>JAYEPQ010000011.1:18491682-18614182 GCA_036321105.1 Dracaena cambodiana | reverse complement strand
CCTGAATATGGTATCTTGTTATTATATAATTCTTGACATGGCCGTTTCAATCGCACGATTGACACTTATGTTGGTTCTACTGCTTATTCCAAATACCTAACTTGGATGACTGATTAGATCGACACTTGAAATATTCCTGCTTTGATAAACATATCGACACTTCACTTAATCGGCACTTCCCAATTTGACATATACACTACGCTAATACTATACTCCTAATACATTTGATCATTTCATTTCACTTCATTCATCTTTATTACTACATGATCTTGATTTCATACTTACTAGGGTTTCTTTCTTTGAGTTTCCTCCACACAATGAGGTTCTGCATGTCCAAACGGCCGGGTACGTATTTGTCAGTGGATATCTTACTTATTTAGAAGCATGCTGAGCGGCAATAGTCTCCTGGGACTCCTACTATCATCTTTTCTTTTGTTTGGCTATGCAATTTGATACCATCAAAACTATGTCATGTATAGCATTATATTGGACTATATATCTACTCCTAGTGTATTTCAAACTATGCTCTAATTGTATTTTTGTATCAAACTTGTATTCCTATAATTGAACATGTTAGTCCTAAATTTCCTATCGATCCTGTTATGGATTGTGGACTAAAACTTGTTATTTATTTTCTGCTCTTTTTACTATTCATTTTGGCCTCGTGTTTTCTGGAATATACATACCTGTTGATAGTGCACACCATTTCATATTATGTAGAGAACCAAAGTATTACACCCTCCTAACCTAAACTGCAGTTCTCCCTCTCTTCTTCATTATCCTTGCCCACTGTCTCTTCACCCAGCGCCTCCACTATTATCTCTGACCACGAGCTCATATGTGGCCGGATCCCTCGTCACCTCCATCTTCTTGTTTGCCTATCTTGGAGCCTATGGCATGATTGCACACTCTTTCAGATAATTGCTATGGTGTGGCCAAAGGATGAGGTGGGGTGGAGGCATAATCTGGATGAAGATTGTGTTCCAGGGAGCATTGTAGGCAATGCTGCTGCTGGTGAATTTTTTTTTTTTTTTTGAACTTAAACGGCGGATAGAGATTCTCTGCGTTTTATTAATGAGTAACAATAGAACAGTCGAGTACAAAAACTAGAAAAAGGACAAAAGAGCCAAGGTATAGGCTTCCTTTCAAAGTACAGAACTAACATCAGAAACTGAAGGAGCCAAGATACAGGCTTCCTTTCCAAAGTACAGTCACAGCAAGAAGCACACTACCTATAGGCGGAAAAGAAACAAAATACAGAGGAACAGACGGTCCCTACAACCGTACACCTCATTGCCACTTAGTTGTCGTGGTGATAACAGATCATCGGCCAAATTGTCCTCCGATAAGTGTAGTCGCACCTCGTCTGAAAGAGCCCTTGTCCACAAAAGAATATTTGAGTATGTATGTAGTGAACAATCAGTATATGAAGCAGCTAAATCAGAAAAGATCCTTCTATTCTTTCCTTGCCAGGCATTCCAGCACACAGCAACTGTGACTAATAAGTATAATGCGATCTATAGCCTTGACCCAGAAGTGTTAGATCCCAAAGCTCGTTACTAGAGTGGAATGTGTTCGGCAAGGTGGACAAGTGCACACACTTAATCCAAACTGCTGTAGTATGGGGACAATGTAGTAGCAGATGCGGAATTGTCTGCTACTACATTGTCCCCTCTGCCTTTTGGCATAAGCATTGCAATTGAGGAGGGTGAGAAGCTTAATTAGCTCAAACATTTTCTACTTGACATCCAGCCTAATGGAGAAGGCACTGACTGCCCCATCTGGAGGTTGAATAAACTTGGACACTTCATGATGGGTTCAACCTACAGACACTTTATAGATGGAGTCTGTAGATCGAATATGGCGCCTCTAATTTGGTCCACTAAATGCCCGCTAAAAGTGAAAATCTTCCTCTTGCTGACATCTAAGAAATCTACTTTAATATGCGACAATTTGCAATGGAGGGGATGGATAAAGATCCTTCTATTCGTTTCTTTCCAGGCATTCCATCACACAGCAGCTATGACTCACAAGTGCGTGCTCTATAGCCTTGACCCAGAAGTGTTAGATCCCAGAGCTTGTTTCTAGAATGGAACGTGTTGGGCAAATTGGACAAGTGCACACACTTAATCCAAACGTTGTAGTATAGGGACAGTGTAGTAGCAGATGTGGAATTGTCTCCTCTGCCTTATAGTGTAGGCATTGCAATTGAGGAGGGTGAGGAAATGAATCAGCTCAAACATTATTTGCTTGAAGTCTGGCCTAATTGAGAAGCGGCTGACTACCCCATCTGGAGGTGGAATAAACTTGGACACTTTATAGTGGGTTCAACCTACAGACACTTTAAATAGATGGAGGTTGTAGATCGACTATGGCACCTCTAATCTAGTCCACAAAATGCCTTCTAAAGTGAAAACCTTCTTTTGGCTGACATCTAAGAAATCTATTCTAACATGGGACAATTTGCATAGGAGGGGATGGATAAAGATCCTTCTATTCCTTTCTTTCCCGGCATTCTAGCACATAGTAGTTGTGACTAACAAGTATCATGCTCTATGGCCAGAAGTGTTAGATCCTAGAGCTCATTTCCAGAATGGAACATGTTCAGCAAATTGGACAAGTGCACACGCTTAATCCAAACTGCTGTAGTATAGGGGCAATTTAGTAGCAGAAGCGGAGTTGTCCCCTCCACCTTCTGGCATAGGATACAAATACTTGACCTATCCATCCCTTCCTCTGCAAATTGTCCCATATTAGAATAGATTTCTTGGATGTCTAATGGCTTCTCCATTAGCTACTGGTGAATTTGTTTAGGTTGTTGGTGCAAAGTATGTATTACTAAGTGTGCAAGAGCTATCATCCCTAGGTGATTGATGAGATGGTGCCATGCAATCACTTAGGAGAGTATCTCGGGAAGTTTGTGCTTCTACAGAGCTCAATCCAAATGGAAAGGGAATTTTATTTGAGCACACATTTGCTCTGTGAGCCCACCTTCTAGAGTTGTAAAAAATTACAAGTTTGTCATTACTTTTTTGTGACCATGTTTTTTCCCCGATCTGAATTAATCCCTGAATGGTGTTAAACCCATTTGGGAGCTAATTCCCGAATGGTAGGAAAATCGTTCAGAAAACTAATCCCCAATTGAGAAAGATGGGCTCACTGAGCAAAGTGGTGTGCTCAAATAGAATTTCCCAAATGGAGAACTTATTAAATATATTAATTTTTTTTAGCTACACACCCTTGAATCTTTTACCATATGTCCTCCAAATCTCAACAACTGCACTTGTACCCTTCAAATCTCATAAGTTGGATCAATTTAATATCAAAATAGTAAGAGAGTATTCCATCATTTTCTCTCTTTTCAAAATATTATCTGTTTGAAAATCTAAAAATACCCTGATTGCTATTTTATGTGACCATTTTCTCCTTATCAAAATTTCTCATATTACTAACAGTCATCAAACTGACTCATCCTCTCTCGCCCTCTCTTCCCCCTCCCTCTCCTATATTAAATACCTAACTTAAAAAATAGATAATCAAAATAAGAAGAAAATTCGGATATTTATTTTTAAATTTTGAGATTTTAAGAATTTTTAAAAATGTAAAAGCCAAAGAACTAGTTTAAGTGCTTAACTTTTAACCCTTAAGAGGACACAACCACCCTCTAATCTGGAGCACTGTTTCTTAGTTTATGTGAACAAGTCCAATTTAATAGAAATACCAAATTAGATAGAAAAAATTAGAAGGGTTTTTTTGGTTTTTAAACAATGATTCTGTTCAAAAGTTGAAGTTTAGTAATGGAAGGGTCATATGTAAATATTGAGATTTGGGGGTACGTGGATAAATATGAAGATTTGGGGCATATATATATATATATATATATATATATATATATATATATATATATATATATATATATATATATATATATATATATATATATATATATATATATATATATATGGGATTACTGTAGGTGAGCCGCCAGCTCAGGAAAAGATACGTGAGCTAGCGGCAAAACTATAATGATCTAATTATTTTTCTTCATTTTTTTTTTACAATTACTATCTCTACATCCTTAACTTCTTTCGGATTAAATTTCATATATTTTGGAGTTTATTTACTCTTTCATCAAGTTCATACAAAATGTTTTATTCATTGAAAACTGTTAATTTTGTGTTAACTTGATAGAGGACCAAATCAAAACTAAAACCCAAGAAATTGGGTATGAGTGAACCCTAGGGGGTTGAGATCATAATCCAAAAGAAATTTTTGAAAAAAGATTACTGGAGATAGTGGAAATGAACTGCAGCTCAGGTAACTTACATGAGCTGTCAGCTCATTTCCATTTTTCTCTATATATATATATATATATATATAATTCTAAATAGGCCGAACTGAACTGACCGGGTCTTTTAAAATATTAATTGTTGCTCACCCCAAGATATAATGGGTATTTTAATTATTTTCTGTTCAAATTCTAAAGACTAGGAATATTTTTGCAACTTAAAAAAATTAGGAAATATATATTAGAATATTAAGATTTGAGAGATAAATATCTAAATATTGAAAATTTTGGTGTGCATCCATAAAATCCAATTTTATCTTCTCTTATTAAATTTCTATAGATGATTAATGTTTAGTTTTAATTAATTCAGGATAATAATACATTTTGAACCAGACATCTGGACATAATTTATGGTTCAGAAAGGAAGGATGGAAGAATAACTAAGAAATTGTAAAAATTCTAGACAATAAAACGGGAGTGACTTAAATTTTTCTATCGATGTCAGTGGGACAAGGGAACCCGTGGGTAGAGATGAAAACGGTTGTAGATTATAGCCTACAGTTTATTTTAATGTATAAAATTCCAAATCTTGATGCCATTATTTTTTCTAATCTTAGCACGTTCCTTTTATATAATATTTGCATATATAGATTATTGTATATGACAGTGAAAAAGTAATGATCCTATTATTTTTTTCATTTTTTTTTAAGATTATACTCACTACTTAGCTTCCTTATGATCAAATTCTATGGATGTTGAAGTTTATTTAACCCTTCATTAAGTGGATACAAAATATTATATGCACTGAAAATCGTTAATTTTGTATCTATTTGATAGAAAACTAAATCAAAACTAAAATTCAAAAAAATTTGTATGAGTGAACCTAGGGAGTCGAGATCATAATCCGGAAAAAAATAATTAAAAAAATTTATTATAGATAGTGGAAATGAGTTGCAGCTCATGTAAGTTACATGAGTTATCAGCCCATCCATCATTCTCATATATATATGTGTATTGTGTTTGCGCTTGCGCTCTTGTGCGCGTCTATGGCTCAACTGCAAATCCTTGCAAGGGCTTAAGAATGAGAGTATAATCAGCGTCACAATATTAACTACTCACAAATTATCTTGACGATTATGAGTTTCTTAAGCGTAATGGACATGTAAATACTAACAGCACGGGATATGGTGCATGCCAGTTATTTTGAGTTAAATTCTAAGCACCCACTAGCTTAATGAACGGCGGAAATTATGTCCTGCTCAGTCGACTGAAACTTCTGCCCTGTGGAGGATCCTAATTGTACTCCAACCCACTCTATCATCTAGTTTGCGACTTAGATCCACTAGTAGCCATGGTGTCCGCAGCCCAATTGGCGTCAAGATAGACATGCGATCAAGACTTTTAAACTCTTTTGCTCAGGCGAATCCTTCCCACAATATCCTTCACCAACGGCTCCTAGTGTCCTCCCACACCTTTCATGCATATTATGTATAAAGATGCAAGAGGCGCTACAGAAACAAGCTTACTACGTAACTTACCCACCAAAGAGAGACTGATATCCAAAAAAAAAAAAAAACACTATCTGATCATATATAGCAGCTTCCATATATAAACCCAACCAAAAATCAATGAATTTGAGAAGGAATCAAAACCTTTATTCAGATCAACATAACATATTCACAGGCACCTTATTAACAGTTTATCAAAATTTGTCAATGTTTGTGATCGAAATGGCGTCTTGTCAGTAAAATAGATCGGTGAACGCATTCTCCCCTTCCTTAGTACGACGATATGATATTTCTTTAAACATATGCTGGCTGGTAGCATGTTTCAAATTATGTCCATTTTCGTTTACAGCCCTCTGATACACGCAAGTTGCTCTTTCTATTTTCAAACTTCTTTCGTATAATTTATATCGCTCCAAGAACTAGTATGCAGTTATAATATCTTTCGTATTTTGGCAAGTGATTACTTTATAAATCTACAAAGGATCATCGATGGCTCTCAACATAGTTCAGTCCATCGTAATTACCCATCATGACCTCTTCGCCTACACCCTCCAAACATGGTCGCTTACTGATCTCCTTCCTTCTCCTAGCACTCATTCCTTCGTCATCGTCCACAACATTTGGAAGAAAGAAGGAAGCCCGCTTGCACTTCTACATCCGCTCAATCTTTGGCGGACCGGACTCCACCAATATCATAGCTGGGAGTCCCAACAATAGCAACGACACATCCGTTTGGGGGACGACTAGAGTTATCGGCCACGAGTTGAGAAGCGGGCCTGAACCAACATCTCCTCTCATCGGGCGTTCCCAAGGGAGCATAAACCAAGCCTCGCGGTTTGGAGTAGCGAACCTTGTCCTAACAAATTATGTGTTCAAGGACCGACTACAGTGTGAGCGAGCTAGCCATCTTTGAGCGGAGTGCACTCGCAGAGAACGTAAGTACAGCACCTACGATGACTGGAGGGCAACTGACTGCCTCAGGTCGCAATGTAACGATGGCCAGCATTGTTGGCGGAACAGGAAAATACATGGGCGCCCGCGGCCAGATCGCTCTCAGGGTTTACAGCTTGATCAATACTTAATGGTTGATGCTCACTTCAAGTATTATCAAACGAAGCATTAGCGAGATATATGTAGAATGTTATATGAAAGATCACTCTCTCTATATATATTGTTATCGATTGTAATATCATCAAAGTTTTGCGCAGACACATAATACTTTCTACCATTTACTGTGACATGAAATGTTAAATTTTGCCTCTGCTCAGTTGGCTTGATAACAAGTTGGTTTACATTTTTTTTTTTAAATTAGTTATGCGAGTCTCATCGAGGCACAGAAGTATAAGGATATTTTTAATGAAATGACTTCGCTGGGGGGTCCATTTCATTAGTGTTGAATAGTTTATTGGTTTTTGGTTAATTTTTTCATGGTCCTCCTGACTTGCGGAGTGAGTCGTTTTTTATATGGACAATTTTGTAAAAAGAAATTCAATTTCTCATATTAATTTAAAAAAGACCAAGTTTATTTTTATTTTCAAGAAATGATCAAGGGTTCCTATTCTTAGTTTTGTTTTAATGCAATTTATGGCCCCGGAGTTGCCAACCCTTGGTCATTTCTTATTTTTTCCTTTTGTGCAATTTTTGTGTCAGGGGTTGCCACACCCGGGTTGGCCAACCCCAAGTTCCTTTTTAGGCAATTTATTTACTTGGAGTTGCCAATCTCGGGTTCATGCAGTCTCCAATCCTAGGCCTGTGCAATTTAGAAAACCAGGGACAAATAGATACCTCCAATATTGGTGTCTCTACTGTCTTCAATCTATTCTCGCACTCAAGCCCAAGTTTGTTCTCAAGAGCCTAGCCATATTTTTGTTGGAGGTAAAAATTTCAAAATAAAGAAAATATGACAAATAGCCGCAGAATACGAAACTATTAATTAGTTTTGCTCGGCAGAAACTAAACTTCGTGCAAATAGGCAAAACACGAAGCTAAAGCATTAACTCCGTGTTCAGAGTACTTAACTACGCATGAACAAATTCTCATAATCCTAAATTGATTGTCATTGAGATTTTGGCTTATCCAATACCTGAATTGAGTCCAATCAGAATCCAAATTCAAGAGATTTAAATCAAAATCACATATTTGATTAAAATCTTTGATAAATACAAAATCTTTCTATTCCTATTCTTAGGGAAATTCTCATAACCAACTAAAGTTTATAAATAGCATCTTAGAGGAAGGCTTTAGAGGTCTTTGGCAATTCAAATTACGCGAGAGAACCTTGAAGGCTTGAAGATCTGTCTTTGGCAATTCAAATTACGCGAGAGAACCTTGAAGGCTTGAAGATCTGTCTTTGGCAATTCAAAATTAAGATCAGTACAGAGAGAGAGAGAGCTAGGGCCGGCTATCATCTTCTTCAAAGAAGTGATTTTCACGTAAGATCGTTAATAGGTTCTATTATATAAAGCCCATTGCCACACTAGAACCCACTTTTATTGTAAAAGAGAGCGATAAAAATATAAATCCTCTCATTTATTTTTCTATTGTTTCTCTTTCATTGTAATCATTGTAATCAATGGAAGAAAGTAAGATTTTTACAGAGAACAAATTGGCGACCATAGTGAGAGAACTTTCTTTTACTAAATAAGAGATCGTGGCGCAATCTGACGTGAAAAAAATTGAATCGGTCGTGGACGTACTCGTCGTTGAGATCGACCAGCAAAGGTATGAAGAATATCTCTCCTCTAGATTGGATGATCTGACTGAAACGCGGTGCTATCGCCGCGTGATCTCTAGAATTCGTAAATCGGGTAATAAGAAATTCTCCGTTAATTGGAAATTCTTTGAGTCAGCGACTATAGAGCCATCGTTTGAGCGAAAAATACTAAGAGAGGATGCTATTCTCACTTCCGAAAAGGGCCAAGAGACTGGCCTCACCAGAGCACAACTCCGTAATCAGAATCGTCGAGTAAGACGAGAGCTCTCAAAGCCTGCATAAAACGTGAGACTGAGGCAGAAGCATAACATGAGGCTATGACTTTACTTAACGAACTGCCTTGCGCTAATCACAAGACCAGTGAAAATCGCGTAAAATGCGAAACTAACTATAAGCCAGTATATGAAGAAATTTCTCTAAGCGAGGTTACAGATCCTGGACATGAAACCAGAAAAATTGACAATACTCGCGTAAAACGCACGAATAATCTCAGAGGTAGGCCAGCGTGTGAAGAAATCTCTCCACGCAAGGCTACTAAACTTGGCTATGAAACTGACAAAAGTGCCAAAACTCGTGTAAAATGTGAAGTTAATTCTAAAAGTAAGCCAGTGTCTGAAGAAGTCTCTCCACACGAGGCTATTGAACTTGAACATAAAACTGACGAAAGTGCCAAAATTCACATAAAACGTGAAAGTAATGCTAAAAATAAGCCATCATGCAATGAGAATACTCCTCACATGAGGCTATAAAACTTGGTCAAAAATCTAAGCTTAGCGTAAAATGCGGAGCTAATAAAACTTGTGTAAATCATGAGGTTATGCCAGCATGCGAGGATACTCCTCCACGCGAGGCTAAACAACCAACAGAACTTAAACTTCTTCAGAAACGCCAAGCCAGTCTAAAGTGTGAGGCAAGCATAAAACAAGAAGTTACAGTGCAGCCTCGCGTAAGCACTTTAGAAGCTAATCCTCAGCTCCGCGTAAAATAGGCAATATACAGAATTAAGACTGATAAATAAGATATTAAAAACCTGACATACCAGCAGTTCAACATTAGTACTGAAAAGTTTCAGTAGGCATCCAGACTTCTCTGACAGCCAAGTGGGCCCCACACCCAAAATATAACTGAAAACTCCTCATCTCCTAAAATCCTTGATCTCAGAGAATACTTGATAAATAAAAGGAAGGCAACTCAAACTCATCTGCACTTGACATGCCATTGTTAGTAATTAATATTAGCTGTATTAAATAATTATTGCTGTAGCAAGAAAAAAGTGTCTGTATTTGACAGAATAACTGAGTCTTATCAACATACTCCAAAAAGGAGAAAGAATAATCTGAAATATATAGTCAAGGAAAAACAATTGAAGGCGGTGATCTCAAATATGGTCGGTGAAGACAAAAAGGTTATGGAGGAAAGAAATGAGTCAGATACAGATGATGAGCAACGTCAACATTTCACCCGCCTCAAGTCAGGTGTTATTGTTCCTCAAAATTACAAGAAACTTGCAAAAGATTCTTATACCAAAACTAGGCATTCTTTTTCCACTGAATTATATCGATGTTCAGCCCTAATCATCATTCTGCTGAGATAATAAATGACCCTAATTCATTCTTTTACACCAGTAAAGCTCCCAAGGAATGATCCATAGCTCTCACATATAATAAGAAAGGTATTACTGAGACTGGAGCTATGACATCAGGTGATTTGGTGAGGTACACTTTTATTTCTTCGAAAGCTTTCTGACATGTGTCATTCCAAATGAATAATACCCCTTTCTTCATCAATCTTGTAAAAGGTTGATACTTTCTAGATAAATTTGATATGAATCTACAAATGTACGCCAACCTACCCTGTAGCCCTCTCAATTCTTTAAAATTCTTAGGAGGTGACATATTTTGGATTGCTTTAATTTTGTCCATATCAAGATGAATTCCTCGAGAATTCGCTACAAAACCGGCATAGTTTTCCCGCAGTCATATACTTTTTCCGCCCAAGAAAATTAGCGTCGAACGTGATAGACAAGTTCGATGACGTCGATCAGAGATTTGAATCCCAAGAGAAAATGATTTGAAACCAACAAAAAATTATTGACGATCTCAAGATAATGCTCTTAAAAGTGATCGAAAATATTCAGAAGATAGTTGAAGACAAGGCTAAAACCTCCTCCTCAGAACCACCACCCAAAACAAATGAGATACCACCACTCAAGACAAATGAAGAACATAAAGAAGAAAAATCTTACTCAGTGCATGAAGAAGACGATAAGTTTTCCTTCCATGATCCTCATGAACAAAAGATGGAAAAACTACAGAAGCAACTTGATGCATTGCAGAAAAAGGAGCTGAAGGAATCGGTAGTTTTAAGGTCATACCCGCTTGAGTAGGATTTCGCCCCTTATCTCGAAAATACAAACCCCTCAAACTAGAATCATGTGATGGGAAGGGGTCTCTAAACCAGCACATATACTATTTCTTGTCGCAGGCGGGTCATCTAATGGGAAACGATCCCATAATGACCAAAGTATTCATGAGTACCCTGCGAGAGCCTGCTTTTAAATGGTTCATGTAATTGTCTCTATGGACCATTAATACATGGTATAATATGGAGAAGCAGTTGTTGGCACGTTTCTTCGAAAATGATACCGAGATATTAGTTCGTTCTTTTCTTGTAACAAAACAAGGAGAAGAAGAGACGGACAAAAGTTTTATAGTTTCGGAGAAAAATCTGTGCAATGTCGACACGGTTTAACCCAGGAAATACTAGTGGAAACTTGTAAATATAATTTCAAGACCGGTGTGCTGAAAAGAATGGGAGTTATAGAGTCCAAAACCTGAAAAGACATGCTGAAGTAAGGAAAACTTACAGAAGATATAATCTGCAGAATTGGGGAATCTCATAGTATGAAAAACTCTAGAAATAACAGGTCATATCCATAAAATTCTAAAAACAAAGGGAAAACTGTAATGGTGTCAGATGCAAATTGAAATCTGAGACCTCAAAATCCAAGAGGCATGGGCCCAAACAAGCCCTAACCTGATAAAACTTATTCATTCAAGGTGCAGCAGATAGGCACTTTGTTTCACTTTCTCAATAAAAAAAGGGATGTTAAAATTTTCAGAGAACTGAAAACCAGAAGATGCAAGAAAGACCAACGATTCTAATTATTGTTTGTTCCACTAAAATATTGGACATCCAACCAAGGATTACTACTCTCTCAAGAATCGAATCCAAGTATTGATAGAAGTCGATGTCCTCTAGCTTAAAGAAGAATAAGGTTTCTGTGAATATGACAAGAATGATTATAGGAACCAATGAGTTTTCTATTGGAGCGACCCTTGTACCAGTAGGAAAGTCAATGCTAATCAACCATGATCACATAAAATAAAGCAGAAGGGACTCTTCCCGATATCTACTAAAAAAAAGGAGAAAATATGGGGATACACTCAAACTTGCTAAAAGACGAATGATCGACTTGCTCAGTTAATTCAAAAAAAACCAAGGAAAATACTCGATCGACACCAAGTAGCTTGCACTTGTAAGTTTGCCCCTTGGGTACGTTCCGACCACAGCTGGGTGATAAGTATCATATATTGTATTTTTTCCTCCCATATTTTATCTATTTTTGTATATAAATAAATGTTACACGGATATTTTTAGTATCTTTTTCAGGTAATCCAATTCATACAAAGAGATGACATGAAATCAGAGTCGGATTAGGAAATCAAGTCCAGAAAAGAGTTCAAAGAGAGTAATACTATAAGATTAAAATATTGCAGAAAGTCAAAATCAAATACAGTCAGGAAAATCAAGTTTACAAGATAAGAGACTCGTGCAGGAGAAAAATCAGAATAATTGGACATATTCTAGTTGCCAAATGGCAGCATTAGCTACCAAGTAGCGGCTTCAAGGTGGACCCACACGCTGATTTCTCTTCGGTGGTTTCGTTGTAATTTTATAATTTTTCAGTTCTGTTAGAATTAGGGTTTGATTTCCGAAACCTATATATTGGTCGTATCTTTATATTCTAAAGGGGATCCAGTAATTTTTGTACTCGAATTTTTCATTAATAAAATTAAGATTTTGCTGAAGGGGTGACGGTCTCAATACCGTGCTCCAGAGGTATACCATTGCTTACTAATATTTATTTATTTTTAGATAGAGTTAATTACTTTATAGTATAGATTTATTCACTTTCTAGATTAGATTTAATTGTGTTCATGAATATAAATATGATATTGCTTACTAGAATTATGTGTAACTAATTTTTTTTAGCCATAGGATGTAGATGAAGTAAGTTTAATAGATATAATATAGATTTATCTCATCTTCTTCCTAAAAATAAATAAAGTTATGATTTTTCTATAAATAAATAAAATATAGAATTCGTAAATCATAATTCTTTGATAGATTATACTTAATTAATATTTTGATAATCTATATTTAGATGAGATTTGGAATTCATATTCTTTGTTTATTTCTAGAATCATTAACAAGATTTTTCTATAAATAAATTGACTTGAATAAACTTGTAAATCTAATTTCTTTGATATGTTATACTTGAGTTCGGTCTTTTGATAGCATATACTTAGATTAGGATTTGAAGTTTATTTCTTTGCTTTTGTTTATAAAATTTTCTACTTGATATAATTTGTTTTTAAGAAAGGTGTTATTTTTTATGGTCTATACTTGCACATCACTTGATAACTCATATTTAGGAGCACTTAATTAAAATCAAATTAAAAAGATCACCTTTTTAATATGTTACTTGACCATGCATAATTAAAAGTTAGAAAAAAAGAGATAATTCATTGTTAAGCTATTATTCTAATGGATTCGAAATCCTAGGCTAATCTTTAGAACTTAGAACCAATCTTCTCTCAATTTAGAAACTCTTAGTTAATCCACTAGAACTAAAGAAATAGTAAGAATTGCAAAACACCTGAGATTTCTGTGGGACGATCTTTATAGAGCTACAACCGACACTTATGCTTACAGTAATTATCACATCAAGTTTTTGGCGTCGTTACTGGAGAATCAACGGTGTTTTTCTTACTATTTCTATAGTCTAACGGATTAACAAAAGATTCTAATTTCAAGTTGAGTTGATCTATTTAGTTTAGTATCTAGAATCTACTAGTTTCCAACCATATATTTACTTCTATTATCTTTGTCTATCATAAAAGGTGATTTTTTAGTTTAATATTTAGTTAAAGTGCTCTAAGTATGAACTATCAAATAGTGTGCAAGTATAACTCATCAAAAATACTACGTTTTATAAAAACAAACTAAATTTTTTGATGAGATATGATAATGCACTCACTTCACATTTAAAACGCACACACTATGAAAGTGGAAAGCGATTGAGAGGTCGTAACCGTTTTCCATGCATTAATAGGGTGATGATATTGAGATCGTAATTTTTATGACTCTTATTATTTGTATAGTATTTGTATAATAGTTTTCATATTTATTTTACCATACTTGGTTTGTGTATGAGGGTATAACGAGTTTAGGTGTGGGGGAGTGGGTTATGATATTTTCTTTATGTTTTTCTAAGTTTTTCATTTTTTTAGAGTTTTTATTTTATTTTTAGATGAGTTTTGGATTTCTTTATTTTGCACTTTGGTTAGTTTTTAGGGTAACATCTAATAAAAAAACTGAAAAAAACTAAAAAAAATCAGAAAATTTATTTATTTTCATTAATAGATCAACCTAATTACAGATAAATGGATAAATTTAGATTTGAAATTGGCTTTGAGAGTAGATTGGACGATACACTTTGAATTTGATGAAATAAGAGTAAAATCCGAAAAATAAATACCGCTAACAGTAGTTTTGAGGTAAGTATTCACATCACAATAGTTTATTAGGTTAAGAATAAAGATGATAACGATCGAGTAAGTCTTTTCTCTATAAAAAGAGAAAAAAAGTGAGAATAAAATAATGGAGTGAGCCTGGTATTAAGGCAACAGTTTCGAGAGTGATAAATAATGGGGTGAGCCTGATATTAAGGCAATAGCCTCAAGAGTGAAAAAAAAGAGTATGATCTGAGTAATTGGGTACTTTACACCTAAGCAAGCGTGATTATTCGCATGAAAAGTGATATATTCTTAAAAGAGATAGAGAGAGAGTATGGTCCGAATAATCGGGTACTTTGTGTCTAAGCAAGCGTGAATATTCGCATGAAAGGTGAAATATTCTTAAAAAAAAAAAATTTGTTATGAGAGGTAGATGAATTATGAGTTAGAGTTGGAGTTCAAGGCCGAAATAAAATATCACACGTGCACGTAGTTGTATAGGAGCCAATGAATTATTTGTTAGTAGGTATTGAAAAATAGGATTTAAATTTTTGATTAAAACGATAAGTGTATTTGATATGACGCTCGATTTGAAAATTGATAATCTAAATGCGTTCTTGAGTTTGATATTAGTGAGATTAATTGATGAAAATATCAAAAAAATTCTTTTGTATAAAAATTTTATCTTTCTTGATTTTTGGTTATCCTTACTTTTCTTTTCTTTATTTCTTAATATATTTTCTTCACGAATTTTGTGCGTATATTCACTGTAAACCCTCACGAGACAACACTCGTGCACTAGAGTAACCTAGAGGTTTAAAGGTTTATTGCACAGGCTAAATGCAATCGCGATTCCTGCAAAAGTGAGTTAGGATTTTTCTTTTTTTTAGTTTTAGGTTTTTCTCGAGAACTAGCAAAAGATATGTGTGGGGGTATGATGAGTATCATATATTGTATTTTTCTCCCATATTTTATCTATTTTTGTATATAAATAAATGCTATTCGGGTATTTTTAGTGTTTTTTTAGGTAATCCGATTTATACAAGGAGATGACATGAAATCAGAGCCGGATTAGGAAATTAAGTCTAGAAAAGAGTTCAAAGAGAGTAAAACTACAAGATTAAAATATTGCAGAGAGTCAAAATCAAATACAGTAAGGAAAATCAAGTGTACAAGACAAGAGACTCGTGTAGGAGAAAACTCAGAACAATTGGACATATTCAAGCCTCCAAATAGCGGCTCCAAGGTGGACCCACACACTGATTTCTCTTCGATGGTTTCGTTGTAATTTTGTAGTTTTTTAGCTCTGTGAGAATTAGGGTTTGATTTTCGAAACTTATATATTGGTCTTATCCTGATATTCTAAAGGGGATCAGGTAATTTTTATACCGAATATTTTATTAATAAAATTAGGATTTTGCTGAAAGGGTGACGGCCACAATACCATGCTCTAGAGATACACCATTAGTTTCTAATTTTTATTTATTTTTAGATAGAGTTAATTGCTTTTTAGTATAGATTTATTCACTTTCTGATTAGATTTAATTGCGTTCATGAATAAAAATAAGATTTTGTTTACTAGAATTATGTGTAACTAATTTTCTTTAACCTTAGGATGTAGATGAAGTTAGTTTAATAGATTTAATATGTATTTATTTCATCTTTTAACTAAAAAATGTTATGATTTTTCTATAAATAAATAAAATATAGAGTTCGTAAATCATAATTCTTTGATAGATTATACTTAATTAATATTTTGATAATCTATGCTTAGATGAGCTTTGGAATTCATATTCTTTGTTTATTTCTAGAATCATTAACAATATTTTCCTATAAATAAATTGACTTGAATAAACTTGTAAATCTAATTTTTTTTATAGCTATACTTAAGTTCGATCTTTTGATAGTCTATACTTATATTAGGGCTTGAAGTTTATTTTTTTGCTTTTGTTTATAAGATTTTCTACTTGATATAATTTGTTTTTAAGAAATGTGTTATCTTTGATGGTCTATACTTGTAAATCACTTGATAGGTCATACTTAGGGGCACTTAATTAAAATCAAATTAAAAAGATCACCTTTTTAATTTGTTACTTAACCGTAAATAATTAAAAGTTAGGAAGAAAGAGATAATTCATTGTTAGGCTATTATTCTAATGGATTCGAAATTGTAGGCTAATCTTTAGAACTTAGAACCAATCTTCCCTCAATTTAGAAACTCTTAGTTAATCCACTAGAACTAAAAAAATAGTAAAAATCGCAAAACACCTGAGATTTCTGTGGGACGACCTGTATAGCGCTGCAACCGATAATGTATGCTTGCAGTAATTATCACATCACTGGGACCAAGTCGTCCTCATTAGTTAGCAGCCAGATTTGGTCGGAGGCACCGAAAATATTGGCGGTGATAAGTATCACGTTGCTTTTACTGCTCTTATTAGCCATTGAAAAAATTTGTATGATGACTAAGAATTTGATGGCAAAATGATTGTCATAAATTAAAAAAATAAAAAAGAACAAAAACCAAAATAAAAGGAAAAAAAGAGAAAAGAAAAAAAGTATGTATATATATATATATATATATATATATATATATATATATATATATATATATACACACACACACACATACGAATATAATTTTGCTACTCAATGCTGTTAAAGTAAAGAGAAGAGAATAAGTTTCTCGACAACCTATCAAGTTAGGAGATAAAGCATGAATTGTTCAGTGTTGTTAAAGTAATGGGAAGAGAGTATCTTATTCTCAACAACTTATCATACTGAGATAAAAGCATGAATGGCCCAATACTGTTAAGGCAAAATGAGAGAGGAAATCAAATGCTCGACCACCTATCATGCTAGGGGATAAAGTATGAACCAGCCAATTCTATTAAAGCGACGGAAAGAGAAGATCAAGTTCCTCGCCAACTCTATCATAATGGAGTAAAAGTATGAGATAAACTACCCGAAACTAAAAAGCTAAGGGAAGAGGAGATAAAGAATCCTCGATAACTCATCATACTGAGAGGAATAGTATGACTAGTCCAATACAAACGGAGATTAGTAAAGGCACACCAAATTCATTGATAGTTGGGGTTTGCTAAACATCTCGTAGATTTGTCATGTTAAACTCTTAGCTTTAATAGTAAGATTCGAACCATTGTTCGTACTGAAATAAACAGCTTCTCGACGGGTGCAGTTCAAGTTACGCGTGAGCCTTGAACTGTCTCACCAAAATTCCAGGCATGTGCAATTATGCGCCTCTGCAGAAAATCGATGATCCTAACCTGATCATCCTGACATCAGCAATTCAACTTATGCAAGAGAGCTTTGAAGCGTTTTCGCCAAAATGCTAGGCATATATGATTAGGCACCTCTACCAAATTTCTTTATTTTAACCTGATCACAAAATTGGAGGTCCAAATATTTCAAAATTTACCAAGTCATAAGCCATTTTGAAAACTTTGGAGGGGTCCTTTTGGAGATAAAAATTACAAAATTAAGAAAAAATGGCAAATAGCCAGCAGAACGCGAAGCTATTAATTAGCTTCGCGGGGCAGAAGCTTAACTTCGTTCGAATAAGCAAAAAACGAAGCTAAAGTATTACCTCTGCATCCAGAGTATTTAACCTCATATGAGAAGATTTTCAGAATCCTAAATTGATTATGATTAAAATTTGGGCTTATCCAATGCCCGAATTGAGTCCGATCAGATCCAAATTCAAGAGATTTAAATCAAAATCAAATATTTGATTAAAATCCTTGATAAATACAAAAAACTTCTATTCCTATTCTTATGGAAATTCTCATAACCAACTAAAGTGTATAAATAGCATCTTGGAGGAAGACTTTAGGGGTCTTTGGTAATTTAAGTTACGCGAGAGAATCTTGAAGGCTTGGAGATCTGTCTTTGGCAATTCAAGTTACGCGTGAGAGTTCTGAATTCATTAAGATCAGCAGAGAGAGAGAGAGAGCTAGGGTCGGCCATCATCTTCTTCAAAGAGGAGATTTCACATCCGATCATCAACAGGTTCTAATATATAGAGCCCATCGCTATACTAAAACCCACTTTTATTATAAAAGAGAGCAATAAAAATATAAATGGTCTCATTTGTTTTTCTATTATTTCTCTTTCGTTGTAATCAATGGAAGAAAATAAGATTTTTATAGACAACAAACTGGCGACCACATTGGGAGAACTTTCTTTTACTAAACAAGAGATCGTGGCGCAATCTGACGTGAAGAAAATTAGATCGGTCGTGGACGTGCTCGTCGTTGAGATCGACCAACAAAGGCATGAAGAATATCTCTCTTCTAGATCGGTTGATCTGACTGAAATGCAGCGCTATCGTCGTGTGATATCTAAAATCCATAAATCAGGTAATAAGTAATTCTCTGTTAATCGGGGATCCTTTGAGTTCGCAGTTATAGAGCCGTCGTTTGAGCAGAAAACCCTAAGAGAGGATACTATTCTCATTTCCGAAGAGGGCCAAGAGACCTCATCAGAACACAACTCCGTAATCAAAATCGTCAAGGAAGATGAAGAGCCCTCAAAGCCCGCGTAAAATGCGAGACTGAGGCAGAAGAAGAATGCGAGGCTATTACTTTACCTCGTGAACTGGCTTTCATTAATCACAAGACCAGTGAAAATCACGTAAAATACGAAACTAACTGTAAGCCAGCATGTGAAAAAATTTCTCCAAGCGAGGCTACAGATTTTGGGCATGAAACCAGGAAAATTGATAACACTCGCGTAAAATGCGAGAATAATCTCAGAGGCAGGCCAGCGTGTGAATAAATCTCTCCACGCAAGGCTACTAAACTTGGCTATAAAACTGGCAAAAGTGCCAAAACTTGCGTAAAATGCAAAATTACTTCTAAAATTAAGCCAGCGTGTGAAGAAGTCTCTCAACACGAGACTACTAAACTTGAACATAAAACTGGTGAAAGTGCCAAAATTCACGTAAAACATGAAAATAATGATAAAAATAAGTCAGTGTGTAATGAATACTCTTCACACGAGGCTATAAAACTTGGACAAAATTATGAGCTTAGCATAAAATGCGGAGCTAATTAAACTTGCGTAAATCATGAGATTATGGCAGCATGCGAGGATACTACCCACGCGAGGCTAAACAACTAACAGAATTTAAATTTTTTCAGAAATGCCAAGCCAGCGTAAAGTGCGAGGCAAGCATAAAACACAAAGTTACAGTGCAGCCTCGCGTAAGTACTTTAAAATGCGAAGTTAATACTTAGCTCCGCATAAAACTGACATCATACAGAGTCAAGACTGACAAACAAGATATTAAATATCTAACAGACCAGCAGTTCAATATCAACACTGAAAAGTTTCAGTAGGCACCCAGACTTCTCCAACAGCCAAGTAGGCCCCTCGCCCAAAACATAACTGAAAACTCCTCATCTTCTAAAGTCCTTGATCTCAGAGAATACTTAATAAATAAAATAAAAGTGACTAAAACCTATCTGCACTCGATGCCATTGTGAGCAATTATTATCAGTTGTATTAAATAATTATTGTTGTAATAAGAAAAAAGTGTCTGTATTTAACAGAATAACTAAGTCTCGTCAAGATACTTCAAAAAGAAGAAAGAATAATCTGAAATATAAAGTCAAGGAAAAAGAATTGAAGGCGTTGATCTCAAATATGGTCGGTAAAGGCAAAAAGGTCATAGAGGAAAGAAATGAGTCGGATGGAGATGACAAGCAATCGCACCATTTCACCCGCCTCAAGTCAGGTGTTATCGCTCCTCAAAATTATAAGAAACTTGTAAAAGATTCTTACGATGATGATAGCGACAATTCAGGCATAGTTTCCCCGTAGTTATATACTTCTTTGTAACCAAGAAAATTAGTGTTGCATGCGGTAGAGAGGTCCGATGACGTCGATCAAATATTTGAAGCCCAAGAGCAAATGATTTGAAACCAATAAAACACTGTTGATGACCTCAAGATAATACTCTTAAAAGTGGTCGAAAATACCTATAAGATAGTCGAAAACAAAGCTAAAACCTTCTCCTTGGAACCACCACCCAAAACAAATGAGGAATCACCACTCAAGACAAATGAAGAAAATAAAGTAGAAAGAGCTTACTCAGTGTATGAAAAAGACGATAAGTTTTTCTTCTATGATCCTTATGAAGAAAAGATAGAAAAACTACAGAAGCAACTTGATATATTGATACAAATAAAAGGAGCTAAAAAAATCGGGGGTTTTAAGGTCATACCCGCTTTAGTGGGACTTCGCTCCTTATTCCAAAAAATACAAACCCCTCAAACTTGAATCATATGATGGGAATGAGTCTCCAAGCCAGCACATATACTATTTGTTATCGCAGGAGGGTCACCTAATGAGAAACGATCTCATAATAACTAAAGTATTCGTGAGTACCCTACGAGGGCCTGTTTTTATATGGTTCATGCAGTTGCCCCTAGGGACCATTAATACGTGGTATGATGTGGAGAAGCAATTCTTAGCAGGTTTATTCGAGGATGATACCGAGATATCAGTTCATTCTCTTCTTGCAACAAAACAAGGAGAAGAGGAGACAGTCAAAAGTTTAGAACGTTTCCGGAAAAAATCCGTGCAATGTCGACACGGTATGAGCTAGGAAATGATCGGGGAAACTTGTAAATATAATTTCAAAACTGGTGTGCTGATAAGAATGTGAGCTCTAGAGTCCAAAATCTGGAAAGACCCACTGAAGTAAGAAAAACTGGCAGAAGATATAATCCACCGGATTGAGAAATCTCGTAGTACGAGAAACTCTACAAATAACAGGCCATATCGAATCCTAAAAATAAAGGGAATGCTATGATGGCGTCAAATGCAAATCCGAATCCGAGACTCTAAAATCCAAGAGGCACGGGCCCAAACAAGCCCTGACCTGATAGGACTTATTTATTTAAGACGGAGTAGATAGCACTCTGTTTCACTTCCTCAATAAAAAAAAGGATGTTAAAGTTTCCAGAAAATTGGAAGCTAGAAGATGCGGGAAGGACCAACGATCCTAATTATTGTTTGTTCTACCAAAACATTGGGCATCCAACCAAGAATTGCTACTCTCTCAAGAATCGAATCCAAGTATTGATAAAATCCGATGTTCTCCAGCTTAAAGAATAATATATGAAGGTTTTTGTGAATATGGCAACTTTGGTCATAAGAACCAATGAGTTCTCTATCGGAGCGACCCATGTACCAGTAGGAAAACTGATGTTAATCAACTATGATCCCCATAAAATGAAGCAAAAGGGACTTTTCCCGGTTTCTAGTAAAAAAGGAGAAACCATGGGGGTACATACAAAATTGCTAAAAGACGAACGATCAACTTGCTCAGCTAATTCAATAAAAACCAAGGAAAATACTCGATTGATACCAAGCACGGGTAGCTCGCACTTGCAAGCTTGCCCCCTGGGTAAATATGTTATCCTTTTAAGAGAATAATGTCAGATCTTACTCACTTGTTCTTTTAGCAAATGAAATGCTTAGCTATGAGGAAGGAGTTTTGGAACACCTCATGACGGCAAAGTCATGCAACTATAATAATCTAGTTAAAGAGATATATGAAGTGAATCAAATTGATCCACGATACTTTTGAATTTAATTGTTTGCAGTTGGCCCATAAAGGATTATTGTTAGGGTACCATTGTGCCAATCGATGGCGACATAAAAGTGTTACTCAATTTGTGCCGCGAGCAAAGATCAATAGAGAGTAGGTGGATAAAGTTCTTTACCTACCGATCGATCAAGAGGAGTTCTCAATTATGCTTAGCTTGAAAAACGATTATGATTGCTTCACTTCTCCTACCCTTATGTGCCATATGTTGATGAGAATAATCAGATAGAAGAATTATTATTCACAGAAGCAGTTTGTAAACCATATCAATCCCCATAGATATTAAAAAGTTATTTAATGTACTTTATTATTTAAAGAGATACATTGATATTTTATATTTTGTAAATGTGTAGTCAGAATTGTTAGGCATATTGTGGATACATTATGGCGCACACCCTTTAATAGGCAAACTCAGAGACAACAAAAATTAAACCAACCAGCTTTAACTCAATATCTAAAGTACACATGCGGGCAAAGGTATTTGTAATGAAATGTGTGTGTGTATTTGTATGTATGATTATTGTACATGAGTAGTCAGCTCAGATAAATTACATGAATCAGTAGGAAAAAAAGTAATAATTCTATATTCTTTTTAAATTTTATTTAGAATAATGATCTTTACCTTCTTAACTCTTTTTCAAAATTTTCAAATTCTTAATACTTGTTTTCCATCATTTATGCTCCAAGAATCTCATCAAATTCTGAGTTTCCTAAAATCTTATGTTGGAGATTAGTCGAATTAGATTTAAAAGTACTTATACTAATTTTCAACTCTGTGTTAGAATTAGTAAAATCTTTATTTCTTTTTAGACTAAATTCTCTAGCTCATCAATATTTTATTGTCTTCCTCCAAAAATGCGATTGTAGACATGGAATTCAATTTATACACATCAACCTCCTCATTTTTTTTACTTTCTAGTGTCAACTTAGATTCTTCTTCTTCTTGATCCTTGTCGGATTTTTGATCTTCTTTGTCAGCTTTATATTTTGTTTTTCAAGATAAACGACTTTTCAAGCAATTTGTTACATATTTCTTGTATATCTTCATTATCATTCAATTCATAAGCTTCATGATCGATATCTAAATTTTCTGAAACACTCACAAGAAAAATTAACAAAACCAATTGAATCAGTAAAAGTAATAAAGTTATTTGAATCATTATCAAATTCTCATCATTAGAATCATCGGAAGCTGTTCTTTGCAAAAATTTTACTTTCTTACATTGATTACGATAATTATAATGAAAGAGGAATAATAGAAAAACAAACGAGATGATTTATATTTTTATCACTCTCTTTTACAATAAAAATGGGTTCTAATGTGGTGATGAGATCTATATAATAGAACATGTTGACGATATAACGTGAAAATCTCTCTTGGAAGAAGATGATGGCCGGCCCTAGTTTCTCTCTCTCTGCTGATCTTACTGAATTCAAGGCTCTCGCGCATAACTTGAACTCCAAAAGATCATCAAGGTTTTCAAGACTCTCTCGCGTAACTTGAATTACCTAAAGACCCCTAAAGTCTCCTCAAAGAGACTATTTATAAACTTTAGTTGGTTATGAGAGTTTCCATAGGGATAAAAATAGAAGATTTTTGTATTTATCAAGGATTCAAATCAAATATTTGATTTTAACTTAAATCTCTTAATTTTGAATTCTGATTGGACTCAATTTAGATATTGGATAAATTCAAATCTCAATCACAATCAATTTAGGATTCTAAGAATCTGCTCATGCAAAGTTAAATAATCTGGACGCGGAACTAACATTTAGCTTCGCGTTTTACTTATCCATGCGAAGTTAAGATTCTGTCGCGCGAAGCTAATTAATAACTTCGCGTTCTGCTAGCTATTTATCATCTTTTCTTTATTTGAAAATTTTTACCTCTAATAGAACCCCCTCCAAAGTTTTCAAAATTATTTATGATTGGAAAATTTTGAAATACTATGAATCTCCAATTTGATGACTTGACGACGGAAGTTCAAGGCTCTCTTACGTAACTTGAATTGTAGATGTCAAGATGATCGGGTCAGGATCATCGATTTTTGGCAGAAGTGCCCAATTGCACATGCCTAGAGTTTTGACGAAAGAACTTCAAAGCGCTCACGCGTAACTTGAACTTACTGTCAGAAATAAGAACTTAACATAACAGGTCTATGGAATTTTTAACAAATTCTCAGCTATAAACAGATTTGGTGTGTTTTTACCAATTGTCGTTTGCATTGGGCTAGCTATGCTATTCCCCTCAGTATGGTGAGTTGTCGAGAATTTGATTTTATCTCCCCTTGGCCTTTTTGGGCTTTGAGATTTTTGATATCATACTTTTACCCCAGTACGATAGGGTTGGCGAGAAACTTGATCTCCTCTTTTCGCCGCTTTAACAGCATTGGGTGGTTCATACTATATCTCCTAACACGATAGGTTAGCGAGAAACCTGTTCTCTTCTCGTTGCTTTTAACAATATTAGACAATTCATACTTTTATCTCAGCATGATAGGTTGTCAAGACTTTTGTTTGGGCTCAAATGCCAAACGTTTTTCTCTTCCCTTTGCCTTTAAGACTTTGGCCTATTGATGATCATACTCTTACTCTAGTATGATAGGGTTAGCAAGCAACTTGATCTCCTCTTCTCGCCACTTTAACAGCATTGGGCAGTAAAAATTCGGATTTTTTGTTATTTGTTGTTTTTTGGTATTTTTTGTCCTTTTTTCTTTTCTTTTTTCTTTTTTTAATTTTTTTAAATATATGGCAATTATTTTGCCATCAAATTCTCAGTCATCACACAAAATTTTTCAATGGCTAATAAGAACAGTAGAAGCAATATGATACTTATTGTTCGCAGTAGAAATTCGTTACTTTCCTTCCATTGAAATAACCTGATTTACAATGAAAGTGAACAAAAAAAAAGAACAAACGAGAGGATTTATATTTATCTTTCTCTTTTACAATGAATCTTGGGATCTATGTGGTGATGGGATCTATCAAGTAGTTCATTTGGACTATCTGACGACGATGGTCTTCTTGCTCTTGATGAAGCAGATGTCGGCCGACTGTAGAATTGATCTTCTCTGGTTTTGATTCGTTCAAGGCTCTCACGCGTAATTCAAACTTCACAAAAACTTCCAAAAGATCCCTTAGGGCTTCCTCAAAGGGGTATTTATATCCTTAAGATAATTTGAGAGTTTCTATCTAAATAGAATTTGTACTCATCAAGAATTCCAATCAAATATCTTAGTTTTGATTTAAATCTCATGATTTAGAGTTCTGATCGGACTTAATTTGGGTATTTGGATAAGCCCAAATCTTAATCTCAATCAATTTAAGATTCTAGTTTATCTGCTCACGCAGAGTTAATCTCACCAAAACGCAAAGCTAAGGAACCAGAACGCGGAGCTATTGAATAGCTCTGCATTTTGCTCAAACGCGAGGCTAAAATAGCCAAACGCAGAGCTATAGAGTTAGCTCCGCGTTCTGTTGTGGAAAATCCTAATTATTTAGAAATTTTCACTGCCAACAGAACCCCCTCCAAAGTTTTCAAAATGGCTTAGAATTTTAGCAAATTTTGAAATACTTTGGATATTTAAACTGAAACGCGGAGTTAGAATACCAAGTTATCTTCGCATTTTGTTCACTTGCGCAGAGCTAATAGCTTCGCGTTTCAATGAGTAATTGCTTAGTAATTGCTCCGAACCTCGTGCCGAATACCAAGGGGCGGGTTTTCTCGTTTAAATAGAGTCTCTTCTTCTTCTTTCTCACTTCATTCGAAGAGATTTCAAGAACCCAGAGATTCAGGCGATCGGCGATCCAGGCAACTCAGGCGACCGAGCGATTTTCGGCCGGATTTCCTTCGATTTTCTTCAAGATTTCGCAAGCAATGGTACCCAAGAAGATCGCGACTTCCTCTCGACCCACTTCTCCGTCGGCGGCTGGCACTAGTAGCTGCGGCAGCAGCCGAGGGAGTGGCCGCAGCGGCGAGCCAGTCCACGCTGCGCCTATCAGCGGTAAGAATCTTCATTTTTGGACTCTTAGGAACCATTTAGGAGTGATTTGGCTCGGTTTTGACCGGCCAATCATTTCTTTCACCGGCGAAATCGCCGTACTCCGGCCAAATGGCTTGGAGAAGAAGGAGAAGACCTCTGGTCTTCCTCCACGTGAAGCTATCGCGTTATCTTCGCGTTTGGAAATGCGAAGTTACTTTTGCTAACTGTCGTGTTCTTACACGAGGTTACAATTTTAGCTTCGCGTTTATAAACGCGAAGTTATCAACCTTAGCTTCACGTGTATAAACGCGAAGTTATCGAACTTAGCTTCGCGCGGAGTTACTTCTAGCTCCGCGTTTTTATACTTAAAAAAAAATTCTGATTCGCAAAAACTTTTCTAATTCTTGATTTTTCTCTTGTAGTTGACTATTCAGTAGACCCACTCTCCCAAGGGCATCACTTCGGCCATGGCGGGGGTGCAGACTCAGTCACCCAGTTTCGCTTCACCACTATTTTTGCTGCATACAAGCCAGGTCTTAGAGAGCGCAGAGAGAAACTGATAAGATACAGTCCTGCCACTGCGATGGAGATTATCACTGATGCTCTTTTTGAGGCGATGAACTGAGAGACACTGGAGAAGCCCGCATTCCTCTTTGGAGATGCGTTGGAGCATTCAGACGAGATCCTTTTTGAAGAAGAGAGTAAGTGGCTGTACCAGGCCGGGGATCTACTCATGTTTCTACCTGACATGGAGCGTAGCTACCCTTTGGTATACCTCCAGAGGCTATCATCTCGTCGTGAGTTAGAATGGGAGATAACTCGTGAATATGACGGAGTTGCGACCGGCAAGTTCGGCGCAAATGGGGCCTTTCAAGATGGTCCCCTTAGATGTGTTACGGGGCTGCTTCCGGGTAGAGTCACCAAGGAGCACCCCGTTGGCGAAGTTTCGACTCGTGCCAAGACCTTTCTAAGCGAGTTCTTGGCTAAGGGTGGACAGTACCCCGTCAAAGATTTCAGAATGCCCGGTTGGGTCTATTTCTCGGGCAATATATGGTGGTTCAGGCTCGTAAAATATGTGTTGGACACCCATGAACAGACCTTGAAGGAGATTGGTTTATACAAAGCCATTAGGAACGTCCAGTTTGGCCTACCTTAGAGTTTGTTTCATCTTTTCAGCCTACTGGAGATGTACAATTCTGAAACCGGCACCTTCTTTACACCAGTAGGTGAGCTGGGATTCGCTCTCCACGAGATGTTCGAAGTATCGGGGTTGTCAATGGGCGAAGTCCCTTATGAGGAATATATCCCCACCGCTGAAGAATTGAAGATGCTAAAAGCGGGGGATGAGCACATCTACCAAACTTATTGGGAAATGATGTGCCACTATCACATTTGTGCCGACTTGGCCGGGGTGAGGAACCATTGAGTTGGCTATAAGAAGTGGGCTGATTACCTCTTTATTAACTTGAAGGAGAGTCTCCCAATGGTTTGTGGATGCCCACCTATTAGTGTTGAAGAAATAAAGGAGCGTATCTCCAAACTGGAAGCCACGACTTATACGACTGACTCCAATGAAGGGAGATTCAGTCCAGACACCATTTTTCAAATCTTCCATTACCAGGCACAGTTCCCAATTTCAGATAGAGATCTGCTTGCGGGTTCCTGATACTTTGGTTAAAGAGATGCGTTGTTCCTTCACTACCCAAGGAGGCCATCGCAAAGAACGTCGTCTATCCTGCCATCTTATTGGCTTACAAACGACCGTTCGGGCTATTACCAGCAATGGTTGCCAACCTCCAAAGTGGACTCTGGGCCCTCTGCAACAGCTTCATGCCAGCAAAGAAGAACAAGGGCAAAGCTGGAAAGGGTAAAGCAGCCAAAGAAGCTGCTACGGTGAAGACACCGCACCCAAGGGTAGAGATGCCCTACACATATTTAATGGCGTGGTTAGTCATGCACTGCCCGTCGCTGATGAGTGCTGCGGATTATCGCCCAATCGACAAGCCGTTTTTCGTGGAGAAGTATGAGCGCTCTGTATGGAAGAGCAATTATATGTCGGTAATCCGCAAAACACTCCGTCAACATCAGAACTATGAGATCTTCCGCTGCTTCCCAGACTTCCCTGGAGGAGAGTACGGATCTAAGTTTAAAGATATTTTGGGAGCAAACAAGTTTACCAACTTATCATCGGGGGCCTTCTGGTGGTTGCTATACATTCGCCCCGGATACTTGGTGTATAGGCAAGACACCATGTGCTATATAGAGCCGTATATCTCTAGCAGATTTGCTCGTCAATTCGGGTATACGCAGCTTTACATAGGAAATCCTAATAAATGGCTGGCGTACGAAGGGAATCTGTACGCAGGGGCACGGGGCTGGTTCCATTTCGTTGCTGGAGGAACCGGAGCAGAATTCATGCTACCCCTGAAATCACCAGAGCTAAGCATGGTGTTAAGCTTCTGCACCTGGTATAGCATTGCCAATGCTGATGTGCCCAATTTCTCTATCAAGCACAGCTGCTGTAAGGAGATAGAGGCCTTCTACTCTAGCCGCAAAGGGGCTAAAAGAGTGAGAGTAAAAGGGATGGATGAATTCCTTGGTGCGGGGCCGATCCATCAGATGTTGGCAACTATGATGGAGATGACGATGATGGTGATGACGATGACTCTGACGTTGGAGGTGCTCCCCAACGTGTAGTTACTCGCTCCCGGAGTCCGACTGTCAAGTGCCGCGGAGCCCTAAGAGAAGAACCTGCCAGAAGAGGAAGAAGTTGGCCATGGGGACCCTGGTATTCCCCCAAGAGGCAGCTGTTCGGTTTGCTACGGACCTGCTCGCCTCAACTCTGCCTCCGGCGCCGGCAGAGGAGAGTAGACCTGCGGAAGCCCCAGGTGCTACTGAGGTCCCAGCTCCCCCAACCGCAGAATCCGTTGAACACACCGCGACACAACCTATGGGTAGCGAAACGGGTGTACTTCTGGAAACAGCGACGGCTCCTCCTTCAAGTCCGACCACTGGACTTGTATCCCCTGGTATGGTTTTTATATTCTATCTTCTGTTCATTATTCATTTCATTATTATATGTAACACTCTTTGTTTGCTTTCTGAGATGTAGGTAGTCAACTCCATTCTCCCATACATTCAACTACCAGGGTGGAGTCCGAGGAACTGGTGGATTATTAGGGCACAACTGGGTCTGTGGGTGGATTGGGTAGTTCTGCGAACGAGTTTGACGCAGACTACTTCACTCCGGCCCCATGCTCGGTTCCTTCATCAACTCTTATTGATGAATTAGGGAGAATGACAAGACTGATGCTGTCGCGCCCAGGGCTGCTCCTTCATCTCTGAGTCTACCGTCTCCAACTCCAGCGGTCCACTCTGAGGATACCTTCCCCGTTGTCATTGGCGTGCCTGTTATTCCTCATCCTGTCGTGCTAACGCCGTCAACGATAGTGGCCGTTGAAACACCGGTGGCTCCTCCTGCTCCAGCTTGCTTGCTAAAAGGGGACGAGGACAACCTGAAGTTCTCGTTTGAAGCTACTTCGGTTACGGAAAGAGTTTTTGGCGAAGACACTCCAACATTTACCCCTGCTGGCGGAGTCACTCGACCCACTAGTACCGATAATATTTCTCCTCGGGTTCCCAGTTCTGCCAAGTCACTATTGGCTTTACTAGCCCTGCATGCTATGAGTCTGGTACAGGAGCGAGCTTCTTTATCGATTCCAACGGATGCCACTCCTCACCCAGTGACATCTTCCTTAGTGCTGCCTGCTTTAAACACAGACACTGTGGACCCTCTCGAAGAATTCTTCAACCACAATGTTAATAATTTTATGCGGTTACTAAGGAGATGTATCGGGATGATCCTAGACGGAAGAGATTTCTTTAATCTTGGACGTCCAATGTTGTCCAGCTATCTGGATAATATCGAAAGGATTGGGGGACATGACCGAGCAGTTCCTTACCGGGCCCGCCTTGAAACTTTAGAAGAGCAGGTGACCATGCTAAACACAGTTCGCCAAGTGGATATGGAAGCGATCACCGAGATCGAATTGGCGCGGCTACGGGCAGAGTTAATAGTTCGTCAAGAGGAGTTAAGGCAACAGGAGGAAGAATGGTCGCGGGAGTTGGCGGAGCTACAGGCCAGCCAGGAGTCAATTCTCAGGGGGTTAGAGATGGTAGATTTTGAGATTGAGGGGAGTCAGGCCGCCATCCTTAGAGCTAGAGAGACTATCGCTAAGGCTCGGGCTATTCTAGAAGCCAGCGAGTTTCGGCTGGGGGAATCCATTAAGAAATGGGAAGAGCTGATCCTTCATCAAGGACAGCTCGAGCAGGAAGGCATAATAAGGAGCCCCGCTATTGAAGAATCTCGTCAGTGGTTGGCCCAACAACTTGTAATAAATGACGATGATTTGCGCCTGCAGGCTCAACACTCCGTGGAGGAGACTCGTAGTCGAGTAATTGACGAGATGACAAATAAGTTGAAACTTCTGGGAGATTCATAACTCTCTTTCATTCTATTCTTTATTCTTTATTCTTTTTGTAATAAGAACTTGTAATAGAGAAAAGAACTTACTTATTCTTTGGATTCTTTTGTAACTTTATTCTTTTTAATTTACGAATAAAGATCATTCTTTTGATTCTTTTATCTATTGGCTACAAAATTTGTTTGCACAACAAATAACTTGTCATCAAAATAGTTCACTATTTTGGTAAAACAATCCAAGGCTCATCTGCATAACTTAGACTATTAATACCGACCGAGTTACAATTATTAATCTCGGTAAATCCCATTGAATAGAGCTAAATGATAGTTTGGTGACACTGTTTAAATACTTACACCAGGATGATCGGGTCAGGATCATTAACTTAGACAGAGGCGCCTAATTGCACATGCCTTAGTTTAATGGAGACAATTCAAGGCTCTGATGCGTAACTTGAACTGCACATGCCAAAATAATCTAGTGATGATTATCAGATTTCGGCAGAAGCGCCTAATTGCACATGCCTTAGTTTAATAAAGAAGTTCAAGTGCTCATTTGCGTAACTTGAACAAGTGGATGGTTATACTTCTAGGGATATGAACCAAATGTGACAGTCACTCTGTCACCATTCTGGTTCATTAAGCATAGTATTTCTTCAGAAATCTGCCGTTGATCGGCATCATCATCCTATCGCCATTCTGGTTCATTAAGTGATAGGCTCCACTAGAGTATACCGTCTCCATAATAAACGGTCCTTCCCACTTGGGTTTAAATTTACCCTTAGTCTTGTGGGTTAGAATCATTAGCCTTTTAATAGCCAGAACCAAGTCTCCTTACTTAAAGGTCCTTGGTTTAACGCTCTTACTGAACGTTTGCGAGATTCGGGCTTGATACAACTCAATTTGTTGTTGAGCCTGGAGACGTTTTTCATTCAACGCTTCTAGTTCTCGCAATTTTTGTTGATGGCACTCTTCAGTCGTCATCTTTGTGGTTAAGGCCACTCTTAATGATGGTATTTGGATTTCAAGAGGCAAGACGACCTCACTTCCATAGACTAAGGAGAATGGGGTAGTTTTTGTTGGGGTGCGAACGGTGGTGCGATAAGCCCACAAACACTCTCCTACCTTTTCATCCCAGTCTCGTTTGTTGGAGGAGACAAATTTCCGAAGGAGTTTAATAATCGTTTTGTTGAAAGTTTCGGCCAATCCATTTGCCGCGGGGTTATATGGCGTTGAAGCAATATCTTTGATTCTGAACTTATCACAGAATCTTGAGAACCCCTGACTGATGAATTGCGGTCCATTATTATGAATGATCCTTCGGGGGATGCCAAAACGGTAAATGACATGATGCTTAATGAACTTAATTACATCTGTCATTTTTACCTCTCTCATGGCCACAGCTTCGGCCCACCTTGAAAAATAATCAGTTATTGCGAGGATAAACCGATGTCCTCTGGATGACGGGGGAGTTATCGGCCCCACAATATCCATTCCCCATGCCTCAAATGGCCAGCTAGCAACAGTATTGTACAGATATTCTGGGGATTGATGGATAAAGTTAGCATGTACCTGACATGCATGACATCGTTTAGCATATGTCATTGCATCGGTAATCATGTTTGGTCAGTTGTATCCTAACCTTCTTATGTGGTCCCCAAGTTTTGGACTGGGCTGATGAGCTCCACACACCCCATCATGCGTCTCTCTCAGCACTTCATCAGCTTCTGCTTTTGATATGCAGCATAGCAGGAGACCATCACTTGACTTTCTATATAAAGTTTGAAGTGTATGATCGTAGTAAAATCTTGGGGCCTTTCTCTTTATCGAGGCGGCTTCCTTTGGATCCTCTGGCAGTATCCCATATAAGGCATAATCTATAAATGGAAATCGCCAATCACGGGGTTCCAGAGTTAAGCCTGTCTAGCACACCTCTTTGGTTTGGAATATCGTATCTGGATGGAGGAGTTCTCTACTACCAATAGTGATGCTTTTAGCTTCACCTGGCGGGATTGCCAATGTTGCAGCTAGTGCGGCAAGAGCATCTGCATAGACGTTCTCATTTCGAGATATGTGATAGATATAAAACTGTTCAAGGTATCCTGCTAGCTCGATGGCTAGCTGATGATATGGGATGAGGGCTTTATGTCTAACTTCATACTCACCTGTCATCTGGTTGACAATGAGTTTAGAGTCTCCATATGCCTCTAAAGAGTTCACCCCCAGCTGCAGAGCCATCTTTAAGCCAATAATGAGCGCGTTGTATTCTGCCACATTATTTGTACACAGCTCTGTCAATGAGTAACCGTTAGGCAGTATGTGTTTATGTGGGGATATCAGTACAACCCCCATTCTAGCAGCAGATCGTCTGGCAGCACTGTACGCCCGAAAATTGAATCTTTGATTCCATTGCAAAATTGATGAATTACAATAGGAATTTAGATTACAAAAATTCCGAAGAATTACAAGAACGGGAATATTGGTGGATTCCCTTTTTTGAGTAGGTACGGGTGGCGGTGGAGTCTTGTTGCTGCCTCCGTTGACTATCCAACTTGGAAGGGGATCTGTGAAGAAAACCTGCTCCTTCTGATCTCTCTCAACCCTCTGTGAAGAATCGCTTTGCCGGCTCCAAAGAAAAGTTTCCCTTCTCCCGTTAAATTCCTGTATTTTATAAACCGAAGAAGCTCGAAATCCGGCTCAATTCTCTCCTGAAAAAGCGGATCACGGATTATCAGTCCAAGGAAACAAATCAATGGGAAATAAAGAACGGAAAACAACCCGCGGCGGGCAACCCGCGGGATCGCCCCCACGGGTTGCCACCCGCGGGAATCCTCCCGCGGGTGGCAACCCGCGGGGGCTCCCGCGGGTTGCAACCCGCGGGGGCTCCCGCGGGTTGCAACCCGCGGGTTGTCCCGCGGGTTGCATCCCGGGGGAGGTCCCGCGGGTGTGCCCACTTAGCAAAAATTATTATTATTATTATTATTTTTTGGTATCTACATAACCCCCTCCAAAGTTTTCGAAGTTCTGTATTGAACCGTACTGAATTTCGAAATACTTTGGATTCTTTAATTTTGGTTATAGACCTTTTAAAAGATTTGGTCGATAGAGATAACTGTTAATATATTTATTTATTCCATAACAAGCAGATGTATGATTTTAACGTACTCATTAGAGGACAAGCAGAGGTATAATGTTAACGTGCTTATTTTAGGTCAAGCAGAGGTATAATATTAACGTGCTTATTTTAATCCTAACCGTTCAGTGACATCTAGTATGACGAATCAGGAAAAGACAGAGGTGACATTAAACGTGTCTTGGAGCTTAACCTATTCAGAGGATCTGGTCGTGATAGGGACAAGCTGACTAAACAGAGGTGATGGTTAACGTGTTTAGTTTTGGAATCGGACTATCAGAGGTAACTGTTAACTTGATAGAGAGATGATTTTTGTCAGAGGTAATTTTCAACTTAACGATATCAAAAGCACGTTCATCAGAGGTTGTAATGTTGGACTTGATGAAGTGTGAATTTTCTTTTCTGTCAGAGGTGAAATCTTAACGTGACAGGGGATCGATTTAATTAGGATTTTATCTCTTTTGATTTTGAATTATGATGTCAGAGGTATGATTTTAACTTGACAAATATTTTGGAGTGTCGCTTGCTCTGTTGGAGCAAAATGACAAGAAAAGTTTTGCTGTCAGAGGTGAAATTTTAACGTGACAGGAGATTTATCTGATTAGGATTTTTAGCAAACCCCCAGCTATTAACGGGTTTGATTTGCCTTTACCAACTACCGTTTGAGTCGGGCTAGCCATGCTATTCCCCTCAGCATGGTGAGTTGTCAAGGATTTCGTTTGGGTTTAAATACCAAACTTTTCCTCTTCCCTTTGCCTTAGCAGTTTAGGGCAGTGATGTATTCTTATATTCGGATAAGAATACTGTTGTGACAGATTTGTCGTGGGATTTTTAGCAAACCCCCAGCTATCAACGGGTTTGATTTTGCCTTTACCAACTACCGTTTGAGTTGGGCTAGCCATGCTATTATCCTCAGCATAGTGAGTTGTCGAGGGTTTCGTCTGGGTTTAAATACCAAACTTTTTCTCTTCCCTTTGCCTTAGCGGCGTTGGGCAATTCATACTTTTACCCCCAGTATGGTGGGGTTGACGAGAAATTTATTCTCTCCCCGTAGCCTTAGCGGCGTTGGGCGATTCATACTTATTACCCCCAGTATGGTGGGGTTGGCGAGAAATTTATTCTCTTCTCGTAGCCTTGTCGGCGTTGGGCAGTTCATACTTATTACCCCCAGTATGATGGGGTTGGCCAGAAATTTATTCTCTTCCCGTAGTCTTGTCGGCGTTGGGTAATTCATACTTTTTACCCCCAGTATGGAGGGATTGACGAGAAATTTATTCTCTCCCCGTAGCCTTGTCGGCGTTGGGTAATTCATACTTTTTACCCCCAGTATGGAGGGGTTGACGAGAAATTTATTCTCTCCCCGTAGCCTTGTCGGCGTTGGGTAATTCATACTTCTTACCCCCAGTATGGTGGGATTGGCGAGAAATCTATTCTCTTCCCGTAGCTTTAGCGGCGTTGGGCAATTCATACTTTTTACCCCTAGTATGGTGGGGTTGGCGAGAAATTTATTCTCTCCCCGTAGCCTTATCGGCGTTGGGTGGTTCATTTTTTTTTTTTTTGATGTTTTTTCCTTTTTTCTTCTTTTTTTTTATTTATATATATATATATATATATATGGGGGTTTAAATTAACCGCCTTGAGCCCATTTTTTGGGAATTATTGTGAGCCCAAGTGGTACCTTTAGACCTCACACATTAAATGTGTCGGAGTTAGCTCTAACTCCTTTTTTGTTCAGCTTTGAGCTGAACTGCTCCAGCGTCAATCAATGCTTGAATTTTATCTTTAAGATAAAACAATTTTTTGTGGGGTGAACTACAATCCGATGGTACAGACAGTAATTCGGATCGTTAGTTTTCCCTACTTCTTCAGGTGTCTTGCTCTCCGGCAATTTAAGCATCTTGCGTTTGGTGAGCAGATTGAACATAGTAGCAGTATGTTCATCCTTGAACGAATATTGCTTTTGAAGTCTGGGCGACTTTGCTGTGTTGCTTGTAGTTGGCTATGGTTTCTGCTTCAGTGTATTTTCTACCGCCATTGCCGTTATGTCTTTCCCTTTTGAACGGGAAAAATGGAATGGAGATTCGTTTGCACCGTCTCCGGTTGCAGACTGTTGCATTTCGAGACGTCGAAGTATTTCTTCGGCCTGTTCGCCCTGCTTAAGCAGATCCTTCCATGACTTGGATTCGACCGAACCCATCTTGTCTAAAATATCGGTCAACAAGTTATGTCTGCAGGTTTCCACAAGTGTATCCTGCGTCATGCCATGTGGGCATCGAACGGAAAGTTCTCGGAACCGCTCGACATAAGTTTTGACCGTTTCGCCTTCTTCTTGCTTCGCTGCTAGCAAAGATAATATGGAGACTTCTGTATCATCTTCAAAGAATCGGGCTAGGAACTCACGTTCTACATCAGCCCAAGATTTAATTGTTCCCTGGGGAAGTTGCATAAACCAGGTAAATGCGGCCCCCCGTAAAGTGCTCGCAAATATCCTAGTCATAGTTGGATCATTCCCCATGAGATGTCCTGTCTGTGAGAGGAAATAGAAGATGTGTTGCTGCGGAGAGCCTTTCCCGTCAAACGATTGAAGGTTTAACGGTTTGTAATTTGCAGGGTAGGGCGTGGTCCCCCATTCAATAGGATAGGGACGCACTATTCCCACTTCCTGCAACTTCTTTCGGTGAAGAAGGGCCTGCAGCTGGTTTTCCATCTTTTCCATTTTTTCCACCTGAGGATTAATGAAACTTTTACTCTTTCTTTTTCTCCTAACTGAGAAGGTACTTCATAGTCATCACCACTGTCTTCCTCTACGCGGACATGTTCCTCTTCATGTTGTTTAGTGGATGACGAAGATTGGCCTTTCTTCGTTTGGGTCAGCAACTGAGTCAAGAGTTGTTTCATCTCCTCCATAGTCTCTTCCTGCTGTTTGAGGCGTTGTTCTTGCCTTTCAAGTCTTCTAGAGACTTCTTCTGGAAGATCGGCTATATTTACTGTAGCCTCCAACCCTCTATTTGAATCAGAATAGGGTGAAGATACAATAGCAGAATATCTATCTTCCTCTTCGTCAGATCCTGCAGCTAACTTTTTATAGTTCAATGATATGGCGACTCCTCTCCTAGCCCGAGTGTGTCGGAACACACCCTCTGGCTCAACAGACACCCCCTTAATTTTGAAGTGAACTCTTTGTCTGAGGAGTCACTTTCGGCAATTTTCTTACCTTTACCAACCATATAGGATGAAACGGCAGGCAGATCATCCCCAGGGCACATCTTTTTTACTATCCGCCTTCTCTTTGGCTCTGTAATCTGCTCAAAAACGGATTGTCCTGACTTGCATTTGCAGTTTGACAAGACGGCTGAGATCAGCCGTTCACAATGGCAGTGAGAATCGGGTTGGGATGTCTCCTCTTTCGAGTAAGATACTCTCTCAAATCTTCGGGCTTGTCTCCATTTATAGTCTGACGCCTCTTGCGCCGCAAGTTCTGTTCATAATATTGGTTGGTTTGTAATATTTCAGGGCTAAGAGCTTTCCCTGTATCAACACACTCTCTTCTATGGAGTCGTCTAGAGTGTGTGCTGGCTTACGCAGTTGCGCGGGCCCTGCACACATTGGACTGTTCCTCCGCAGACATCTTCTCAGGTGAGTGCATGAGCACATCCTTATGTTTGTTTGAAGAGGAATGAGATGGTACACCTGAGAGAGTGACCATAAAGTTAGGTGTGCGCTGTGTGCTCATTGCGCGTGTGCCCGAATAGACACCAGAACCAACTCCTGATCTTTTTTGCGGAGTGCAACCCGAGGATTGCAACCCGCGGGGTGCAACCCGCGGTTGGAACCGCGGGTTTGCACCCGCGGTTGCAACTGCGGGGTTGCCCCCGCGCGGTGCAACCCGCGGTTGGAACTGCGGGTTTGCACCCGCGGTTGCAACTCTGTGGTTGCCTCCGTGCGGTGCAACCCGCAGTTCTTCCTGTGAATTTCCATTTTTGGATTCTGGATTTTCCGACTGTAATTTTCCAGAGGCGCTGTTCAGGCGGGCCCGTTGGATTTTGCGCCTCAAGTTTCTTTTCTGAGAGCGGGTGAGAGTTTGATTCAACTTAGGAGTGGGCGATGACGCCTCAAGTTTTCTGACAGAGTCAGTTTTAGCGGGCGATGACGCCTCATAAGTTCTAATAGGCGATGACGCCTTCTTCTTTTCGGTGGGCGATGACGCCTCACCTTTGCTCATCATAGCCCGGCGATGACGCCTGGGCTCCGAGTCAGAGGAAGAGATAAACTCTTCGTATTTTTGCTGATCAACCTCTACGATCAGCGTTTCGACAACAGATCCGATGGGTATCAAGTCGGACTGCGCCACGACGTTCTCTGTAGTGAACAGAGAGGCTCCCACTGTGGTCGCCAGTTCTTGTACGCCCGAAAATTGAATCTTTGATTCCATTGCAAAATTGATGAATTACAATAGGAATTTAGATTACAAAAATTACGAAGAATTACAAGAACGGAAATATTGGTGGATTCCCTTTTTTGAGTGGGTACGGGTGGCGGTGGAGTCTTGTTGCTGCCTCCGTTGACTATCCAACTTGGAAGGGGATCTGTAAAGAAAACCTGCTCCTTCTGATCTCTCTCAACCCTCTGTGAAGAATCGCTTTGCCGGCTCCAAAGAAAAGTTTCCCTTCTCCCGTTAAATTCCTGTATTTTATAAACCGAAGAATCTCGAAATCCGGCTCAATTCTCTCCTGAAAAAGCGGATCACGGATTATCAGTCCAAGGAAACAAATCAACGGGAAATAAAGAACAGAAAACAACCCGCGGGGGGCAACCCGCGGGATCGCCCCCGCGGGTTGCCACCCGCGGGAATCCTCCCGCGGGTGGCAACCCGCGGGTGTGCCCACTTAGCAAAAATTATTATTTTTTTTTTTTTGGTATCTACAAGCACCATCAAATAACATCTGCCATGGTCGTTCTTTGGTAGTTGTGTTGACTTCTGACATCTATTTGGAATTGGACCAAATTGGATGGTCTGCTAGGAAATCGGCGATCGCTTATTCCTTCATTGCTTTTTGAGGAACAAAGTGTATATCATATGGCGATAGTAATAACACCCATTTTGCCAATCGGCCGTTTAAAGATCCTGGTTTTGTCATCAGGATTTTCAAGAGATTAACCCATGATATGACATGAATTGTTTGCCCTGAAAGATAATGTCGCATTTTTTGAACAGCGAACACTTGGACTAAACACTCCTTTTCAATCGGAGTATACTGATGTTCGGCCCCGATCATTGTCCGGCTTAAGTAATAAAGGGTGTGTTCATGGCCGTGCTTATTATACTGAGCAAGTAATGCTCCTAACGCATTATCCATGGCCTTTACATATATAAGAAATGGCTGCCCAGGGACAGGTGCCATGAGGACGGAGGTTTGGTAAGGTATTCATTGAGATCGTCAAACGCCTATTGACATGCCTCATCCCATACAAAGGAAACCCCCTTTTTCATGAGTTTGGAAAACGGCTAGCATCGTCCTGATATGTTGGAGATAAAGTGCCTGATATAGGCTAGTTTTCCTTGTAACCCCCTTAACTCTTTAAGATTGCAGGGAGGCGGCATCTCGTTGATCGCTTTTACTTTTTCAGGATCAAGAAAAGTTCCTTCAGAGGTAACTTTGAACCCAAGGAACTTCCCGCTGCACACCCCCATGAAAGACTTAGTGGGATTCATCTTCAAGTGATGTTCTCGCATAAGACCGAACACTGTTCTCAGATCCCGAAGATGGTCATCTTTGTTTTTGCTTTTGACTGCCATGTCATCCACGTAACACTCTACCATTTTTCGTAGATGTTCTTTAAATATTATGCTCATTACACGTTGGTAGGTGGCACCGGCGTTCTTCAATCCGAAAGACATTACCGTATAACAGTATACCCCTAGCGGCGTTCTGAAAGCTGTATACTTTTCATCATCCGGGTGCATCTTGATCTGATTGTAACCTGAGAAGCCATCCATAAAGGACATCCTCTCATAACCGCAGGTGTTATCAATCATTACATCGGTGATTGGGAGTGGAAATTCATCCTTAGGGCATTAAGCATTTAGATCGCGAAAGTCGATGCATATCCGAATCTTGCCGTTCTTCTTACAAACTGGCACTATGTTAGCCACCCAATCAGGATGTTGCTCTTCACGGACAAATCCTGATTTTATAAGTTTGTTGACCTCAGCGACTATCGCCTCCATTAATTCCGGTCGAAAGCGCCTTTGCTGTTTAACTGGCTTAGCATCTTTCTTGATATTTAGCCGGTATATGGCAATCTGAGGATCAAGACTGGGCATATCTTCATAACTCCATGCGAACACGTCTATATATTCTTTGATAAGAGATATAAGTTCCTCTTTTTCTAAGCAAGTCAGCGCGTCGCTTATGAAAATGGGTTTCGGGTTCTCCTCCGTTCCCACGTTGACCTGTACTAGCTTATCCTCTGTGGGTGGGTCATGCTGTTCAAAATGAATATCCCAGAGGGTATCCATGTGCTTAGCTCAGGAATCATCTTGAACATCGATTGGTTCCTCGTCACTTTCTGGTGCGGCTGAAACTATATTGGCTGTTAGAGATTGAAATCAGGCGCCAGTACTTAAATCTGAATCCTGATCAATCAGATATAATTTCTCATCGGACGAGGATCTTTCTTCGTATTTGCATGGTGGTGAGGGAGGAGTAGATACATAGCCCAACCCCCTGCGAGTCTTCTGATAATAGTCTGGACTCTTTCCTCTTGGTCTAAACGAGGGTATAAGATTTCGTCGCCCTTTTCCAAAGTTCAATCCCGGTTTCTGGGTAAAATTATAACCTATCTTTTCCATCATCTGTCGGGATTTCTGTTCATATAAGTGAAATTGAGGTGATGTTTGCTCATCACTTTCACTACTTTGTTTTTGGTTAGGCGATGTGATCACTTTGCCGAAGACAATCGGTTTATGCGATACATGTCGCGGCGGTACTTCGAAGAAGTGATCTCGTCCTTTCGTTATTTTAGACCGAGAGAGGAGGGATGACCTAAGTGGCAAATGATATGCCGCCAGAACTTCAAGTTCGGACAGGCCATCCACTTCAGTGGAAGTAGAAGAAGGTTCAGATTCTCTAGCGACAGCAGGCTCGTAGACTAACTTTATATTTTCATTAATAATCCACTCATCCTCTGCTACATTATCTACATTATTATCTAAATTTGCTTTAAAATCAATGTGAGGGTTTATCTCATAGTCACCCCCATCATCCTCTTCGGGAGATTCGTACTCCGTGTCCACCTCATTGCCGCTGTAGTCGGGTTCTTGAAGCTTTTTATGCTTCTTGAGGTTGTTGTTGGAGACTTCGTGGGCTGCCTTGTAAAGCATAGCATCCGTGAAGTAGTTTTCCAGCCCTTTAAATGGTTGCCTATCTGCAACTAACGTCCGAACTTCTCCTTATTCATCACAGTACTTCATGCACTGGTGGAGAGTCGATGGGACTATCATATAGGCGTGTATCCATGGTCGCCCCAGTAAGATGTTATAAGACGTACCTGTGTCTATAACATAGCATGTAACTTCTGTCCTCAAATCTCCAATTTGACACCGAAGTCGGATTTTGCCAAGAGGACAGCTGTCATTAGCATTAAATCCGTATATAGTAGTATTTGTTGGTGTCAAACGATGACGAGATATTCCCAATAGTTGTATCAGTCTTCTGGGAATAACGCTTAATGCGGACCCCGGATCGATTTGAATACGGTCTACTTTTGTGGACCCGACATATCCGGTGAAATATAAAGGCCTATTATGCTTTATATCCCTTACTTGCATATCCTCTAGAGAGAAAGAAATTTGTAGAACCTGCCTCCTCACTTGATGATAGCGGGGGCAAAAGTCCTGTTCTTCATTGGCCGGCTCGACAATCTGAGCTAAGAATGACTCAGAGTCTGCCAAGACCTCTCTTAATGCTTCGCGAGTTGATTTCGATAATCGCAACAACTCATAAAGCGTGACTCATGCTGGAATATTCGCCAGCTGAGCTATTATATCAAATTTGAATGCGGCTTCCTTGGCCTCTTCATCTCTAGAAGGATTTTTCTGGAAACGAAGCCCTTTTTGTTTTGCAGGCTTCGTGAGTTCCCCGTATATATTTTTCGGGTCTACTCTGGTGTAGTCTTTGAGATATGTTTTACCAGATCGAGTGCCGGAAGGGCTCTCCCCATCCTGATAAGTGGCCATAGCTTCGGGCTCTTGCTCAGAATCTGTAAATGCCCCTGCAATTATGTATTCATTTTTTATTTTTGCGAAAATAGTATTGCTAGTCCGCTTTTTCTTTTGATCCTCTGCGGTGTCCACTGTTCATCCTGTAGTAAATCAGGGTGGACCCACATGACTTCCCCCCTTGAGTTCTTACGGGGACAAGTCCTTCTTGTGCCTTTTTATGCGGGTCATGGTTTTTCGTAACCAGCTTCCCCTTTGGTATTGGGGTCACCCCCGTGGGGAACTCATGGGTTCTGACCACTAGGGTTGTCATAATGGCAGTGACCTTCTTTTGCTCCTCTTTTAATATCAGGACTCCAGCTTCTATTAATACTTGGATCCTGTTCTTTAGAGGGTAATAATCCCTGGTAGAGTGTCCGACATTCCTGTGGTTGAGATAATAGTTGGGGTCGTTGGTTTTACCAGCGTCCTCCGGTTTCCTATTCTCCGGAAGTTTCAACATTCCCTTCCTAAGAAGCAGGTGGAAGAGTGTAGGCGTCTGTTCCGCTTTAAAAGTGTATGTCCTTTCTTGCTAGGGCCTATTTTGTCTCGCGCCCTTTTGATTTTGGAGCTTTGGGCTCGGAGGATTTGTCTTCTGTGGAGCGACCTCTGATGCCATTGCTGCTTTCCCTTTATTCTTATTATTACTTTGTATATATGGCCTATTATTTCCAGTATTTCTTGGTCCACGGGATTCTTCAACTCTGCGGATCAAGTCTTCGGCTTGCTCACCTTATTTGAGCAAATCGTTCCAAGTCTTAGATTCAACGGCCCCCATTTTTAAGAGCACGTTCGTCTTGAGATTATGTCGACATGTCTCTACCAGAGTTTCCTGGACCATTCCGTGCTTGCAATGCACGGACTTCTCTCGGAATCTTTCTATGAAGTCTTTTATTGTTTCTTGTTCCCCTTGTTTAGTTGCAAGGAGGGAATGAACCGTAATTTCGGTATCATCCTCGAAAAAACGTGCGAGAAATTGCTTCTCAATATCAAATCAGGTATTAATAGTACCTGGGGGCAACTGCATAAACCATGTGAAGGCAGGCCCTCGCAAGGTACTTGCGAATACCTTGGTCATTACTGGATCATTGCCCATCAAATGCCCTGCTTGGGACAAGAAGTAGTAAATATATTGACTGGGAGATCCTTTCCCGTCATATGGCTCCAATTTGAGCAGTTTATATTTCTCCGGGTATGGTACCAAATCCCATTCAGGCGAGTATGGTCTTGAGACCCCTGATTCTTTCAACTCCTTCTTGTGCATTAGTGCTTCGAGTTGACTTTGTAACTTCTTGATTTTCTCTTCATGCGGATCATGAAAAGAATACTTATTCTCGTTCTCATGCGTCGAGTGAGCCTTTTCATCTCTATCTTCCTCGTTTGTTTTATTGAACGGAGTTTCTTTTCCCTTCTTGACGTTATCCTGGACGATTTTCTGAGTATTTTCGACCACTTTTGAGAGCATCATTTTGAGATCCTCGATTATCTTTTGTTGCTCCCGAATAATCTGTTCTTGGGCCTCAAATCTTTGGTCGATATCATCAGATCTATTCATCATATATGATACTGACTTCTGTAATTTAGACGATGCTGAAGATCAATGAGAGGCTATGGCCGAGTTATCACTATCGTCGTCATAAGAACCTTTCACAAGTTTCTTATAGTTTCGGGCCGGGATAGCGCCTGACTTAAGTCGGGTAAAATGATAAGGTTCTTCATTGCTTGATTCTGAATCACCATTCTTTTCTATAATATTCTTACCCTTACCGACCATGTTAGAAGTTACAATTCTCCATTCTTTTCTTTGGGGAGTGATCTTCGTCTTTTTGGCAGGGTTTTCATTTGACTCAGTCAACCGATCGAACACTGATATCCTGTTCTTGCTGCAGCAACAACTGTCCACTACAGCAGATACTGCTGTCATAAACTGCTGGCAATGACAAGTTGATTCAGATTGGACTTGGTTTGTATTTCTTTTCTTAGTTAGATACTCCCTAAGGTCAGTGACTTTAGACATGGAGTTATGAGGCCCACTCGTCTATTGAGAGGGTCTAGGGGCCCACTGGAGTTTCTTGGAACCATTGGTGTCAAGTTCTGATTCAACAGTGCAATGATCAACCTTGATTTTGTATTCAGGTTGATTTACGCGGAGCTAAGAGATAGCTTCGCATTTTAGAACGCGGAGCTGAGAATTAGCTTTGCGTTTTGCGTCGCGGGGCTGAGAAATAGCTCCGCGTTTTGCGTCGCGGGGCTGAGAAATAGCTCCGCGTTTTACTACGCTAGCCTCGCGTTTTACGCTGGCTTGACATCTTTGCAGAAGTTTATCTTCTGGAATCTTAGCCACTCATGGAAGAAAATTCTTGAACGTTGGCTTACTCTTGCGATTAACGCAAGTCATAACTTCGCGTTTAGCTCGATTTTTGCGATTAACGCAGATTTGCCAATCATCTTCGCGATTTACGCAGAGCTGAGGAGTCTTGCGATAAATGCAAGTATTATTGGCTTCGCGTTTATTGCTAAGCTCAGTATTAGCCTCGCGTGGAAAATCACACGCTGGCTCAAAGGTGATTTTATCCTCGCGATTAACGCTAGTGTCAAAAATTTTGCAATTAACGCAAATCTTACTGGCTTCGCGTTTATCGCTAAGCCTAGTAATAGCCTCGCGTGGAGAATTACACGCTGGCTTCAAGGAAATTTTATCCTCGCGATTAACGCGAGTGTCAGAAATTTTGCGATTAACGCAAATCTTACTGGCTTCGCGTTTATCGCAAAGCCCAGTAATAGCCTCGCGTGGAGAATCACACGCTGGCTTTAAGGAAATTTTATCCTTGCGATTAACGCGAGTGTTACTGGCTTCGCGTTTATCGCTAGGCTCAGTTTTTACCTCGCGTGGAGAATCACACACTGCCTCTAGGAAAATTTTATCCTCGCGTTTAACACGAGTCTTAGCCTCGCATGTAGAATTACACGCTGGCTTTAAAGAAAGTTTATCCTCGCGATTAACGCGAACTTCTCTGGTTTTAAGCCCAGATAAAATAGCCTCACATGGATAATCACACGCTGGATTGTCCTTGCGATTAGCGCAAGTTGCAGCTTCACATTTAACGCGACACTAACTAGTCTTGCGATTAACACAAGCCAGTTCGCGAGGTGTTGTAACCTCGGTTCTGCTTCCAGAATAGCCTCGCGTTTAACGCGGGCTTTAAGCGCTTTTCGTCTAGCCCTCCGATTTCTGTTTCGGAGTTGGGTTCTGCTTAATCCAGTTCCCGAGCCTTCCTAGGCCATAGAGAGATCATCCTCTGCTAGGGTTTCCTGTTCAAACGACGGCTCTATGGCCGCGGTCTCCATGGGTCCCCGATTAACGGTGGATTTTCGATTACCTGATTTACGGATATTGGAGCGCATGCGACGATAGCGCCGCGTTTCGGTCAAGTTACCTGATTCAGAGGAGAGATACTCCTCGTACTTCTGCTGGTCGATTTCAATGACTAGCATATCCACGTCGGATCCGATCCTCTCGACGTCAAATTGCGCCACGATCTCTTCTTTGGTGAAAGAGATTTCTCCCACTGTGGTCGCCAGTTTGTTCGCAGCAGAAATTCGTTGCTTTCCTTCCATTGAAATAACCTGATTTACCATGAAAGTGAACAAGAAAAATAAAGAACAAACGAGAGGATTTATATTTATCTCTCTCTTTTATAATGAATCGTGGGATCTATGTGGCGATGAGATCTATCAAGTAGTTTCTTTGGACTATCTGACGACGATGGTTTTCTTACTCTTGAAGAAGAAGATGCCGGCCGACTGTAGAATTGATCTTCTCTGGTCTTGATTCGTTCAAGGCTCTCACGCGTAACTTGAACTTCACAAAAACTTCCAAAAGATCTCTTAAGGCTTCCTCAAAGGGGTATTTATAGCCTTAAGATAATTTGAGAGTTTCTATCTAAATAGAATTTGTACTCATTAAGGATTCCAATCAAATATCTTAGTTTTGATTTAAATCTCTTGATTTAGAGTTCTGATCGGACTTAATTTGGGTATTTGGATAAGTCCAAATCTTAATCTCAATCAATTTAAGATTCTGGTTTATCTGCTCCCACGGAGTTAATCTCACCAGAACGCGGAGCTATTGAATAGCTCCGCATTTTGCTCAAATGCGAGACTAAAATAGCCAAATGCGGAGCTATAGAGTTAGCTCCGCGTTCTGTCGTGGAAAATCCTATTTACTTAGAAATTTTTACTGCCAATACTTATCACAGTCAATGTCTTCAGCACTCCCAGCCTAATTCAGCTTCTAGCCAATAAGGATGACTCGGTCGCAGCTGGGGTTCGGAGCGTATCTAAGGGGAAGCTTGCAAGTGCGGGCTACCCGTGCTTAGTGTCGATCGAGTATTTTTCTTAGTTTTTGTAGAATTAGCTGAGTAAGTCGATTGTTTGTCTTCCAGCAAGTCTGAGTATACCCCCATGATTTCTCCTTTTTTGGTAGAAACCAGGAAGAGTCCCTTCTGCTTCATTTTATGGGGATCATGGTTGATTAATATCGGCTTCCCTACTGGTACAGGGGTTGCTCCGGTAGGGAACTCATTGGTTCCTACCACCAAGGTTTGCCATATTTGCATAAACTTTCTTATGTTCCTCTTTAAATGTGAGAACTCAGCCTTCTATCAATGCATGGATTCAGTTCTTAAGAGGATAACAATGCTTAGCTGGTTGACCAATATTTTGGTGGAACAAACAATAATTAGAATCATTGGTCTTTCCTGCATCTTCTAACTTCCAGTTCTCTGGAAACTTTAACATCCCTATTTTATTGAGAAAATGAAACAGAGTGCATATCTGCTCCGTCTTGAATGAATAAGTCCTATTAGGTCCTGCACCTCTTAGCTTTTGGGGTCTTGGATTCGGATCAATAACTAAAAGCATCATAGCCTTCCCTTTATTTTTAGGATTCTGTGAATACAGCCTGTTATTTATCGAGTTTCTTGTACAATGAGATTTCTCAATCCGACGGATTATATCTTTTGCCTGCTCTCCTTACTTTAGCAAGTCCTTCCAGGTTTTGAACTTTACAGCTCCCATTTTTATCAGCATGCTGGTCCTGGAAATATGTTTATTAGTCTCCACCAGTGTCTCCTGGGTCATACCATGTCGGCATTGCACGGATTTTTCTCGAAAGCATTCTATGAAGCTTTTAACAGTTTCTTCTTCCCCTTAATTCATTATAAGGAGGGAATAAACTGATATCTCGGTATCATCCTCAAAGAAACATGCCAAGAACTGCTTCTCTACATCATACCAAGTATTAATGGTTTTCGGGGGCAACTGCATGAACCATGTAAAAGTAGTCCTTCGCAGGGTGCTCGCAAATAGCTTGGTCATTATGGGATTATCTCCCATCAGATGACCAACTTGCAAGAAGTAGTACATGTGTTAGTTTGGGGATCCTTTTCCATCATATTATTCCATCTTAAGGGGTTTGTATTTTTCATAAAAAGGGGCGAAATCCCACTCAAGCGGGTATAACCTTGAAATTCCTGATTCCTTCAGTTCCATTTTTAGCACCAATACATCAAGTTGCCTTTGCAGTATCTCCATCTTCTCTTCATGAGGATCATGGAAAGAAAACTTATCGTATTATTCATGCATTGAATTAGTTTTTTCTTCTTTATCTTCTTCATTTGTCTTGAGTGGTGGTTCCTCATTTGTTTTGGGTGGTGGTACCGAGAAAGAGGTGTTAGCCTTATCTTCGACTATCTTCTGAGTATTCTCGACCACTTTCAAGAGTATTGCCTTAAGATCATTGATAGTCTTTTGTTGGTTTCGAATTATTTGCTCTTGGGCTTCAAACCTCTGATCGACATCATCGGACCTATCTACCTTGTGCGACACCAATTTTCTTGGTCGGGAAGAAGTATATGACTGCGGAGAAGCTATTGCTGAATTGTTGCTGTCATAATTGTATGAGCCCACTGGAAGTTTCTTATAATTTCGAGGAGCGACAGCACCTGACTTGAGTCGGGTAAAATGATGAGGTTCCTCATTGTCTACGTCTGACCCCTGGTCTTTTTCCTGGATTTTCTTAGCTCTACTCACCATGTTTGAGGTCACTACCTTTAATTCTTTCTCCTTGATTTTGTACTTTAGACTAATTTTTCTCCTCTTTGAAGTATTTTATTCAGACTCGGTTATTCTGTCAAATACAGATACTCTTTTCTTAATACAATAGAAATTATTCAACACAGCTGATATTATTTGTTTATAATGACACGTCGAATGCGACTGAGTTTGTCATTTTCTTTTAATTTGTCAAATAATCTCTGAGGTTAAGGATTTTATGAGATGAGGAATTTTCTAATATGTTCTGGGCGTAAGGCCCACTCGGCTGTCTAAGAAGTCCGAGTGCCTGCTAAAACTTTTCAGTGCTGATACTATTGAACTACTGATCTGTCAGGTGTTCAATATTTTGTTCATCAGCCTTGATTCTATATAATGGTTGTTTTAAGTGGAGTTGAGGAGTAGCTTCGCATTTCAGAGCACTTACGCGAGGTTGGGCTGTAGCTTCACGTTTTACGCTAGGCCCGCATTTTATGCTGGCTTGGTATTTATGAAGAGGTGCAACTTCAGTTGGCTATTTAGCCTCACGTGGGGAATATCCTCGCATGCTGGCATAACCTTGCATTTTACGCAAGAATTCTTGGCTTCGCTTTTAACAATAACCTCAAGTTTTTTGATAGCCTCGTGTGGAGAATTTTCATCACACGCTGGCTTATTTTTAATTACTTCACGATTTACACAAACTTTGGTACTCTTGCCAGTTTCATACTCAAGTTAAGTAGCCTCACATGGAGAGGCTTCTTTAAACGTTGGCTTATCTTTAGAATTAAGTTCGCGTTTTATGCGAGTTTTGGCACTTTTGTCAGTTTTGGCACTTTTCGCGTTTTACGTGAGTTTTGACACTTTTATGCGAGTTTTGGCACTTTTTCCAAACGCGAGTTTTGGCACTTTAGCCAAGTTCATTAACCACGCATGGAGAAATTTCATCACACACTGACTTGTATCTGAATTTAGCCTCGCATTTTACACAAGTGTTGTGAATTTTTCTAGTTTCATGTCTAAGATCAATAGCCGCGCATGGAAAGAATTCTTCACACACTGGCTTAAAGTTAGTTTCGCATTTTATGCAATTTTCACTGATCTTGTGATTAACGCAAGCTAATTCGTGAGGTAAAGTCATAGCCTCGTATTCTGCCTCTGCTTCAGCCTCGCATTTTACGCAGGCTTTGAGGGCTCATCGTTTTGCTCGACAATTCCAATTTCGGAGTTGAGATCTGGTAAAACTAGTCTCTTGACCCTATTTGGCAATAGGAACAATATCCTTCTTTAGGATTTTTTGCTCAAACGATGGCTCTATAGCTGCAAACTCAAAGGATTTTCGATTAACAGAGAATTCCTTATTACCCGATTTACGGGTTTTAGAGATCACCCGATGATAGCGCTACATTTCAGTCAGATCATCTGATCCAGAGGAGAGATATTCTTCATAGATTTATTGGTCGATCTCAACGACGAGCACGTCCACGACCAATCTAATTTTGTTTATATCAGATTGAGCTACGATCTCTTGTTCAATAAAAGAAACGTCTCCCACTGTGGTCGCTAGTTTGTTCTCCACAAAAATCTTTCTTTCTTCCATTGATTACGATAATTACAACAAAAGAGAAACAATAGAAAAACAAATGAGAGGATTTACATTTTTATCACTCTCTTTTACAATAAAAGTGGGTTCTAATATGGCGATGGAATCTATCTAGTAGAATCTGTTGATGATCCGATGTGAAAATCTCTTTTGGAAGAAGATGATGACTGACCCTATCTTCTCTTTTTTTGCTGATCTTAATGAATTCAAAACTCTCGCGCATAATTTAAACTCCAAAAGATCACCAAGGCTTTAAAGGCACTCTCGCGTAACTTGAATTACCAGAAGATCCCTAAAATCTCTTCAAAGAGGCTATTTATAGACTTTAGTTGGTTATGAGAGTATCCATAAGGAAATGAATAGAAGGTTTTTGTATTTATCAACGATTCTAATCAAATATTAGATTTTGACTTAAATCTCTTAATTTTTTATTCTGATTGGACTCAATTTGGGCATTGGATAAGCCCAAATCTCAATCACAATCAATTTAAAATTCTGAAAAACTAGTCACGCGAGTTAAATAATCTGGACTCAGAGTTAAGACTTTAACTTTGCATTATACTTATCCAGGCGAATTTAAGCTTCTGTCACGCAAAGCTAATTAAAAGCTTCGCGTTCTGCAAGCTATTTGTCATTTTTTTTCTTTATTTGGAAATTTTTACCACCAACAGAAGCATCCCATGTCATCTACATAGTTTTATCTTTCTTCTTTTTTGTTCGACACATTCATGAGCATAATGTTCATACCCAAAACATTCATAATATTGAACTTCAATTGGCTTCTCATTTGGGTTCTTTTTGTCACTTTTAATTTTTTACTTTGTTGGTGATAAGTATCATATATTGTATTTTTCCTCCCATACTTTATCTATTTTGTATATAAATAAATGCTACTCGGATATTTTTAGTGTCTTTTTCAGGTAATCCAATTCATACAAGGAGATGGCATGAAATCAGAGCCGAATTAGGAAATCAAGTCCAGAAAAAAATTCAAAGAGAGTAAAGCTACAAGATTAAAATACTGCAGAGACTCAAAGTCAAATATAGTCAGAAAAATCAAGTATACAAGACAAGAGACTCATCCCAAAGAAAAATCGGAGGAACTGAACATAATTGAGCTGCCAATTGGCGGCATTTGCCACCAAATAGCGGCCCAAAGAGGGCCCCACCCTTCCAATTTTCTCTCATAGATTCGTTGTAATTTTATCACAATTGTATTAGAATTGGGTTTGGATTTCCGAAGCCTATATATTGGCTGTATCCTTGTATTCTAAAGAGAATCCTGAAGTTTTGTACTCATTTTTAATTTAATAAAATTAAGGTTTTGCTGAAGGGGTGACGGCCACAATACCGTATTCCAGAGGTAAGCCATTGCTTTTAATTCTTTATTTATTTTTTGAATTGCTTTCTAAATAGAGTTAATCGCTTTCTAGTTTAGGTTTTACTGCTTTCTAGATTACGATTAACTATATTCATGAATAAAAATTTGATTTTGCTTATTAAAAATATGAGTAGCTAATTAGTTTAGCTCTAGGATGTAGATGAAGTTAAAATCCACCATATAATTGCTTTCTAATATTTTTCTTCTTAAATAAAATAAATAAAGACATAATTTTTCTATAAAAAGATTAAAATACAAGAACTCGAAGATTAAGACTTTGATAGGTTATACTTGAATTAGGTTTCTTAATAGCCTATGCTTAATTAGGGTTTGGGGTTGTTGATTTTGTCTTTTTCATCAAATTATCTAAATATTTAGTTTGTTTTATGAAAAGTAGTATCTTGGATGAGTTATACTTATACACCACTTGATAGCTCATACTTAGGGCACTTTAAATAAAGATTAAACTAAAAAGATCAAATTTTTATGATAAAAAAAGATAATAGAAATAAGAACATGGTTGGAAACTAGTAGATTCTAAATCTTAGGCTATTTAGAAAGTAACAAATCCAATCTAGAAACTCATAGTTAGTCCGTTAGACTAAGAAAAGAGTAAGAAACGCAAAAACACCTTAGATCCATGTGGGACGACCTGTACAGCGCTCCACCGATACTGTGCGCTTGTAGTTTATCACATCAAGTTTTTGGCGTCGTTGCCGGGGATCGACGATATTTTTCTTGCTTTTTCTAAAGTTTTACTTATTAACAGTGTGTGTCGAGTGTGCAGAGAATAGAAATTGCAGATACAGGAAGACAAAATAGATCAGAAAAGTCTCTGGACTAAGCAGCAAAAACCAGAGGATCAACCTCTCTGGTTTAGCCGCTATTTGGCGGCTAAACCCTCCAATTGGCTGCTCATCAGGTACAAGCTGTACCCAAATTTTCTCCAGTTCTGTATTTTTGTTCCCTGGTTTTGTAAAAAAATTCAAAAAAATAAATTTAGGCACTGTAGGAATCACATTTTTATTTAATCATATCTATTTCATCGTTTTTATCTCCACCACACCCCATTTCTTATATTACTTTAGAAAATTCACGCATACACTCACAGTCGCTGGTTCATGCCACAGGACCCATGATCAATTTGGTCGATTTGTGAGATCAGATTTGTTCATAGGAGATAAGATAGACCAACCGATCCCAATCCTTCAGGATCGATATTACCCATTGTGCACATCACTTCTATCATGCATAAAACTTCCACACGCAGTGGATAATCACTGTGAATTGAAGCCGCAGTACATCAGTATGCTTCCTAAATTCATTGGTTCTAATTCAGAGGATGCATATCTCTTTATCAGTGAATTTCAGGAAGTATGCGTGATGATAAAACTACAACACTTATCAAAGGACGCAATTAAGCTCCACTTCATCCCCTTTGCACTCAAGGATAATGCCAAGAAGTGATTGTATAGTATGCCTACTGATTCAATCACTGCTTGGGATGAATTCGTTGCAGTATTTCTCAAGAAGTATTATCCCACGTATAAGATGGTAAGGATTAAAAATCAAATCAATCAATTCCGTCAAATACCGGGAGAACCCTTCTGGAAATACTTGGAACGGTTCAAAGATCTTTTAGCTTAGTGCCCCCACCATGCGATAGAAAAGTGGCGGTTGTATCAAATCGTGTATGAAGGACTCGATTACATATCCAAAACTCTTCTTGAGTCCATGTGTCAGGGGGAGTTCAAGAGAAAGAATGAGGATGAAGCATGAGACTTTCTTGAGGACCTATAGTGGAAGACTATGCAGTGGGAGAGTCCTACTGAGAAACCCAGTGCATCAACTTCTGTGCATAAGGGTGGTATCCATAGCGTCGAAAGCTCTATAACTATCGAAGCTAAGATTGCAGCCCTTATGAGGAGAATTGAGGCATTGGAGGCTCCTAGTGCTCCATCGGTGGGTCAGGTAAATCAAATTTAAGTTCCCATATGCTTTAATTGCGGAACTCCGAATCATGTTATGGAGAAGTGTCCATTATTAACGAATCTCATGGGTTCCACACTTGAACAGGCTAACGCCTTGTATCAACAACCCATGAACAATCCTTACACTCCTATGTACAATCCTGACTGGAGAAATATCCAAATCTATCATGGGGTCAAAGGCAATATCAGGGGGGCCCTAACCCTAACATGCAGCCTTCAGCCAATGGTCAGTTCCCAAGACCAAATGTGGGTGCTTATCAACACCCAAATGCATCAAGTTATGAGAACAACCAGAATAGACCATCTGCACAAAACCACTCACGTCCACAACAGGGGTCTAATAATGAACAAGAAAAGTGACTTCAGTCACTTGAGAAGCACGTTGAAAATCTTCTCAAGTCTCATTCCAAGTTTGACAGGCATATGTCCAACCTTGATACACACATGCAAAATCTTATGAAATGTCAGCTGATTTTATTCAAAGTACAGGTCAGCAACTGCTCGTGAACTCTCAATCTATTAAGAATGTAGAGCAGCAAGTTGGACAATTAGCGAGTCAAATGAATGAACGTGGCCAAGGTACCTTTCCAAGTCAACCCATAATGAACCCTAATGCTAGTTCCTCAAACTCCAATCAATCGCATGTCCACCAATACAATGCCATTCACACGTTTAGATCTGACAAGCAAGTGGATAATAATGTAGCCATACCCCCTGATCTCACTCCTACTATCTCGCAGGCTACACCATCTCTTTCACCCCTTTCTCCACGACCATCTCCATCACCTCCATCATCGTCACATGATCATTTGGAAGAAGCTGTTCCTAAACCGAAGGCACCATATCCCAATCGGTTTAGGAAGCCTTCACGGCAAGTAGAAAAGATTCTTGAAATATTTCAGTAAGTGAAGGTTAATATTTCACTCCTTGATATTATACAACAGGTTCCTACTTATGCTAACTTCTTCAAGGATTTGTGTACTAAGAAACGAGCAAGAAACATTCCCGAGAAAGTTTTTCTTACTGCAAATATATCGCAAATCCTTTCTAACTCCTTCCCTATCAAATACAAAGATCCAGGTTTCCCTACAATCTCATGTACCATTGGGATTGCGTGATTTAGGAGCAAGTGTCAACTTGCTTCTTTACACTGTTTATCAACAACTGGGGTTAGGAAAACTTCAACCTACTAAGATCATATTACAGCTAGTTGATCGTTCTATCAAGAAACCACTTTGTATGGTTGAAAATGTGCTTATTAAGGTCGGTGAGTTTATCTTTCCTGTAGACTTCATTATCTTAGAAACTGAGCCGATCTCCAATTCACGGAATCAAATTCCCATTATCTTGGGTAGACCACTCCTTGCAATATCAAATGCATTAATTGATTGCAGGAGTGGCCTCATGAAGTTATCATTTGGGAATATGACTGTGGCATGAATATATTCAATATGGACTAGCACGCAACGAGCTCCCTCATTGAGGTCAACATGATTCATAGTTTGCACTCTCATTTGACCTCTTGCACTGATGATGAACTCTCACTTGAGCAAATTTTCAAAGATGAGCTCATATTATTCGATAAATTGGCACATACTGATTCTATGTATGATGATACTTATGCAAGTGTGCCATTGAATTATGAGCAAAGTTTTGAGGATTTGTTTGCAGAGGAGCTCACATTACTTCGTGAGTTAGAAGAGCCACCACCACATTCACTTGATCATATTGCACTTTTTTCACCTCACGATATTTCTACATGTATACTTATTACTAATGATAATTGGCAGGTTTATAATAAAGAATTATTTAACCCAATTATTAATACTTATATGTGGACAAAGAAAAAGTAAGGACGACATAAGAAGCAGATAGGTAATTTCGTGACTCGTAGGAGGATGATGAGATATAATAATGCACCCACTTCACGTTTAAAATGCACACACTATGAAAGTGGGAAGCGATCGAGAGACCGTAACCGCTTTTCATGCGTTAACAGGGTAACGATATTGAGATCGTAACTTTTTACGACTCTCATTATTTATATTTGTATAATAGTTTTCTTATTTATTTTACCACCCTTTATTTGTGTATGAGGGCATACATGAGTTTAGGTGTGGGGGAGTGGGTTAGTATATTTTCTTCGTGTTTTTCTAGGATTTTTAGTTCTTTTTAGAATCTTTATTTTATTTTTAGATTTTGTGGGTTTCTTTATTTTACACTTTGGATAGTTTTTAGGGTAACTAATTAAAAAAAAATTTGAATTTTTTTTTATATGTTTTCATCAATAGATCAAACTAATTACAGATAAAAGAACAAATTTAGATTTGAAATTAGATAGGGGAGTAGATTGGATGATACATTTTGAATTTTATGAAAAAGATCAAAATCTAAAAAATAAATATCGCTAACAGTAGTTTTGAGGCAAGTATACATCCATTTTTTACTTCACAATAGTTTATTAGGTTAAGGACAAATATGATAACGATTGAGTAAGTTTTCTCTCTCTAAACAAAAAAAAAACTGAGAATAAAATAATGGGGTGAGCTTAATATTAAGGAAATAGTCTCGAGAGTGATAAAATTATGGGGTGCACCTGATATTAAAACAATATCCTCAAGAGTGGAAAAAGAGTATGATCCAAGTAATCGGATATTTTGCGCCTAATTAAGCGTGAAATTCGCATAAAAGGTGAAATATTCTAAAAAAAAAAAGAAATGATTATGAACCGAGTAATTGGGTACGTTGCGCATATGCAAGCGTGAATATTCGCTTGAATAGTAAAGTATTCTTTAAAAAAAAGAAAAGAAAAAAAATGTTATGAGAGAGGAGATGAATCATGAGTTAGAGTTGGAGTCCAAGGCCGAAATAAACTATCACACGTGTACGTAGTTGTGCAGGAGCCAATGAATTATCTGTTAGTGGGTATTGAAAGATATGATTTAAATTTTTGATTAAAATAATTAGTGTAACTTATATGATGCTCGATTTGAAAATTGATAATCTAAATGCGTTCTTGAGTTTGATATTAGTGAGATTAATTGATGAAAATATCATAAAAAATATTTTTCTTTCCTTTGTGTAAAATTTCTATTTTTCTTGATTTTCGGTTATCCTTATTTTTTTTCTTTATTCCTTAATCTATTTTCTTCTTGAATTTTGTGGGTATATTCACTGCAAACCCTTACGAGACCACTCGTTCACTAGGGTAACCTAGGGGTTTAAAGGCTTGTTACAAGTGCTAAGTATAATCGCAATTCCTGCGAAAGTGAGTTAGGATTTTTCTTTTTCTTTTTAAGGTTAGGTTTTGCTCGAGAACTAGCAAAAAATAGGTGTGAGGGTGTGATAAGTATTATATATTATATTTTTCCTCCCATACTTTATCTATTTTTATATATAAATAAATACTACTCGGATATTTTTAGTATCTTTTTCAGGTAATCCAGTTCATACAAGTGATGGCATGAAATCAGAGTCGGATTAGGAAATTAAGTTCAGAAAAGAGTTCAAAGAGAGTAAAACTACGAGATTAAAATACTTCAGAGACTCAAAATCAAATACAGTCAGGAAAATCAAGTGTACAAGACAAGAGACTCGTGCCGAAGAAAAATCGGAGGAACTGAACATAATTGAGCCACCAATTGGCAGCATTTGCTGCCAAATAGAGGCCCAAAGAGGGCCCCACTCTTCAAGTTTCTCTCGTGGCTTCGTTGTAATATTTTAGTTTCACAATTGTATTAGAATTAAGTTTGGGTTTCGGAAGCCTATATATTGGCCGTATCCTTATATTCTGAAGAGAATCCTGAAGTTTTGTACTCATTTTTAATTTAATAAAATTAGGATTTTGCTGAAGGGGTGACGGCCACAATACCGTGCTCCAGAGGTAAGCAATTGCTTTTAATTCTTTATTTTTTTTTAATTGCTTTCTAGATAGAGTTAATCGCTTTCTAGCTTAAGTTTTACTGCTTTCTAGATTAGGATTAACCATATTCATGAATAAAAATTTGATTTTGCTTATTAAAAATATGAATAGCTAATTAGTTTAGCTCTAGGTTGTAGATAAAGTTAGGATCCACCATGTAATTGCTTTCTAATATTTTTCTTCTTAAATAAAATAAATAAAGACATGATTTTTCTATAAAAATTTTAAAATACAAGAACTCGAAGATTAAGATTTTGATAGGTTATACTTGAATTAGGTTTCTTGATAGCCTATACTTAGTTAGGGTTTGGGATTGTTGATTTTGTCTTTTTCATTGAATTATCTAAAGATTTAGTTTGTTTTATGAAAAGTAGTATCTTTAATGAGTTATACTTGCACACTATTTGATAGCTCATACTTAGAACACTTTAAATAAAGATTAAACTAAAAAGATCAAATTTTTATGATAGAAGAAGATAATAGAAGTAAGAATATGGTTGGAAACTAGTGGATTCTAGATCCTAAACTATTTAGAAAGTAACAAATCCAATCTAGAAACTCATAGTTAGTCCGTTAGACTAAGGAAAGAGTAAAGAACGCAAAAACACGTTAGATCCCTGTGGGACGACCTGTACAGCGCTACACCGACACTGTGCGCTTGCAGTTTATCACATTAGTTGGCATGAATTTTATTTTTTGGAACTAATTTTTCTTATTAGAGATGGGTGAATCATTAGCTAATTTTTTTTAAACAAATATTTATTGTAATGTTTGATAAAGTTTGCAACTATCTGATGGTCAATTTCAGAGTATGTTCCTATTTCAATACTTTAATTTTTGTATTCAATGTAATGCCCTTAGATTTCTTGTTTATAGTGATTTGTCTCGTAAGTTTACAGATTCTACTAATTCATCCAATTTTAGTTTATCCACATCCTTACTTTCTTCTATGGCAATGACTTTTGGTTGAAATTATCTAGAAGATATCTAAGAATTTTTCTCACGATTTTAGAGTAGAATCTTCTCTCCCAAGTTAAATGATGTGTTAAATATATCATTTAGTTTATTATAAAAGTTATCAAATGACTCAGAATCTCTTATAGTTAGGTTCTCGAAGTGTTTTGTCAATTTTTGAATCCTAGAGATTTTAACTCTTGTTGTTCCCTTGTGTATAGTTTTTAATATGTCTCATGCTTCTATCGCACTCTCACATGTAGTTACTCTTCTAAAGTCCATTTTGTCATGCTTTTATCGCACTCTCATGGGTACTTATTCTTCTAAACAGCATTGTATTCACCTCGACAAATTTCACATATAGGGATTTAAAGTTCCACTGGTTATTCTCTTGTTCAGTGGACATCCAATTCCTTTCAAAGTAATTTCTTATCTTCACCTACGAGAGGATCCTAATCATTACTAATAGATGACCATGCCTTCATATCTAAGGACATATTAATGCTCGCATTTTAGCTTTCGAGTAGGAACAACTTTGTCTTTACAATAGTAGTGGTCTATCAGTAGATTATCTTTCTCTAGAAATCTCCAACGATGTAACTAAATCTTACTCAAATAAAGTACACCCACTCTCATACCAATTGAAAAAGCAAACAAACTATGGGAATGAATGTTATATGATGAATACCAATCAATAGTTATTCAATTATGTAAGTACCAAATAAATCTTAAATCATCAAATAAATTAGAATGAAAGATTTTAATGTGAAAAATCCAAACTAAAAACCACAAAAAAAAAAAATCCAAAGTCAATTACAATGATTTGACTAGAGAGCCACGACTTAATCAATAACCTAAGATATGTCTCCTTTGTTAGACAACTACAGATAAAGCATTACACTTAGTTATCTCGAATCTAGTAATCACTAACATCTCACAAGTAGATTACAAGTATTGGAAATTATGAAAATATAAATAAGCAGAGATTACCACATTATTATCCTATGACATTGTTTGTAGGATGAATGCATTAATAAATGTATATCTCCAACACTACAAACAAAGGTTCCTTCTTGAACAATAAAAATCTTTTTTTGTTCTTCTTCTTTTTGTTGAGAAGCTCACCTTCTTTTTTTGTATACAGATCTCAAATTGGATATTTATAGATCAATTCCCTTTTCCAAATTAATTTTTATCTTCTCCATTTAATTCAAGCTATTCAAAAATTAATGTTTTGATTCAACAGTAATTTGAAACCAAACAAAACTCTTAAAAACCGTCAAAAGCTCAATCTGGAAGGTTGATTGTGATGTTGTCATTTAAAGCCACCAGTGTGATCGTGGTGGGGTCACCAGACTGCTATCATCCAGAGCCATCAGTAAGGTCATCATGGGGTCACCAAGTTGCTGTCATCCGGAGCCACAGTGAGGTCACCGGTGGGGTCACCAGTGACCCCAATGATCGATGCTCTCAGGTCAGCGTAGCGAACATGAGCCCATTCCCTATAACTAGGTAACACTCTGGTTGGCTCGGTTTATGAGCCACTGAATAGTTCACCATTAGCCTCACTAGTGGGACCACCAATATATCTATGTATCTCAGTTTCAGCACATGTTTCCTCTACTACGGCCATAGAATCTTCATCTAATCTTCATAGAATCTTCATCTAATATTCATTTTAGCTGATTTTGGTATTATAACAAATGACCTTCAAAGCTCTCCACTATAATAGTTGACACCTTTCTCATATTCACGTTGTAGTTCCATCAAATCAGCCGTATCCATCATATTTGTTGTGTTAGTTTTAACAATCTTAATTTGTCTTTTTGCACAGTGACTTAGATTATTTCTTCATGAGTTTTGATATAATTTATCACACATATACAATAAAAAAATCCTGAAGTCGACGATGCAAGATCACTCAATACCATGTGAGCATATATATTGCAGGGCTACATTAAATATGGAAGGTCGAAAAGCCTTGAATCATTCATATGTAGTTTAGTTATGCCCATGATTAAAGCCATGCTTGATTTGACTCCTGCTAACATATAAAATCAAGTTAAATATAGGATTAATTACACTATGACCCATATAGTATAGAAATACTGTAACTTATTAACATTCAAGTTCAAAACTCTCTCGTACACTATCTGGACCATTAACTGAGTTAGTCAATAGTGAGATATTCTCATCCTGTTTTAAATCAATCTGCACTCTTTTTTTTTAATTCCAACTTTGTCATCTTCTCCCACCCTCTCCCTCCCTCCCCCCTCCTTCTCCCTCCCTCCCTCCCTCCCCACCCAGTTTTGCGCAGCAGCAGCTGTTGTGGTGCACCTCCCTCATTCCCCACCCACTTTTGTGTAGCAGCTACAGCTGCAACTGTGCATGATGGGAAATTTCTTGATGGGTTTTTGGCCATATTTTCTCCAAACTAAGAGATCAGATGGCACCACCTCTCCAATTGGCTTCTGCAGCTAGTGTTGGGATGCAAACCACTTTCTTTGCCTGCTCCTTTTTGCCAATTTTAATTAATTAAAATTAATTTAAGAAATTGATAACTCTATAAAGATTCTACTAGTGATCATAAAGAGAGAGAGAACTTTCTATCATGGAATTTATTCAAAAAGAAAAAAAAAATATTTAAAGCTTGATATATGCATGGGAATCAAATTTGGCATGGATAGAGATTGATCCTATGATAAAGTTATTGAGAAAACTAAATTGATAGCTCGGTCCAACAAATCAACCACTACTTGTTCTATAACTAATTTTTTTTTAAACTTTATAAATTTGTTTTCTTTTGCTACCTTTGGATCGAGGAGAGAAGATCAAGGCACCATGGTCAAGCTTGACCATGTCCCATCAACAACGGCTTCGTCGGTCGGGGTGAGAGCAGAGACAGCTTGGCTGGTGAGATCTACAGCATCTGGGAGAAGAGATTGTTGCAAGTCCTCTTCAAGGGCAAATTTGTCCATTAACCATCCCCTAAACGGCTGCCAAACTTCGTTAATAATTCACGGGTTGTAAGTGAGAGTTTTGAACTTGAAAGATAATAAACTATACTACCCTATACTACAGGGGATAAGAGTATAATTAACCCTTAAAGATACGTTGCTCATCAATATATTGTTTTTAGCAATTCATGCCTGCTATTAGAAAAGCTTTGATTAATTTAGAGAGTAGGAGAAGTCATATCAAATACATCCGCATTATCCTTCTTCAAATCAAATAGAAATTCACGAATAGTTTCTAAAATCATTTATAAGGATGTAAATTTCAAAGTGGTATAGTTTGGTGGTGTATTTTGGATATTTGCTCCCTCCGTCGAATGCTTTTAAATCGAATGCTTTTAAGTACCGTCCTCCATTTCTCAGCATAGACGAAATATATTTGTATATAAAATAGAAAGGATGCCTATTTGTTGTGACTGATATAGATGTAGATGGGGTCTTTTCTTTGATATTTGCAATTGTTGATATTGAAAATACATAGAATTGGAAATGGTTCGTCGAGTGCATTTATTATTTATTATAGCCACATATTGCAGAGAGAGTTATAATGATTTGCTAAACGGCGCTCGAGCATTGCCAATATAGGCATTGTTTGTAAAGACATTTTATCGGTTTAATAAGTACTTCTACAAAAGTTCAAGACTACCTCTACAACTAACCCTGCTCTCCACTGTGTCGGGGCCATGGAGTTTACTTGGAGATGGTTGGGGAAAAGTAACAAATGGAAGAAAAGGGACAGCAGTGATGAAGACAAGAACCCAAAGCACCGCCATTGCAGCTGGAGTAAAGTAGTCAAGGAGTAGCCGGTTGCGTCGAGGAATGCGGCTGCGAGCGCGACATGTCACTCGCAACCTAGTGTGACTGTCCTCGCGCCGAACCCTCCGCGGAAGCTCATGGTGAACCGGGCTATGCTCAACCCAACCAGTGTCTACACTAGTGAGCAAGTCATTGCGTTGCTGGGGAGGCCAAGAAAGAGAAATCCGGTTCCGGTGGAGAAGATAGGGAGGGATGGGTTGAGCACAAGTCAAGAAACACAATCAAGAAAGAACGCAAGATGGAGTGCAAAACCCCGAAAAAGAGGAGGTTCAACTCACTGACTAATTCAAACGATGGCCGCTAGATTTGCAGGAAGAAAGGGCGCTTCAAGGATGAATGCCCGTATATGAGATGCAGATTCTGCAAAGTACTTGGTCACATAATTGCGGTGTGCCCCCACGCTCTCTAAGAAGATGAAGGCGGAGGCAAAAGTGATAAGGAGGGTCACAATCAAGACAACCGGTGCAACTGCCAGGGCCACTAGAAACACCATGCTACAGCCAGAGGGGAGACAAAGAAGGCAATGAAGCCACCACAACGGGAGGTGGCTACTGTATAAAGCCACGCCACCCCAAAGATTGGGGGTCAGCTGAGTACAACCGCACCACCCCCTGTGTATTTATCCCATTATCGGATCAAGCAGCACATGAGTTTGTGCAATTGAACAGCATCATAGGGGAAATTCAACCGAGCCATGGGAATCCGACAATAAAAGAAATGGTGGTCGGCCTTTGCGAACTGTCAGCAACATTGAAAAATCATGATTGGAAATTATTCAAAAAGGGAGGGAATTACCTATTCCGTTTTTCGACCGACGGGTTTGGAGGTGGCCTTATGTCGGACTTCAATACCCTACAGAGGATATCTAGTGGGCTTTAGAGTGGTAAGGTGGGGGGAGGTGGAGGGGGTGTGGCACCACAAGTTCCTCATTAGGGCATGGATTGCAGTCAAAGGAATTCCATTCAACCATTGGAACCGGACTGTTCTAAGCAAGATCATGATAAAGTATGCACAAATTCTAGAGGTCAGTGAATCTACACTTGATAAATCTGACCTATCGGCGGCAAGAATGTATGTGGGGTGTAATGATATATGTTCCATATCAAACGAAATCAATGTGATCCTCGGTTCCAAAAGTTACAGGGCCTTAATTAGTATAGAGGCTAAAATATTGGAGCCACCGGAGGTTACTGTAACACAAAAAAAGATGGGCATGGGTGGAGAAGAACCTGGAGGGCTCATCAGAGCCTATTCAGAGTACGGCGAGCAATATGTCCTCTCCGGTAAGTGCAAAGAATAGAAGTGGAGAATGAAGGGACTCACAAACAACATCTAAAGACCAGGTGGCCGCCTGCAAGTGTCCGCCCCTGGGGAATCACTTTGGACTATCAAGTTCGGCGCCAACGACTACAAGACTGGAGGCTAAATGGAGGTTCACATGGGTGAGGGACCACTCCAACCCACCTACGACTGGCGATCCGTTGGGCCGGGAGGTAGACCAGAAGGACCTAACTAATGGACCGAGGGGTCTAGCATTGGGTTCTGGAGTAGCAAGGGAAGAGTCAAAACAAAATTTGGCTGAGAAGGGAAAGAGGACTACAGTACCCATGAAAGAGGTGTGCAGACAACCTAACACAGAAATGACAACAGAAATGGAAGGGAGAAGAGAAGACTTTCGCCTCAATGAGTGTGGATCCAACTTCCCATTGATTTCTAATGGAGAAGATGACAAGCTTTTTTTCGATCAGAGAGGAGCAGCTCTCGGGCAGAGGAAAAGCTGGAGGGAGAGCTCTCCAATGGAGACAGGAGAAGCAGAAGAGACGGAGAAAAGGGGGGGTGGGGCTTGGGAGGCGGCTAGGGCAAGTAAGGGTAAGGGTAAGGAGAAAGAGGTGGGCCAGAGTGGGTCTAACCCAATTCTAGGCCATGATGAGGATTTAAATAGGCTGCGTGGGCCTTTAGGAAATACTAATGGTTCTGGGCCAACATTGCAGGCCAAACCCAATAAGCAGTTTGGGGCAATTTGTGTAGCCTACGGCCCAGCCACTTTAGTCCAACCCACATGCCTAGTTACACAGCGACAATTATTTCTTCTGTCCTTACTCCCTAGGTTTGACAGAGAGGTTCTAAAGGAGGCTATGGCTAAAACACTCGAGAATTTAATCAAAGGAGAAGGCTCTATTTCCTCACGGCACCATCGACCCTCACGTCATCCAAAGAGACTTCTTATAAAGCTTGCAACGGGACCAAAGCCATCAAGTTTAGAGGCTACGAAGGATTCAATGGCCCCTATTCAGGAGAATGAGAAGACCTCGGAGGAGGTGGAGGAGATAAATCTAGTGGAAGAGGATGCAGAAAGGATTCCGGTTGCTCGGGAAGACTTGCTTTCAGACTTGAGGAGATCACGGGCATCCTAGATCCTCCACCTACAATCACGCCCACCAGATGCAGTAAAAGACTAAGCGAGAAGAGAGGGGATCATGATTATCAATCCAGACAGGTAGTATCATTGGCATGAAAGAGAAAGGCATTGCACATCAATCTTGATAAAGGTAACTCATTATTTTCATTTGATATTCTTAATTTGTTACCTAATCAAACCTTACTTGAATTTGCACAAATTTGTAATATGGATTTACGAAATGCTGAAAGTAGTAGAGTTCAAACTATTGAATTCATAAGAGATTTAATCTCCAGGGAGGGAAGGGCCGTTGGCGAGAATAATTGAGTTCTCGTCGTAATAGGAATGAAGAAGTAACTATAATTTTTAAGATGAAAATCATTTTTTTGAATGTTAGAAGGCTAGGGGATAGGACGAAAAAGTGCATGGTCGCAGAAGTACTTCACGATAATAGAGCAGATATCTTTTACTTGGAGGAATCAAAATTGGCTAACTCGCTGGTTTCACTTGAGCATGAGATTACCCTCAGAAGAAACTTCTTATTAGTATTTAAAAATGAGAGAGGTGCATCGAGGGATTAGCAATTGGTGTAAACAACAATTATTACGAAATTTTAGATACCTCGACAGTGAATTCACCCTGATTATCATTGTTAAGTAGAGAACTAATGGTTGGGTCCAGAAAATCACTGTAACATATGGACCAAGCCATAGAGATATAAGAGGGCTATATGGAGCGAGATTTGTATTCTTACTCGACAGAACAATCTACCTTGGGTGATTGGAGGGGACTTTAATGTCGTGAGATTCATGGAGGGGTGACTTTAATAATCAAGGTAGGGAAAAATTCAACAACATTATTAGTGAAACAGGGCTAATAGAAATCCCTCTCAGCGATCGTAGATTCACCTAGTCCAATATGAGGGAAAATCCTTATCTGGCTAAATTGGACAGGATCCTAGTTTCAGATGCATGGGAAGCCCGATTCGGCCTTTCCAGAGTTTATTCGATCCCCAAGCCCACATCGGATCACGTCCCGATCTGCTTAGATTTGGGCATATCTGTACCTAAGAATAATCGACCGTTCCGATTCGAGAAGTGGTGGTTAGAATTTGACGAGGTGCATGATCTCATATGCACAAATTAGTCACTAGAAGTCAGGGGTAGGGATGCAGCGAAAATACTATGTGGCAATTTGAGAAGACTACGACGGGTTTTGTCTAGATGGGATAAGAGATATCGTGGACTCATAAAAAATTGAAAAGAAGGAACTGATGCAAGGAATTGTAGACCTTGAGAGATGAGAAGAGCTCACAACCCTTACCAATGAGGAGATAGCAGCATTGAGAACACACAGGAAATAAATACAGGAAATATACAAATTGGAGGAGATAAAGTGGTGCCAGCGTGCAAGATCTAAATGACTGAAGGAGGGTGATGCCAGCACAATCTACTTCCATAGGATAGCAAATAAGAGACACAGAATAAATGCAATCTATTCGCTGAACACCCCAGAGGGAGGAACAATAGCTGGAGATGAACTTAAGACTCATATTCATGAGTACTTTCGACAGATATTTGGTCAATCTGAGAATAAGAGAATCAGAATCCAAAAGAAAATGTGGCCCCCACAAGATAACTTACACACCTTAGAGAATGATTTCTCTGAAGAAGAAATTAAAAGCGTGATTTGGAAGCTGGGTCAGGACAAAGTACCGGGTCCTTATGGTTTTCCTATTCTTTTCTTCTGGATCTTTTGGTTATCGATCAAACAGGATCTCATCAATCTATTCAGGGAAATGAATAATGGCACAACTATATAGGCTAAATTATTCATGTATAGTCCTTATCCCAAAGAAAAACTCCCCTAAATCAATGGCAAATATCACCCGATAGAATTACTGAATAGCATGCTCAAAATCATATCTAAGATCCTAGCCTCCCGTCTTACACCACTACTCCAGGAAATGATAAGGAAAATTTAGACGGGTTTCATCGCACAAGAATATAATTAATATAGTAAAATTAATAACATCCATAGTTATGATTTTGTTTTTACTGCAAAAACATCCATAGTTATGATCGGTGAAGTAAGGGTCGTTATTTGGAGCGATCTCCCCTTCTCTACTCCCATGATCTAGGCTTAAGAAAAACCAGGGGATTAAACTCAATAAGTAATACAAGAACAAAAAACATGTGTACTATCATAGTACAAAAATAAATAAAAGAATATGCAAATAAATTGCGTTGGTACAAAATATATCATGAGAATACTGAAAAAGGATTAAGCAAGATTATTTATGCAAATAGCAGACACAAATCATGTAAAGGTGATAAGTCTATGCGAAGTCTCTATTAGTATGTAGGTGGTAAGGAGATAAGTGTCAATCATGTTGCATGTAATAAGAACTATGTAAGTCATCTACAAGAGTCATGTAAAATTTAATAAGTTTATATCAGGTTAGTATTGAAATTGAAACTCAATAATAGATAAGATAGCGCGTAGTTTTCTCATATTATTCAAGTGCCCGTGCATACCCTAGACCCCGCCTCAAATTCATGACACTAAACCATGGCACACCGCTAAGTGCTTACAAGTTAGATCCCGTTCAATGAAATAAGTAACGGGCATCACCCATATAGTGATTCATATATCAGATGGTGGCTCAGTACCACCTAGTGCTGCTAGAAAAAGGCCCTCAGTACCTAATCAAGAAGTTGGCCAACATAATCCTTGTACAATATGATACTTATCCATCATATAGTTTTTCCAATTTTTTTTCCATATTAGTAATACATAAGGCACATGATATAAATGAATTAATAGAAACACATGGGCTCTCATGTCAAATTGTATACATATCATTTTCACAAGAATCAAGAGTTTAGGAATCAAGATTTGGGATCATGTACACATGTATCATAAGGATAGTTCATGTCATATAATAAAAATATAAGAACTCGTTCTCATGAATAATCTTGTCTTCATGTATTATGTTGATATTCACTTGTCATGTTACCAGAAAATGAACAAGTATTATTAAACTTGTCATTATGTTATCATAAAATGAATAATATTTAGAAAATCCAAATCTGCAGATCCGTGAATTTGACTAAGTATGTAAACCTGCGAATTTGACAAGTATGTAGATCCGGGAATTTGACTAAGTCTGTAAATCCGCGAATCTGGCTAAGTATGTAAATCTGCGAATCCGGCTAAGTATGTAAATCCGCAAATCTGACTAAGTATATAAATTCGTGAATCTGGCTAAGTATGTAAATTCGCGAATCTGGCTAAGTATGTAAATCCGCAAATCTGGCTAAATATGTAGATCTGCGAATTTGGCTAAATATGTAGATCCGCGAATCTGGCTAAGTATATAGATCTGCGAATCTGGCCAAGTGTACAGTCTGCGAATTTGACAAGTGTGCAGTCTATGAATTTGCTAAGTGTGCAGTCTGCGAATCTGCTAAGTGTGCAGTCTGCGAATCTAACTAAGTGTGCAGTTGCGAATCTGACTAAGTGTGCAGTCTGTGAATCTGCTAAGTGTGCATATCCAAAATGATCTAATAAATCCCAATAAGAATCATGCATATCCATAAAAAGGAATCATGTACTCATGATACAAATCAAATAAGAATTTCAAGAAAGAACCAAAAAAATAAAGTGTTATTTGTACAAAGTCCTTAAAAGAATCATATTCTCAAAATACAAATCAAATAAATCCCAAGAAAGAATATGCATGTTACTTATACTCAAATACGGTTCAAAGAGAAAACAAAAATAAGATGCTACTTGCCTCTATTCCTTTGATCTCCTTTATTTTAGCAAAGTCTCCCTTCTATTCCCTTTTCTTAACGAACTAGAAGAACCAAGTGTAAAGAGTGATTTTTGTTTTGTTACTTGATAAGAATTCTCTTTAAGAGAATGAGGTCATATATGCTTAGGGGCAATTTGGTAACCTTGTCCTCTAGCCTAGTCTCAAGACTTTTTGCATGTATGACAAGTGTCTAATTAGAGTGCCACATCTCACTCTCATTTGAGAACTCATCTAAAGGTGTGCCTTTAGAAACTTAGTTAACTTAGGAGGTGTATACAAAGAAATCTTGGTTTCTAATAATTTATTATTAATAAGCTTTGAAAATTTGGAGTGTTACATCATACCCACCTAATAAAAGAATTTCGTTCTCGAAATTCCAATTTTAAAAGTACACAAGTATATACAGATACGTGTTGTCATATAAAAATAGATTCAACTAACATACCTGAAAATAAAAATAGGTACGGGTACTTTGTTTTGATATCGTCTTCAAGTTCCCAAGTGGAGTCCCTAGGTGATCGTGCATCCCATAAAATAACGACTAACGGTATCACTTTGTTCTTCAGGACTTTCTCCCATCGATCAATGATCGCTATAGGTTGTTTCTCATACTTTAGATCAGATCTCAGATCCACTTTGGACAAGTCTACAACCTTATGTTCGTCACCCAAGCATTTCCTTAATTGCAACACATGGAATACGTTATGAACAGTTTCCATCTCAGGAGGTAATGATAATCTGTAAGTAAGATTCCTAATTCTTTCTAAGATTTCAAATGGTCTAATGTATCTTGGACTAAGATTTCCCTTTATGCTGAATCTGATCACTCTTTTCATCGGCGATATCTTGATAAACACCTTGTCTCCTATTTCAAACTCCAACAGTTTTCTACGTTGATCTGCCCATTTCTTTTGTCTATCCTGTGCAGCTTTCATATGTTCCCTAATAACTTTTATTTGCTATGTTGCTTGAGTAATTAATTCAGGTCCCAAAATACTTCGCTCTCCAACCTCGCTCCAACATAATGGAGATCTACACTTTCTGCTATATAAAGCCTCAAATGGTGCCATTTTGATACTCTCTTGATAACTATTATTGTAAGAAAACTCCGCCATATATAAATGGTTTTCTCAAGATCCTCCAAAATCTAGCATACATGCTCTAAGCATGTCTTCAAATATTTGGATAGTTCGTTCTGGTTGTCCGTCTGTTTGTGGGTGATATACTGAAAATAAGTTTAAATGTGTTCCTAAACTATCCATCAATCTTTTCCAATATTGTGATCTGAATCTTGTATCCCTATCTGAGACAATTCGAAATGAAACTCCATGTAACCTCACCACTTTCTGCATGAATCTTTTTACTAATGTTTCTGTTGACTGACCGACCCTAAATAGGATGAAATGAGCTGACTTGGTCAGTCGGTCCACTATCACCCAAATTGCATTATTACCTTTGGTGCTCCTTGGTAATCTTGTAATAAAATCCATAGATATTCGTTCCCACTTCCATTTTAGAATTGCTAAGAGTTGAAGTAATCCAGCTATTTTCTGATGTTCGACCTTCACTTTTTGGCAAGTAGAACACCTGGATACATGTCTTGTAATTTCTTTCTTCATGCACGGCCACCAGAAGTACCTTTTCATATCCTTGTACATCTAGTTGCCTCCGGGATGAATGGAATATGCTGATTTATGAGATTCTTCTAAAACTCTCTTCCTTGTCTCTCCCTTGGGCACCCATAACCTCTCCCTGAATCTAATAGTCCCATCTGAGTGTATCTTCATCTCATGCCTCTTAACTGTCTCAATTTTGCTCTGTAACCTCTGGAAGCTTTCATCTTCGACTTGGACTTGCTTGATCTGCTCTATCAATGGTGACTGTAGTCGTATCTCCGTAAGCTGTGCCATCATTCCTGGTAAAATTATTTCCAATTCCATTCTTTGTATTTCCACCAACAAATCTTTTTATTGAGTTAATCTTTCTATTGCAGGCCTTCTACTTAGAGTATCTGGCACTATATTGATCCTTCCTGGATAATACTTAATTTCCAAGTCATAATCTGCAACTAACTCCAATCATCGTCTCTGTCTCATATTTAGCTCCTTTTGAGTGAAAATATATTTCAAACTTTTGTGATCAGTGTACATTCCACCCTTTGGCCTAGTAAGTAATATCTCCAAATTTTCAAAGCATGAATTATTGATGCTAGTTTCAACTCATTAGTGGGATAATTTCTTTTGTGTGGTTTCAATTGTCTTGATGCAAACTCAATCACCCTTCCATTCTGAGTCAACACACATCCTAGTTCTAGTTTTGAAGCATCACTATATATTTTCATTCCTCCAGTGTTGTTTGGAATTGCTAACACAGGTGATGTTGTCAGTTTTTGTTTCAATTCTTCAAATGCCTTATTGTATCCTTCTATCCAAACATATTCGATTCCCTTTCGGATCAACTTAGTTAGAGGAGACGCATTTTTTGCAAAATCTTGTACAAACCGCCTGTAATATCCAGCCATCCTCAGAAAACTGCAAACTTCTGATACTGATTTCAGTACAGGCTAATCTATCACAGTCTCTATCTTTTTAGGATATGCTGATACACTATCTTATGATATTATATGACCCAAAAAAGCAACTTTATTCAACCAAAATTCACATTTGCTCAGTTTTCCATATAGCCTTTGTTCCCTTAAAGTTTGTAAAGCTATCCTCAAATATTTAACATGCTCTTCTCTATTCGTAGAGTAGATCAACATATCATCAATAAACACCACCACAAATTTGTCTAAATATTGAGCAAAAACATGGTTCATCACATTCATAAACACCGCTGGAGCGTTAGTTACCCCAAATGGCATCACTAAATATTCATAATAATTATGTCTGGTTCTAAATGTAGTCTTTGGTATATCTTCTGTTCGGACTCTTACTTGATGAAATCCTGAACGAAGATTTATTCTTGAGAATACCTTCGCTCCTTCAAGTTAATCGGACAGATCAGTTATTCTTGGTAATAGATATTTATTCTTGATTATTACTGCATTCATGCCTCTATAGTCTACACACAATCTTTTACTCCTGTCCTTCTTCCCTACTAATAATACTAGAGCTCCCTAAGGTGACACACTGGGTCTTACAAAACCCAATTTCACTAACTCGCCCACTTGCTTCTTGACTTCTTCTAGTTCTGCAATCCCCATTCGATAAGGTGGTTTACAAACTAGTTCAGTTGCAGGAATAACATCAACAGTAAATTCTACTATCCTTTCTAGTGGTAGTTCAGGTATCTTTTCAGAGAATATATCTAAAAATTCTGATAATACTAGGATCATTCCTTCTCCTACTTCCATGGCTTTCAAAACTCCTCCCTTTGGAAACACCTTAGATTCAACTGGTTCTAGGGATTGGTTTCCACTGACAAATTCAAACTTTGGACAATCAGGAATCTAGAATACTACTGTCCTTCTATAGTCTATCACTGCATGGAAGGTGCTTAGCCAATCCATGCCTAAAATAACATCATATCCTCATCCACTAATAACTAGTAAATTGGCATAAAATTCCTTACCATTAATTACTAATGAACATAGTTTATACTTTTTATTGGTCATGATACTACCATTCTTGGTCTTACTATTCCACCCCTCCGGTAAGATAGTAAAATCAATAAAATTGCGGGAAACAAATATGCTAGTGATGAAACTATGTGATACTCCGAAATCAAATAAAGCAGTTGCTGGTATATTGCTAACCATGATCATACCTGCCACGACTCCTCTAATTGTTTGAACTTCTTCTGCATTCATTAGTCTAACCTGCCCTTACCTCCGTCTTGCTCCTCCTTGGGCTTTGACATAGGCTTATTGTTGGTTCTCCTAGGGCCCTTTCCGGTCTGGTCTTGGAACTCTCTGGGCTGACGTTACTGGATTGGTTATTGTCTGAAACGGGATCTTAGCTACCATTGACTATTAGGCTTTTGGGCAATCTCTCACTTGATGACTAGCAGATCCGCATGCCAAGCACAACCCTTGAGCTCTTCTACACATGTTTTGAGTATGCCCTGGTATATGACAATAGTTGCATATTACTGAATTTCGATTTGGCATCATCTATTTCTTTGTTAGCGGACCACCAAATTTCTTGGCCGATGAGCTTGTTCCTTGCCCAAACAACCTTTTAAATGCCACTGGCCTATTCTCCTCGAATTCTTGTTCCAAACGATATGCCGCTTCAAATACTTCTGAATAAGTCTTGTAGTTATGCCCTACTAAGTGCTCCCTCAGATGAGACCTCAGCCCTTACTGGAACAAGTGCACATTTTCCTCCTCATCGGCTACCAGGGTTGGGGCGAATCGGCTGAGCCTCATGAATTTTGCGGCATATGCATCCACAGTTCGATCTCCTTGTTGCAATCCTAGAAATTTCTTCCTCATTTCTTGTCTTGCTGATAAGTGGAAAAATCTGGCAAGAAATGCCTCTACAAATTTGTCCCAGGTTAAGGGTTCCTGGTATTTCACTTCTTCGGCAAGCCACCATGCTCTAGCTATGTCAGTCAACTGAATGCATACTACCTCCACACGATTCTCCTTTGGAATCCTTGCTACCCTTAGAAGATTCTCCATGTCCACAATCCACTGCTCAGCCTTTAGTGGTCCTTCTATTCCAGAAAATACCGATAACTGCAGTCTTCAAAAATCTGACACCATCACAGTTCTTTCTTGTTCTTTGGACTGTAACATTCTTTCCAATGTCATCGTCATGGTCTCTTGCGTCTGTGCTACCCTTTGCACCATACTTCTAAGCTCAGACTCTTCACCTGTCGGATTTGGGCTTGCGCTAGTAGAAGATTGGGTTGTCATCTTTCTGTGCCGGTCCAAAGGAAATCAATCAAATAAAGTTTCAAGATAGATATTCCGAACAACATGGAAAACAATGGATAGGCACGATACTAGATCTAAAAAAAAAAAATATCACAAACATGTTCTTAGGTGGCAGTGGTCATATGGTCTTTCTCCTAAACCTAAACTCTGATACCAAACTATAACGCCACCGTTTTTTTTTCGTAGGCTCTACTTTTTTTTCTTTCTTCGCTTTCCAAAATAGAGGACATTGCTTAAATACTATAAATAACCCAACAGTCACAGGATTTTGGAATAACCGCAACTACTGTCATATCAAGATGAACAAACATATCAGAAACTGAAAGGATTTCATTTATATATAGAGTTAATTACATAAAATAGTATACTGCTCTAAATATTACACAAAAGAGTCAAATACTAGAGAGTTAAGCAGTGCCCAACAAAAGAAAACAGGAACATGAAGTGAGAAGTGCCCAAATAGTACTGTACTAATATCTTCTACTCGATCTGATCGGTGAAGTAAAGGTCGTTGTTTGGAGCGATCTCCCATTCTCTACTCCTATGATCTGGGCTTAAGAAAACCCAGAGGATTAAATCCAGTAAGTAACACAAGAGCAAAAAATATGTGTACTATCATAGTACAAAAATAAATAAAAGAATATGCAAATAAATTGCGTTGGTACAAAACATATCATGAGAATACTGAAAATGGATTAAGCAAGATTATTTATGCAAATAGCAGACACAAATCATGTAAAGGTGATAAGTCTATGCGAAATCCCTATTAGTATGTAGGTGGTAAGGAGATAAGTGTCAATCATGTTACATGTAATAAGAACTATGTAAGTCATCTACAAGAGTCATGTAAAATTTAACAAGTCTATATCATGTTAGTATTGAAATTAAAACTCAATGATGGATAAAATAGCGCGCAGTTTTATCATATTATACAAGTGCCCGTGCATACCCGGGACCCAACCTCAAATCTGTGGCGCTGAACCATGGTACACCGCTAGGTGCTTACAAGTCAGATCCCGTTCAATGAAACAAATAACGGGTATCACCCATATTGTGACTCATATATCAGATGGTGACTCAGTACTAGTGCTGCTAGAAAAAGGCCCTCGGCACCGAATCAAGAAGTTGGCAAATAAAATCCTTGTACAATATGGTACTTATTCATCATGTAGTTTTTCCAATTTTTTTCCATGTTAGTAATATATAAGGCACATGATATAAATGAATTAATAGAAACACATGGCCTCTCATGTCAAATTGTATACATATCATTTTCACAAGAATCAAAAGTTCAGGAATTAAAATTTGGGATCATGTACACATGTATCATAAGGATAGTTCATGTCATGTAATAAAAATACAAGAATTTGTTCTCATGAATAATTCTGTCTTCATGTATCATGTTGATATTCACTTGTCATGTTACCATAAAATGAATAAGTATTATTAAACTTGTCATTATGTTATCATGAAATGAATAATATTTAGAAAATTCCAAATCTGCAGATCCGCAAATTTGACTAAGTATATAAACTCGCGAATTTGACAAGTATGTAGATCCGCGAATTTGACTAAGTCTATAAATCTGCGAATCTGGCTACGTATGTAAATCCACGAATCTGGCTAAGTATGTAAATTCGCAAATCTGGCTAAGTATATAGATCCGCAAATCTGGCTAAGTATGTAGATCCGCAAATCTGGCTAAGTATGTACATCCGCGAATCTGGCTAAGTATGTGATCCGCAAATCTGGCCAAGTGTGCAGTCTGCGAATTTGACTAAGTGTGCAGTCTGCGAATCTGCTAAGTGTGCAGTCTGCGAATCTGCTAAGTGTGCAGTCGCGAATCTGACTAAGTGTGCAGTTTGCGAATTTGCTAAGTTTGCATATCCAAAATGATCTAATAAATCCCAATAAGAATCATGCATATCCATAAAAAGGAATCATATACTCATGATACAAATCAAATAAGAATTTCAAGAAAGATCAAAGAAATAAAGTGTTATTTGCACAAAGTCCTTAAAAGAATTATATTATCAAAATACAAATCAAATAAATCCCAAGAAAAAATATACATGTTACTTATACTCAAATACGGTTCAAAGAGAAAATAAGAAAAATATATTACTTGCCTCTATTCCTTTGATCTCCTTTATTTTAGCAAAGTCTCCCTTTTATTCCCTTTTCTCAACGAACTAGAAGAACCAAGTGTAAAGAGTGATTTTTGTTTTGTTTCTTGATAAGAATTCTCTTTGAGAGAATGAGATCATATATGCCTAGGGGCAATTTGGTAACCTTATCCTCTAGCCTAGTCTCAAGACGTTTTGCATGTATGACAAGTGTCTAATTAGAGTGCCACCCCTCACTCTCATTTGACAACCCATCTAAAGCTGTGCCTTTAAAAACTTAGTTAATTTAGAAGGTGTATACAAAGAAATCTTGGTTTCTAATAATTTATTATTTAATAAGCTTTAAAAATTTGGAGTGTTACAACACCACTACAATTTTATCTAGATATTGAAAAAAACATATTTCATCAAATTCATAAATATTACTGGAACATTAGTCACTCCAAATGACCATATATGTTTCTAAATACAATTTTTTTAAATATTTTCTATTTGGACCCTTACTTGATGGAATCCCAAACAAATATTTACCCTTGAGAACACCTTTACTCTTCCCAGTTGATCAAACATATTAGTTATCCGCGTTAAAAGATATTTATTTTTAATTGTTACTGTATTCAAACCCTTATAGTTTGCACACAATTTTTGACTCTCATTTTTTGATAATTATACTAGAGCTCCTAAGGTGAAATACTAGATCTCACAAACCTAACTTCAATAACCCACCTACTTGTCTCTTAACTTTTCCAATTCTGTAACTCCCATTTGATAAGGTAATCTACAAACTGGTTTAGCTCTGCCCTTACTGGTGGTTGTCTATTTCTTCAGGAAATATATCTAAGAATTCTGATGCTATCGGGATCTTTTTTTTTCTCCTACACCCTTAACTTCTAAAACTCCTTCCTTTGGAGATACCTTAGATTCTACTGGTTCTAAGGATTAACTTCCACCAATAAAATTCACATATGGACAATCATAAATATGAAATATTACTTTTCTTCAACTGCAATTTATCACCACATGGAAATTCATATTTAGAATAACATCATATTTTCTTCCATTTATAATTAGTAAGTTGACATAAAATTCACTGTCATTAATTTCTAAGGGGCATACTGGTAGAAAATTAGATCAACATTATTTTGCAATGGACTAGATATGAATCAATAAAAGAAATTTAAGATAGATATCTCAAACAGATAGAAAATAATATGACATGTATGATACTAGATCAAATAGTTATCAAAGATTAATGAACAATTATAGAGAATGAGCCACAAACATATTCTTTTGTGGCTGTAGTCATATGGTCTTCCACCTAAACTTAGCCTCTGATACCAACCTGTAATGCTTCTATTTTTCAGCTGCTTCCCAAAACAGATAACGCTACTTAATATATGCACAACAACCCAACAGTCATAGAATCTTAGAATAATCGTAACTACTGCTACAATCAGATTGGTAAATAATATATCTGAAACTGAAAGAATTTAATTTATACAAAAAGTTAATTATATAAGATGGTACACCGCTCTGAATATAAACATAAAAAAGAAAAGTAGTGCCCGGACAAAAAAAATATAAACAAAAAATATATAAAGGGTCTCTGAAGGTACTTCATTTGCCTACTGTCGTTCAATCTGATTGATGAAGTACGGATTTTCAGCTGGGGCTGGTTCTCCTTCTTTACCTTTTAAATCTGGGTTTAAAACCCAAGGGATTAAAACCAACAAGTAACATACAGGAAAACATATGTACTATCACAGTATTAGAGATATAAAGTATACAAATAAATTATGTTAGCGTTAAACATGTCATGTGAATAACAGAAAATAGAATAAGTAAGATTGTGTATGTCATTTGCAAATAGTAGGTAAATATTTTGTAAAAATGACAAGTCTAGGTCATATTATTGTTAGCACTTGAAACTAAATGGTGGATAAAATGGCGCATAGTTTTTCGTATTGTACTAGTACTCGTATATACCCGAGACCCGGCCTTAATACTTATGGTGCTAAATCATGACATGCCCCTAGGCATAACAATTCAATACGTACACTATATTACAGTAACAAACATACCACTATAGGTATTAATTATCAATCGGTGATCTAGTAGTCACTTAAACCGCTACAATAAAAGAATCCGGGCCCCAATCAAGAAGTTGACTAACAATACCCTTGTACAATACATTTTTTATCTATCATGTAGTTTTTTCCTATCCCTATGTCAATGATACACGATATACATGAGCCAATGGAAACACGTAGTTTGTCAAGTCAAACTATATGCATGTCCTTTTATAAGAAACATAGATTTAAGAATCAAAATTTAGGACCATGTACATATGTGTCATGAGTATACTTTACTTGCATATGTAACAAGATATATGGACATTGTTATCATGTTTCTGTGAACGATCATACCATCATGTATCTTGTATGGTAATAATTCATAAAATACGACATGTCTAGAAATTATATAATAATATTATCTGGGCAATTCCCTCTGCATGAATAAACCTACGTCATGTAAGCTTAGAATTTCTAATAATATATTTTGGACTTGAAGTTATAATTAACTGCAAATATTTAGTTCATGATGATATTCCTAATTTGCACAATTGTACCCAAACTTTAAAAAAATAGAATACTGAAAACCAAACAGAATGTCTAGGTGAACATAATAATTGACAATAAAAACATAGGTCTAATTAATACTCCACTACATGTTAACAATAACATATTACTAATTACTTAAAATTAACTGAGATGGAGAAAATTAAGTACAAAATCAAAACTTCAAAATGCCACCAAATTTCTTAGTTAAGTAACTTATAAACTAACAATTCTTCCTCATACTTCGAATAAATCAAAAGAAAACATACAAAACTTAATTAACAAAGCAACATTAAACTGCTTATAGTTTAAAAGTTTACAATTGAAGGAACAAGTGAAATACGTTTATTGTTAGTTATAAATATAATTAAATTATATTATTTTAACCAATATTTATATATATATCGAATTTGACATAACAATTTCATTCGGTTCTCAATATCAATTAATAATACAAAATATGAACCGAGCATATTCATGAGATAATAGTCCAACTTTGAATAAAAAATTTTCACCAAATGAATTATGTACACAAATATAAACTAAATAAAATTTTCAAGAAATGAACAAAAACTAGCAGTGTTACTTATCTCGAATTCCTTTTTATTTCCCTCGATTTCTTGATTTTAATTTTTTTCTTTTTTTTTCTCTTTTCCTCCGTGGCTGCTCACTGAGACCTGTGAGGTGAGATGAGCTGATTTTTCTTTATGTGGAGAGCAAAGAATCATGTTATATAGTGGGAGGGTATTTTTATAATTATTAAAAATTTCGTTGCTTAATCCTAAAGCTTTTCCCAAAGAAGGCCACATAACTTCTGCATGGCACCCTCATGCCACATAGTTTTATGGAGTGACATGTTGCACTGCTATGTAAGTAATTTAATTATTTGTTTTATTTATTTATTTAATAATTTAATAATTTCGGTTCCATATAATATTCTCCAAATACTACCAAATTAATGTAGAGCGTAGTGCTCAACGAGAGGCGTACTAGAAAATTATCCGTTTGTTGTTTTGATATCCGAAATAAAAGAACCAAAATTTCGAAATAATTAGAAAAATAATTTTTAATATTATTAAATTAGTAAGTTTGGAAATGTCTTTCGGGCTCGCAAGAAAAATTTCTAAATTCATAAATATTAGAAATCTAATAATCGTGAAGATCGAATGCCGTTTTGAGTTATGAATTTAAAGTTACGTTCACCAAAATTTATTTCGGTGTCTAAAATTGACTTCGGTAGTCTTATTCAGCACGATTGAGCTTAAAAAAAATACAAGTAGCACGAAGTTTGGGGTATTACAATAATGATGATTTAGTCTCATCGGAAAGAGATTTATAGTTTGTAACATCGAGAGTAAGGGGAGATCAATTTTAATTTCTCCAACAAAACAAAGTTTCACCCAACATATTTCGTCTGAAGACATAGATCCGAATCTGTCTCGGTTGAAGCTCGCCAGTTTGCCTCTGTTTTTTATTTTATCTCTCTCTATATATATTGTTTTTTCTCAAGTTGCTTGACTATTGATGTTAGATTAATTTGTCGATATCAACCCATCTTGGAATCGAGCAAATTTCAAGTCTAACACCAGTGAAATGCTCCTGAATGTAGCAACACAACCTTTCCAGTTTTACTTGGATTGGGTTATGGACTATCCAGGAAGGTGTGGATAAATTTAGAAATATAGCGATTTTAGTGTAAGTTTCTTGAAGACTCAGGGGTGGGTAAATTTACAAGTATGCCCGTTTTAGGGCCAAGTTTCTTGAAGATTGAGAGGGGGTATGGCCCGGCCCGGCCCGTATGGGTTTAAAAACCCCTGTACCCAGTTATTAAAGAGAGATAAATTTTATGGCCCAAACCCGAACTTGACCCGTTAATAACAGGAGCTCTACCCTCGCGACTCGATGTTTTTGCAAGCATGCTCCCGTTCGCTTCCTCTTCTATCAAAACCCTAGAAAAACCCTAATTCTAGATTTACAGGGGTTTCTGAAAGAACAAGGGATGGAGGAAGAGGCGTTGATTGAAGGAGAGAACAAGGAACTAGCTCCCGCTTTAGTTGCCGTGCATCCTCTTGATAAGTGCGTCGTCGTGGCAGTTGGATCCGAGCTCCGCGTCTACGATTTAGAGTAAACTTCCATCTTTTACATGAATATTCGATCTTTCTGTTACCGGATTCATATTTCGTAGGATCAATTTTAGTTCAGCATTTCGGTTACTGTAGGCGCCGCAATTTGAAGTAGAACTGTCAAATCCCTAATTTTAGATCTTATTTATTCTGATATTGAAAAAAGAACCCGAATTTGAACTTTGATTGGTTCAGTTTTCATTGGATTATGATTAATTTAGGCATGCGACTGTAGATGCTAGAATTTAGTTATTAATGTTTGATTATTAGAGAATTTGATATTTGGTGATATCATGAAACGTAACTGGAACAGGAAGTACGAGCATATATTAAACCAGGTTGGAATGAGGATTTTTGTCAAGCTTGTGTGGCTTTGTTGTTTCATTTTGTGTATTTTAGTTGCAATTTTGGTGATACTTTGTAGCTCATTTTATGGTTGAGAGCTTAAAGCATTTCGGATTTTTGTCAATATACCTGTCTTCTTATAGGTATATGCAGCAATACTAGGAGAGATAAAATGAGAAATGAAGAAATTTGTATTAAGGTAGGTATCGTCCCCATCGATGAGAAGATGCGAGAAAATCACCTACGATGCTTTGGTCACATGCAGTGTAGACCTACAAATGTATCAGTTCGACGTGAGGAGCTTATCAATATAGAACAAATTAAAAGAACAAAGGAATGACCGAAAAAAATATGGATGGAGGTGATACGAAATGGTATGGATTTTAGAGGTTTAAATGAGGAGATATTACTAGATAGGAATGAATGGAGAAGGATTTATCAACATGATCGATCTGTCATGATTCACTTTTGGTTCATGTAGCCTACCCAAAGTATTTGGGATAAAAGGTTTTGTTGTTGTTGTTGTTATTGTTGTTGACCTGTCTTCTTATGGCATGGAGATGTTCTTTAGCAACCTGTATATTGAGTATGCACACGATGTGCATTTAATTCTTCTCTCTTCTCTTATGAATATGGAAATACATCGTCAAAAAAAATATTTATTATCAACTAAGGGACCCACACTATCTCGTTATTTGATAATTTCCTTCCTTACATATGATTGATGATTTTCTACTGCCAACCAAAATATTAACATGACTTCTTTCGCATAGTTATCTTGGGAATTGCCACCAAGCTGTATATAACCGCTATTGTAATTATTGGCCTTGAGTCATGCTCCATGCCTCGTATTAATGGAAAAAAGATGGTAGTGCTAATGATGGAATGATGATTAATTACATGAGCTAAAGGGGTATACTAGCCCCATTCTGGATGTCAAGGTTATGTCTCAAAGATATCGCTCTCTTAAGACCCTAATCTGGATATGGTGACAATTCATGTACAATTGGTAAGTTGTCAACCAATTATATAAACATGGTCTATAATTCTTTGGAGCTTTCTCATCCTTAAGATTGGCTCTAATTAATGGAATAATTGAGGGCAACTTTGATACTAACCTTGGTGCTTCAGCATGTTGGGGATTATCCAATGATTTATGATAGTGATTTCTGAGTAGCTCTTTGAATATGTATATTACTTAAGATGAAATATAATGCTTTATGGAAAAATCTGTCATCATTTTCCCACCTGTTAAAACCATTCTTAGTCCATGAAAATTTCTGGGTTTACTTCATGCTTGCATGATCTTAAATTGCATGATCAGTAACTTGGATTTTTCCTACAGTTCAAGTGTAAGATCTAAGCTTCCATCTTTTTTATTTTCTGTCTTTGGCCTGAACCTTGGCAGTCTGGAGTTTGGCATCAGTACAGTTGGCCTGCAGTTTTCTGTATTATTTATTGAGCCATTGTGCTAACATCTATATAAGGTGTAAAAGGTATCCAAAAACTTGATCCAATTACCCTGGATATTTAACAGATTTGGATATAAAGTTACACCTTAAAATCTTAGTGGGTAGGATGACCTTTTCCAAACCTGAAACCCAATAATAAATCAAAAAATAGTTCTATGACAGTGTTTATAATGTACTTTTATTATGCTTAGGTGAAACTATCTAGACTGATGGTAATAATGAAGTATATTTATGCGAATTCACACTATAAGTTTAACCATTTTCATATCATAAAGTTGAATTACTATTATGAAAATTAGTTTCAACTCTTAGAAAGTTGTATTGAAGATCTGAAATAGATTGAAATGCTCGAGTATGAGTCAGATTTAAATTTTCTTTGTGTGTTAGAACTCAGATCCTTCATGAACTCATTCGAATCCAACCTGTTTTAACACCTGACACCTAAGCTACTGTAACATGAAAAGTTTAGGCTGTCCTTGATGGTGCTTCGTTAATAATCTATGCAATTTTTGCTTGTTTGGTATATAATAGTTATTATGCTGGCACTGGGCCTCAATATATATTAGACTAGCAATATTAAAGTCATTTGTTTTATGCTACAATTTTGAAGAATTGAGCTGGAGAAAATTTTTTCATGACTTGTTGGAAAGTTATGTTAGCTAACCAATATTTTTCTCAAGTAAATGGTATGTTTGTTTAATCTGGGCTTTTGAGTGTGGACATTGTAAAATTCAGATACCTTTTACTCAATCCTTGTGTTAATTTTACTTTTCAAATGTTCTGTAACATTGAGAAGACTAGAAGCATCAATATTTTGGAATATATATTGTAACACCCTGCATTCCAAGATACGGGCAGCGTTCGACGATATATCATAAATGAATATGTCAAGCCAACAATTAATAAAACAAATGTTACTGCCACAAGGTCATATACACACATCCACATAATGAATAATAGGAAGGCATGAAAATAATTTATTCCAACGAAATAACAATTCGATCAAAGGACATGAAAGGATTCAAAAAGGATAATAATACTTATTACAATTTTAGATTCCGAGTCTGGAAAACAATAAATTGAAGTGAATGATATTGTTTAGTTTATTGAAATAGAAAAAAATAAATGAAGATTCCCTAATAAGCCTTGCAGCATAAGCACCTATTGATTTTCTGCTAACTTCTCGAAATATAATTCTATATATGGTAGATTCTCCTAGGTAACCTGCAAATTAGTGTTTGGACATACCAAATCAAGGTCGTTAGAACGATCTAACAAGTACAACAATAAATATATCTATATACACACCCTATGTGTAATTCATGGATAAGGTACAAGATTGAAAATAACTGAAAAATGTCTTGTCTTGAAGGTCAGCATGGTCGTTTTAATAAAAAAAAAATTGTATAAATGTCATGTGGATGCTGGTCATAGCAATAGTAACAATGAAGTAAATTAATAAAATGAAATATGCTATTATGTAGTTAGTTATTAATGTTCTTAGAACTATTGGAAGTAATATGTCATATGTTTTATGAGTATTTGGTGCATATCTGGGACCACGATCATGATTCTAGGTACTGTTCTAGGACGTACCTCTAGGTATTAATGAAACATGAATTTTGATGAGTCTAATCTCTAAGCGCGTAATCCTGTATAATGATGGTGATTTAGTAATCATTCAAAACCTTCATAATCAAGTTTCTAAGTTCGGTTGTACAACCTCAAGAAATGTACCTCTTAAAACATGTGTATGACTTTCTCTTTGAGTTTTCCCTAACCCCAAATATTTCATTTTATGTTCTATGTAAATAATTGAATCGAGCCAACATATGCAAAGTGAGATAGATGTGTCTGTATACAATATTTTAAATAAAAAATAACCAATTTATCAAAAAAATATGGTTTTCTAAATCTATACATTGTCTTCAAAATGATACTAATATTTCTTTATATACAATTGCTTTGTTTTGATAAGAATACCGATAAAATTAGATATATGCGGCTCGATACGAGAAGTGATGATACATACAACCAATTCACTATTATGGAGTGCTCTTTTCTTCCTTCTTTTCCTTTTTTCTTTTGTTTTTTTGAAACAAGCTTGTTCTGCTTGTTGAACGGAACAGATCAGAGGAAGCAGAATAGTTCTGTTCTATTGAACAAGACTGTTCTGTTTTTTTTTTCTTTCCTTGTTTTTTCTTTCATTTTTGTTAGTTTGAAACAAACTTGTTCTTTTCAGTGATCAAAACCGTGTCTGTTTTGTTCACTAAACATAATAGTGAAGAAACTTTTTGCTTTTCCTTTTCTCTTTCTTTTAATTCGGTTATGTTTAGTGAACAAAACATCTTTGTTTATTGAACAGAGTAGGGATCTTCTCTTAGTTTTTTTTTAAATTTTTTTCTTTCCAAAATTAATTTTGTATTAAGTGAGATTCAAAGAAATAACGCAAAATTTTTTAATTTTAATATATTAAATTTACGATCAGCTTTATTTTTTACTTAATATAATAATTGATAACAAAAAATTGTATGGCTTACTGCAATGAGGAACTTAACCACATGAATATCTGGAGCTAATTAAAATTAGTTTGCTACATTAGAAAAGTCATAATATCCGTGCTAAAGGAAAGAAACAAAAGAATTAATTGAAGCAAGAAATATCAAGAAAGTAATTTGGGTTATAATTTCAAACAATTATATAAAATAGAAATAGGAGAAAAGCACTTCCCATATCAATTATTTACTGTGCAACAATATAAAGAAAATGAAATATATTTTCACATAATTCTCATATTCAAGTAATAAAAATAAAGAAAAAGAGTTATTGCATTACTCATACTTGTTTTTTTTTTTTCCTTTTCTAATTTTTAATGTAAATAACACAAGAGGGAAAGGGATGGAAATACACTTGTCTCGACTGAATAACGAATTCCTAAAGATAAAATTGAGAAGATCTCCACACAATGTATGGACATGAATTAGAATTTCATCCTCTCATCTTTTTTGTACTCTCTTTTCTCTCAGTTTTTTTCTTCTTTATGTTATCTTTTTGTTTTGTACGTAAAAAGAAAATTGGGATGGAGAGGTTGTTGGGTAGTTAGCTTGTAAATAATTGTTTAAGATATAGTAGGATTGGGGCATTACAATCTACCCACCTTAAGAGAAATTTTGTTCTCGAAATTTAAAAATAAATGTGCGGTAGGAAGAATAATTTATCTGTATTAGGAAAGAGATAAGGGTATTTTTTTCGCATCCTCTTCGTACGCCTAAGTAGCACCTTCTTGCAAATACCGGTCCAAATAACTAAAACAAGTGGAATTGACTGACTCTTCAGTATTTTCTCTTGCCGATTTAGATTCGCCATAGGCCTAGTATTGAAAGACAAGTCTGCATCCAATTTCAATTTCGAATAATCCGAAACATGGCTTGCGTTTGGAACATAATGCCTCAATTGTAATACGTGAAATATATCATGCACACCTTCTAAAGATGAGGGTAGCACCAACTTGTAAGCCACCTCTCCCACTCTCTCCATAACTTCAAACGGCCCAAAAAATCATGTTCCCAACTATCCTCACCTGCCAAAACGAATAACTCTTCGAGTCGGTGATATCTTGAGAAACACCTTATCACCAACCTCAAATTCTAAAGGTTTCCGTTGTAGATCTGTCCAACTCTTCTGTCGATCCTGTACTGCTTTGAGATGCTCTCTCACCACTTTGATTTTATCCATAGTTTAAGTTACAAACTTAGGTACAAGAAGTCTCTTTTCACCCACATCATCCAAACACTATAGTAATTTGCACTTCCTTCTATATAATGCTTCAAATGGGGCTATTTTGATACTCGCTTGATAACTGTTGTTATATGAGAATTCTATCAAATGCAAGTGGTCATCCCAAGATCCACCAAAATCCATTATGCATGCTCTCAGCATATCTTCCAGTATCTGTATCATTTTTTCTAACTGTCCATCTCTGGATGATGAGAATTGCTAAAACTCACTGCAACTTGGCCCAATACTGCAACCTGAACCTAGTGTCTCTGTCCAATACAATTTCAATCGGAACTCTATGCAGTCTGACCACTTCTCGGATATAACAATCTGCCAAAATTTTCGTGCTTTGACCTACACAAAACGGTATAAAGTGAGCTGACATTGTGAGGTGATCCACTATAATCCATATAGCAAAATTTCCTTCTGAGCTACGAGAAAGTGCCGTCACAAAATTAATAGTTACTCTCTTCCACTTCCATTCTGGTATAGGAAGTAGTTGAAGAAGTCCTTCTGTCCTGCGATATTCTGCTTTAACCTGCTGACACACCAGACACTTTGATAGATAACCAACTATCTCTCTCTTCATTCCGTACCAACAGAATTGCTACTTTAGATCTTTGTATGTCTTCGTACTTTTGGGATGAATCGAATATGCTGAACTGTAAGCTTCTGCCAACACCTATGTCTGACATTTCCCTTGGATACACACAATCTATTAACATACCGAGCGACCTATCAACATGAACCGAAAAATATGGTCTCAAACCTACCTCCAGCCATTTCCGAATCTTTTGAAATTGACTGTCGCTTGCCTATACTGTCTTGACCTCCACATTTAAACTGGATTGTAACGTCCCAGTCCTACTAAAACTTAAGCAATTATTTTTTTAAAAAATATAAGAGATATTATTATTTTTTTAGAAATCTAAAAGATATGATATTAATCTGAATTAATAATTCTATGTTATCATAACAAGCTAACTACTCAACAACCTCCCCATCCCAGTTTTCTTTTTTAGTACAAAAAGAAGAGATAGTATAAAGAAGAAAAATAACAAAGAGAAAAGAGTATAGAAAAGAGGAGGAGGAAATTCTAATTCGTAATCATACGTTGTATGGAGATATTCTCAATTTTATTTTTAGGGATTCGTTATTCAGTCGAGACAAGTGTATTTCCATCCCTTTCTCTCTTTTTTTATTCACATTGAAAATTAGAAAAGAAAAAAAAGTATGAGTACTGCAATAACTCTTTCTTTATTTTTATTTCTTTAATATGAGAATTATGTGAAAATATATTTCCTTTTCTTTATATTGCTGCACAGTAAATAATTGATATAGGAAGTGCTTTTCTCCTATTTCTATTTTGTATAATTGTTTGAAATTATAACCCAAATTACTTTCTTGATATTTTCTGTTTTGATTAATTTTTTTTTGTTTCTTTCCTTCAGCATGGATGTTGTGACGTTCTATTTTAGCTAATTATTTTTAATTACATCCACGTATTCATGTGGCGAAGTTACTCATTATAGTCAGCCATAAAAACTTTTGTTTTAATTATTATATTAAATAATAAAATACAGTTGATCGTAAATTTAATATATTAAAACTCAGAATTTTTGTGTTATTTCTTTGAATTTCATTTAAAAAAATTAATTTTGGAAAGAAAAAAATTTAAAAAAAGAACTGGGAGAAGATCCCTGCTCTGTTCAGTGAACAAAACAAGAATCAAATTAAAAGAAAAAGAAAAAAAAGAAAGAAAAAGTTTCTTTACTATTTTGTTCAATGAACAGATAGAACAGGTTTTTCGAACATATTAAAAAGAAAGAAAAACAAAAACAAGGAAATAAAAAAGAACTGACTTGTTCAACAAAACATAACTGTTCTGTTTCTTCTATTATGTTCACCAAGCATAACAAACTTGTTGCCAAAAAAAAGAAAATAAAGAAAAAGAAGGAAGAAAAAGGGCACTCCATAACTGTGAATTGGTTGTATGTATCATTACTTCTCGTATCAAGCCATATATATCTAATTCTATTGGTATTCTTATCAAAACAAAGTAATTGTATATGAAAAAATATTAGTATCATTTTGAAGACAATTGTACAAATTTAGAAAACCATATTTTTTTTTTGACAAATTGGTTAATCTTTTTTAAAACCATATATTGGCTTGATTCAATTATATACATGAATATAAAGTGAAATATTTGATGTTAAAGGGGAACTTGAAGAGTCAGCCATACACATGTTCTGGGAGTTACATTTCTTGAGATTGTACAACCAAACTTAGGTACATGACCATGGAGGTTCAGAGTGATTTCTGGATCAGCATCACGCCTAGAGTTTAGACTCATAAGAGTTTATGTTTCATTAGTATTTAGTAGTACGTCTTGGGACAGTACTAGAAATTATGGCTGTAGTCCTGGATATGCACGGGATAGTCGTAAAATATGTGACGCAATACTTGTAACAGTTCCAAAAATATTAATAACTGACTATATAATAATACATTTCATTTTATTAATTTACTTCACTGTTACTATTGTTATAATCAATATCTACATGACATTTATTCAATTTTTTATTGAAAGGACCACTCTAACCTTGAAGACAAGACGTTTTACAATTTTTTTTTTCTATCTTGTACCTTATCCATGTATTACATAGCGTGCTCGTATGTGTGTGTGTTTATATATATTCTTGTTGTACTTGTTAGGTCGTTCTAACGACCCTACTTTAGCATGCCCACACACTAATTTGCATGTTAGCTGGGAGGATTCACCACTGCTGGAATTATATTTCGAGGAGTTGGCAAAAAATCAACAGCGCTTCCGTTGCAAGGCTCTTATTAGGGAATATTCATTTATTTTTTCTATTAATTCGGTAAACTAGACAATATCATCCACTTCAATTCATTATTTTTCAGACTCAAAATCTAAAATCGTAATAAGTATTATTATCATTTTGGATCATTTCATGTCCTTCGATTGACTTATTTTTTTGTTGGAAGAAATTGTTTCTGTATTCTCATATTGTTCATTCTGTGCATATATGTATATGACCTTGCAGCTGTAGCATTCATTTTATTAATTGAACTTTAGTCTTGGTGTATTCGTTTACGATATATCGTCGAATGCTACCCGTACCTTGGGATGTGGCGTGTTACAGGTGGTATCAGATGCAGACACTATATGGAAGTGTGCGGAACTAAGTGCTATATATAACTAAGTACTACTCAAGATAAAGTATCACACAGAAAATGGGGGCCACTTCTTTAATCCGTGGGAGCCATATCTAGAATCCATGGGAGCCACTTTTAGAATCCAAATCGCCTGGTGAAGTGTTAACGTGTTACTGAGTCTCTCTGACGAGAACTTCAGATCCTAAAGGAGGGTTGGAGGAGAATGTAATATCTCTCTTTTAATAGTCCCACATTGGATATAAGACAAATGATAAATTAGTTTATAATGATTCCCATAAAGTCACAAACGTAATCGTAGCTAGCTTTTTTGGGGGAGGAATCCGTGGCTAATTATAAACTAACTTAATTTGTACTATTCTACTAGAGGCTTAGCATATCTCTAAGCGAATATGTTACCGGCATTTCGCTACCCACTTTCCGGACGGGGGGCGTTACTTATAACCTATTGAGTGGGAATTCCAGTCCAATTTGAGGGAACTCTTCCAAGTTCTCAAGGACTGTACTCTGACATAGAGTGGTCAATCAAATATCAATAACACTTATGAAGTAATAAATAAGTACATTAGGTGAACCTTTAAGCAAAACTTATGACCTTAATTTTTGCTGTTTCCATCTAAAAGGATTTTAATGCCTACCAATACCAGTATTGTAGATGTCGTACAAATTTTAGGATATCCGATATGATATAAAGCCCTACACTATCAGTATTGATGTTTCTATTATTGTTGATATTCCCAATATGATCATTTTTATGATATGTCCGGTAAATCCAATTTCTGTGCCTAAAATCATTAGCTAATACCAGTATGGTAAGATAACAATTCCAAGTTCTTAAACCTTGATAGTTAACAGATATTACAATAAGTGATGTTTCAGCAGCATATATTCACTCCTATTCACTAGAGTATATCTTAAAGCTCCCAACTAAGATGCATCACGTGTCACTTGCCCTGTTGGCAGCAAATTAACATCTTAACTTTCTCTACGTAGGCTAGAAAATACACATGAACATAGCTGAAATACTTGCATTTGGTGTAGACTCAGTTTTATCCTTAGTTGGTTCCTGTGTATTTTATTCTTTCTAAATCTCTGGTGGTTCAAATATACCATGTGATTCATTCATTGAGAGTTTGAGACCCATAACGATGCAGACAAAAGATCTGCTTATATATTGTGTAGAGACAACTTAATCTTCATTCTCTGTAAGGTGATTTCTTCTTCTTTTACACTCTGGCAATTCAAATGTGTCATGCTTTGATTCATTCGTTTAAGACACGTATTATAGATGGCAACATAATAGAGTTAAAGTGGGAATGGGGTCAGATGACACTTTCCGAACTCGACTTGAATTATCGGGTTTGGAACCTTAAACTTGTATCCTTAGCTAGTTAGATAGGGACATAGGATATCCTAAAATAGATTCCATTCTTTTATTGATTTGCTTATGGATCTTTAAGATCCAATCTCAAGAATGCAAATAAATATTTTTATAATTTAATTCTCTTATTTAACCTAAACAATCTTTTCTTTCTAATCATTATTTAAATTACTTACTATATTTACATGTCTTTAACATTTCTAGGCAAATAAAATAAAACAATACATTTAAGCAAGAAAAGTTTTAGATATTTCTATGTGTTTCTTTATGGAAATTGCCATATTTGGGGAGAAAAATTAGATTTGAATAATTTCAAACCTGCACCTGAATCCAGTAAGTCACTGGGTTTGGATCATCAATTGAATTCTGGCTTTCTTAATGGATTTGAATATGGTGGATCCTACAAATTTGTTATGGATCTGCATGTAGAATTCGACCGGAGTCTCATCTATTGCTATTTCTAGATAGTGTAAGCTGCAAATCATAGTCACATGCTATTTCAATGCTTCCAGATTTGCCTTTCATTTTTCATGACATAAATTGTATGAGAAAATTAGTGGTTGTAAATAAATATCATATGTTAATTTTATTAAATTATAATTGTTTTTCAACAGAGAAAAATGCTCAGTTTCTTTATCAGACAATATTGGTGGTCCATTGCACTCCGATGTCATAAGAGCAATATGCTTTGGTGCAAAGGGCAAATTTTTTGCATCAGCTGGAGATGACAAACTTGTCAAGATTTGGATGACTGATTCCTGGCAATGTGTACGAACTGTGTAAGTGCCATTCTACGTTTCCTGTAGCAAGAGTTTTCTAGATAGTAATAGATACTATTTTATGCACTTTGTTTCATAGTATCTGTTAATATGATCAAACACATGGAAAGGAGAGATTTCTCTCACCGGTCTACTCAATGTTGAATGTAGAAGAATTGTAGAGATTAATTTATGGAGAAAAATAAATATGTTTTATGGACTGGGAAAATCGCTTCTCCTTGGTTTTTATTCCAATACAATGCTTCAGCTTGTATTCTATTGTAAATTACAAGTCAAGGTCTAATCTTTCTATTTTACAGATAGCTTTAATACTAATTCTCTTCTTGAAAACACTTTCTTTCTTAGTGATTCTAGGGGATCTTCATGACCAAAGATGGTCATCCCTAAATTTAGCCACTTTCAACATAACATGGGAGAAGATGAAATGAAAAACTAACCAACAAAGAGTGAACGTGGTTAATCATTTGCATGGAAAGTGCAGAAAATTCTTTCGAAAAACACAAATTTATCAATGTTTTGATGTTGGTTGGCCAAAGGCATATATAAACATTCTTACAGTATGATTTTGATCCCAAATATTAGAGGATTTGTTTGGATGTTTTGAAAAAAAATTCACGGATCATTTGATGTAAGCAAGGTTTTAAATATTGTTCGATATTGATATATACTGCATATATTTTATCAGATTTTGAGGTACCCAATGCGTGAAATACTTTATAATATTGATGTGATATTGATATTGATGTGATATTGCTGATATTTTTAGTCGCCAATACGATATGCTTGATATTACTGATTTTGATTTTGATGCCATAGATGATCAACCAATATTGATACTGATTTTGATATTCTAAACCTTGGATGTAACTTAGTATACTTAGGCCTAATCTAGCCTCTAATGAACAGAGTAATCTCCACCTATAAATGCTGGAGAGCACCTGATTGACGAATTAGCTAAAACACTTGCATCGGCCTTGAAAGAAAAACTCATGTCATTCCTAGAGTACAACTTAGATTCACCCATAGGATTGGGTTAATGGATCCAATCCGCTTCCCAAAAACCAAAACAAATCCGGTAACACCCAAATTTCGGCCGGTATTTACTACCGCTTATTGGGCAATATCTTGCTACGTGGTTAATATATTTGCCCGATATCAGTCCAAAACAAGCTGTGGGAAAAATTTGAGTTACCTTCTCATTTTAGAGTTGAAACTGATATTCCATCGATATTACCGGGATAGTGGTTGAGATTTAAAATACTGATATGAAACTTAGATACTTGAAGCCCTCTCCAAATACTTGATACTTCTTCCAAACATATCAGTGACATATTAGCGATGTATGCAAGACAAAGGATTTAAAAGCATAATTAGTGATGTTTGAATGAATGGTTGATTTGCAATTTTATTTGACACAGATGAAATTTATATAGTCTGTCCAACTGCTTAACTTGAATATCCTTTATATTAACTTAGTTTTTGTATGTGCTTAACAATTATAGACTTTGAAATTCTTGTTTCAGCTATATAACATTAATCGTCATACAGATATTTTTTTTCCTGAGTCCATGACGTACTTGTTTCCTGGATTTTCAGGCTTAATCACATCTATATGCCGTATTGTATCATATCCATATGCTATATCCATACAGTTGTAACCTAGGTCTTATGGGATGTTCATCCTGTTGGACTCACCTGATAGGTTGATATTTCATCCTTTCTGCATGAAGTTTTTGGTATCCTCATGCACCTATACTCGTTATGTTTGGTACAAATGGGTATTGATGGACTTAAATGAACCCTATAAGATGATGTGGTTTTCATCATATATTTTTATCTAGCATATGTATGCTAGTGTCACTAGCTATATTACAGTCAGAAGTGCACCAATATCTCTATACTAGATGCACTAATTGTTCATTTTCTGCAGGTGCTCGGAAAAGCGAGTTACTGCTGTTGCAATAAGCCATGATGGCTTGTTTGCTACTTTTGTTGATAAGTTTGGAGTTATTTGGGTGTTTAGTTTGGGTGAAGATGGTGATAGTCAAGCCATGGTTGATAAAAAGGCTGTACCAATTTTTGGTCATTACTGCAGCATCATTACTAGCCTGGTAAGAAATAGTATGAGTTATTCCTACTCTTTATGCTAGAACTATGTTTCTTTTCATTTCGGGAAGGAGAAGCTTGTATCTCTAATAAATTTTCTCTTTTTTCCCCTTATCCCTGTAACCTGTAATCAGATTTTGTAGTTTGTCAGGACGAAACTATGTATGCCATCCTCGCTTTTCTGCTTTGTTGTTGTCCTCTTTCACTCTTTAGTACATCACTGCTATCACATAAGCACTAAATGACAATATTTCCAAGGGCTAGCAGTTGAGTCCCACAGCATTGCGAATGACAGAATATCTCAAGATATGTTGTTCAAATATGAAAATGAATAACTGTAATGCCCCACTTTCTGCAATATGGATAGCTGGAACGTTCGACGTCAAATGTTAACTCGACAAGTGTCAGCTAATATTACAGTCAGTTACAGCAGAAATATGGGCAACAAATAATAATAAACAATAATTTTTCAGTCAAAATAATAATAATAGTTTTCCTTACATAAAATCCAATAAAAGTGTAGTTACAATAAATGACTCTAAATCAACAAAAATATCTCAAATGAAACTAGAAACGTGTTATATGCACTTATTATATCTTTCTAATACAAAAATAGTCTATTAATAACAACTAATAGGGGTCCATCAATCATGTAGTTCCGCATGCTCTTGAGAATACGTCAAAAGTCTTCCTTTACTTCTGGTAGATCTATCTCCTGATAATGACCTGCGTCTGGTCATGCATAACCAGGATCATCAGTAAAGTGATCCAATAATATATAGCAAAACATGTAAAAACAATAATATCTCAATAACATACAAAGACATATACAATTAAGTTGGTTGAAATTCTTATATTTTAACACATTATATAACTTATCATTAGTCTTTCAGTTAATGTTTTTAATTACGGTATTTGAAAATTTAGGAAGATATAAAATTGGCTGAACTGAACGCATTCCTGTGTACCTCTGTAAAAACGGAACAGTAAATTTAATCGGAGCCTATCCCGATTTCCCGAAAAGGAAAACAGTGTCAATTTTAATCGGAGCCCATATCGATCATTCAAAAAAAGGATACAGTGACAGTTTTGATCGGAGCCTATTCCAATCCTCCCAAAAAGGAAAATATTGGTGCAGTTATGTTCAGCCATCAAATCATATAAATGTTCAATTTATCTTTATAACATACAAAGTCATGTAAAAACAATAATATCTATATAACATACAAAGTCATACAATTAAGTTGGTTGAAATTCTCATATTTTAACACATTATATAACTTATCATTAGTCTTTCAGTTAATGTCTTTTAATTACGGTATTTGAAAATTTAGGAAAATATGAACGTGGCTAATCTGAACGCATTCCCGTGTACCTCCGGGAAAACGAAACAGGGAAAACGAAACAATAAATTTGATCGGAGTCTATACCGATTCTCAAAAAGAAAAACAGTGCCAATTTTAATCGGAGTCTATACCGATCCTCCAAAAAGGGATACAGTAACAGTTTTGATCGGAGTCTAGCCCAATCCTCTCAAAAGGGAAATATTGGCATAGTTACGTTCTGCCATCAAATCATATAAATACTCAATTTTTCCATAAGTCCAATAGATGTCAATCTTAGTTTTAATTGTTTAGTTCAGTATATGGATTGTTCGTTCAGTGTTTAGTAATGGTAACATTAAGGAACAATATAATAGTATAGTGGTTAATGATCTATCACCAATCACACATTATAACAGTTTGTATTCAGTTGGTGTCTTATCATATCTTATTTAGGTATTCATTGAGTTTCCAAGTACATAATTCAATCTTTAATTAAATGAAACAAAAAATATAAAAGAAAAAGTATAATTATTAGTATGTTTATAGTGAGTGACAAAACTCATACTGGCCTTGACCTAAGAGGGATCTAAGTTTTTAGCGTGAGGGATGTTGAAATCTCCAAGTGTACTCCAAAACTCTTTAAAAATTTTTTCTTCTTTCCCCTAGTTCTCTTTTTCATCCGTTCTCTCTTATTTTCTGCATTTGAGAAGGGATGAGGGGTATGATGAAGGGTGGATATTTTTATAGGGGACTAAAAGTTTTATTTTGACTCATAATTGAAAGGTCAATAAGAATCCTAATTGTATTTACTATCTTAATTAAAGATGGAATTTTAAAAGATATGAAAACAAAATTTAAATCAGATTTCTAAAAGGTGTGGAAATCAAATTTAAATCAGAATTCCAATAGGTATAGAAACTAAATTTAAATTAGCATCTTAATTAGTATAGAAACCGATTTTAAATTACATCTAATTAATTAGATGAGAATTGAATTTTACATTAATTAGGCTAATCTATTTTACTAACTTAATTAGGATGTGGATTGCGTTTTATTTTAGATTCAATATCTAATCAAATTAGAATTTTATTGGTTAAATGAAACTAAATAAATTCTTATCTTAATTGTTAGATAAGAATCAATATAATTTAATTAATTCTACTTGTTTTTCTTAATAGCGATTACTTAATTTGACAAGTTGGTTTTGGTGCGAGGTGGGTGCTATAGGGTCAAAATATGCTTTTAAAATAAAATATTAGTTATAGTAAATTATAAATTGAAAAATACTAGGAAAAAGTGGGTGTTACATTCTACTTCTCAACGAAATTTCTTAAGATTTAAGGGATACAAAGACGGATTATACATTTGCTCAAACTACAAGTACAAGAATAGATAAGCTTACCTTAATCACTAGAAGGATCTACACCCTATACATCCATACTTTAAGATTTAATTAAATGAATAAAAAAATAAAAAACTCTTTCAGTATGACCCCGACAGAAACTCTGAATTTCATGTGCTCCCTTTAGAGGCTTTTTGGGAAATTTTGTAATCTGTGTACAAGGAGCAAGGTGAATTACCCTGTTCGATCAAGTAACCTATCGAAATTATTAAAGCATTTCAAAAGAATACACGAATTTTGAAGTCCCGATTTTCAATAGCAATAAATCGACCGTCTAGTGAGAATTCCTGCAGTTTGAAAGATATAAGATTATTAGAGATATAATTACAAAAAATATAAGATTCTTCATGAAAAATGAATAATTAGACTATGAAGTTGTATGATCTGTAAACATAACCATATAATATAAACATTAATGCTAAACTAACCGATAAATAAGGCAGATATTATGGGACAGGTGATGCTGGCACCCTATTGATGTTGGGAGTCTGCTCTCCAGGCACCAACCTCTCAGGAATGGGACTAGGGGCATCCATCTCTCTCACCCATGAACCCATTCTAGAAGCAACATAAGGTTTGCTCTATGGAGACCCTAAAAGCTGCATAGGCTGAAAGGTTATTGTAACACGCACTTTTTCCATACGCACTTGTTCCATAAGTATTTTTCAATTTATAAGTTTTAAAAAATAATATTTTATTTTAAAAATATATTTTGATTCTATAGCACCCACCCCACACCCAAACCAACATGTCCAATTAAGTAATCGGTATTAAGAAAACAAGTAGAATTAATAAAATTAGGTTGATTCTTATTAAACAATTAAGATAAGAATTTATTTTGTTTCCTTTAACCAATAGGACTCTAATTTGACTAGATATTGAATCTAAATAGAAACATAATCCAAATCCTATTTGAGTTAGTAAAATAGATTAGCCTAATTAATTTAGAATTCAATTCTCATTTAATTAATTAGATGTAATTCAAAATTGGTTTATATACTAATTAGGATTCTAATTTAAATTTGGTTTCTATACCTATTAGAATTTGACTTTAAATTTGATTCACACCTTTTAAGATTCTGATTTAAATTTTGTTTTTATACCTTTTAGGATTTCATCTTTAATTAGGATAGAGAATCCAATTAGAATTCTTAGTGACTTCCAACTATGAGTCAAAAAGGACTTTTAGTCCCCTATAAAAATACCATCCCTTCGTCATAGCCCTCGCTCCTTTTCAAACGCTGAAATAAGAGAATAAGTGAAAAAGAGGAGAAATAGGGAAAGGAGGAAAACAGTTTCAGTTAGAGTTTTAGAATACCTTTGGAGATTTCAACATCTCTCAAGCCAAAGATTTAGATCCATCTTAGATCAAGGCCAATGTGAGTTCTATAACTCGCTATAAACATAATAATAATTATGCTTTATCTTTTATTTTTTCTGTTTTATTTAATTAAAGATTGATTTATGTATTTGGAAATTCAGTGAACTCTGAAAAGAGACATGATAAGATACTGACTGAATACAAATTGTTATAATATTATTGGTGATAGATTTTCAACCACTGCTATGTTATATTGTTCTTAATGTTACTTTAACCGAGTATTGAATACTGAACTTTAATAATGATTATCAATCCATATACTGAACTACTGAACTGAACAATTGATACTGAATTAACATACACTGAATTTATGGGGATTTATTGGGAAAATTCAGGATTTATATGATTTGATGGTTGAACGTAATTGCACCACTGTTTTCTTTTTTGGGAGAATCAGGATAGGCTCCGATCAAAACTGCCACTGTATCCCTTTTTGGGAGGATCAGTATAGATTCCAATTAAAATTGCTATTGTTTTCCTTTTTGGAAGGATCGGGATAGGCTCCAATCAAATTTACTATTCCGTTTTTCCGGAGGTACACGAGTGTATTCAGATTAGGCAAGTTTATATTTTCTAAAATTTTCAAATACTGTAATTAAAAGACATTAACAAAATGACTAATGATTAGTTATATAATGTATTAAAATATGATATTTTCAACCAACTTAATTGCATATGACTTTGTATGTTATGGAGATATTATTGTTTTACATGTTTTGATATATATTATTTGATTGCTTTACTAACGATTCTGGTTATGCATGACCAGACGTATGTTGTTAACAAGAGATAGATCCGCCAGAAGTAAAGTTAGACTTTTGACGTTCTCTCAAAACCAGGCCGAACTACATGATTGATGGACCCCTTTTAGTTGTTATTAATAGACTATTTTCGTATTAGAAAGATATAATAAGTGCATATAACACGTTATCTAGTTTCATTTGAGATATTTTTGTTGTTTTAGAGTTAGTTATCGTAGTTACACTTATATTTGATTTTATGTAAGGAAAAAAATATTATTATTTTGATTGAAAAATTATTGTTTATTGTTATTTGTTGTCCATTTTTCATTGTAACTGACTATATTGTTTACTGAGGCTTGTTGAGTTATCATTCAATGCCGAACGTTCCAACTATCCATATTCCGGAAAGATTGGGCATTACATTCTACTATTTTAAGTAAAAATTTCGTTCTCAAAATTTCTGTAGATTTAAGGGATGCAAAGGCAGATTATACATTTGCTCAAACAGGTACAGGAGTCCCTCTCGAATGTCTTTCTCGCTCCCCAGTCGTCTCTGGAGTTGAATGTCGATTCTTGATAATAATCCTATTCAATTCTCTATAGTCAAAAGCAATCTTTTGCCTGTATTCTTCTTCCTAGTCAAAAGTATTGATGCATCCAAGGTGAAATTTATGGTCTAATAAAATTTTTAGATTTTAATTTGTCCAACTTGTCTTTCACTTCCTCTAACTTTGTTGCCCATTTGATATGGTGCCATAGAGATAGGTGCAGTACTAATGATGGGGTCAACAGCGAGTTAGCGAGCTCTACTACCTTATTTAGTGGTAATCTCGAGAACTTCTCGAAGATGTCCACGAACTCTGACACCATTAGAATATCAGCTAGGAAGGCATCTAAATGAGCTAATACTCTCTTCGTATGATGAGCTCTAAATTATATCTGGTTCACAGACTCGAACTCCGGATAATCTAATATCTTGAAAGAAACACTCCTCTTCCGACAATTAAAAATTGCACAGAAGATACTTGGTTTTTCAGAAACCATGATTTTGACCATAAGCTATTACTCAAGTTGGCAATGGATTGACATAGAATGTTCTCTTACAAACTACTACTATCTAAAATCTTGACATCTAACTGGAAATGATATCCCCATTCTCGTACTTACATTCAATTCAATGTTTAAATCCTCATAGAGTAAAGTAACATTTTTAGATAATAATTATAAAAGAAAATATATTTCCATAGCAAAATCATATTTATATATATATAGCTATATTTAACCCGAGTTGGTCTAACAAAATTAAGCAAATTTTGAATCGATTGACTGTGATAATATCCAAGTCCGTTCAAATCACTTAAATCGATTTTAAGGAGTTTGGGCTCTGATACAACTTGTAACGCTCCACTTTCTGAAATATAGAAAGGTATAATGTTCGGCGTCGAATGATAACTCGACAAGTCTCAACAAATATTACACTCAGTTATAGTGGAAATATGGGTAACAAATAACAATAAATAAATATTTTTCAGTCAAAATAATAATTTTTTTCCTTAAAATCTAATAAAAGTGTAGCTACGATAAATGACTCTAAAACAACAAAAATATCTCAAATGAAACTAGGTAACATGTTATATGCACTTATTATAACTTTCTAATACGAAAATTATACGTTAATAACAGCTAAAAGGGGTCCATCAATCTTGTAGTTCCACTTGCTTTTTCTGGTGGATCTATCTCCTGATATAGACTACACCTGGTCATGCATAAGCAAGATCGTCAGTAAAGCATTCCAATACTATACAGTGTTCTAAATATCGGATACCGGTCTCATACCGGTCAGCCAAATTACATACCGGTTACCGGATACCGGGCGATATCGTGATATGACCATAAATATCGGAGTGTCATATCGGTGTCATACCAGTTAAAGAATAATCATATAATTGGCTATATAAAACATATTAAAACACATAAAGCAAGTTTATAGTACTTACATTGGTTTATTTGCATTCAACTTACGAATTTGCAGATACCGTTTAGAACGTTCGCATATGCACAAAGCGACATGTAATCATAAAATTAAGAAAAATAAATTTTCAAGATAAAAAAAAAGTGTTTCTACAATACATAAGTGATATAATTTATAAAATTACAATATTGTCCTTTAAATGAGTTTATTTGAAACATGCTAGAAACTTTAAATATCAGTCGCTCTTGGACATTAGAAGCACAAGAAGAGGATATTCTTCAAGTAATTTCTGACTTCAAATTTTATTAAAAAAAACATAAAAAATTAATCAAATAAATAGCAAATATAATAAACTTAATCTATTTCATAAAAATCCAAATCAAATCTATTTGAAGTTGAGTGCCCAATATAAATAATTATTGGCTACTTTTTTCCTCCAATCCTAATCTAATCATATAGTAGGCAAAACTAAATTAGATCTTATAAAAAATTATTTCATTAAAACTACATTCCAAACTACATTGTACTATAATTCAAAATTTCAAATCCTAACATATCCAACAAATGCAACAAATTATAATGTCATATAATTATAAATTTACTATTGCTCAATGTCCTGCAATTAAAATATTCTATATGTACACAATTAAAATATCCTAATTAAAATATACTATATTGCTACATATTTTTAGTATGAAAATTCTCATTCAAATTCACTTTTAATTAGTAATTATTCATCACTCAACAAATTATCAAACAAATTAACTAATAAATTCTAATTAGACTGTCACTATTCAAACAAATTAACTTCTAAATTCTAATTTTACTGTTTCGGCCACTTCTCTTTCAGTCAGTGAATCAAATTCACTGATTCACTCCGAATCAGTGAATCGATTCACTGATTCGGTGCGAATCAGTGAATCGATTCACTGATTCGGTGCGAATCAGTGAACCGAATCACTGATTCACATGAATCAATGATTCGATTCACTGATTCGCACCGAATCAGTGAATCGATTCACTGATTCGGAGTGAATCAGTGAATTTGATTCACTGACTGAAACAGTGAAACTCCACCCAATTAATATGTGCAAACAACCAAATTATCTCAAATTTTAAGCCCTAAATCCTCAAACACATATGACAATCAAAATAAAATATTTATAAAAAAAAGAAATTTGGGGCTAGCTGGACTTATTACTTTACCAGTGAGGCACTAACTACCAAGCTCCTCGTCGGCACCGCTGGAAACTAAGCAATAGGAGTAGAGGGAAGTCGGAAGGCCAGCGAAGTTGTTTTAGGGCAAATCGGGCAGCCGAACTTTCTTTAACAAAAATCAATCGAAAGAGAGAACTCTCAACGTCTCGCTGAGCAGTTTTTCATGTCTTTTTTGGGTGGATTTTGAGTTGCGACCGTTCGATCGGTTGAGGAGAGTGAAAGAGAAGTGGGGGAAGAACGTGAGATTAGGGTTCGCGAGCGATGGATTTGGGAGAGAACGCGAGAGAAACGGATTTTATTTTTTTCCTATCGGGTCTGGTCGAAAGGAAACGGATTTCAACCGCAACCCAAACCCGTTAACCAAAAAATCGATATTGGCTCATACCGATCGGTATTTATCATACTGAATACCGGCCAATATATCGCCATGTGGCCGATATATCGGCCATACCGGTCGAAAACGATAAGCGATATAAAATTGGCCATAACGTCTCATTTGTGGGGAAAATCCGATATATCGGCCGGTATACCGGTATTACCGGCCGATATTTAAAACAATGATACTATATTAGCAAAACATATAAAAGAATAATATCTCCATAACATGCAAAGTTATATGCAATTAACTTGGTTGAAATTCTCATAATCTAACACATTATATGGCTTATCATTAGTCTTTCCGTTAATGTCTTTTAATTATGGTATTTAAAAATTTTGGAAGATATTAACTTGGCTGGTCTGAATGCATCTCCGTGTACTCTCAGAAAGACGGAACAGTAAATTTGATCGGAGTCTATCCCAATTCTCCCAAAAAAGAAAATAGTTCCAAAAATTAAAATGGTGACATTTTTAATCGGAGTTTATTCCGATTCTTCCAAAAAAAGAAACAGTGTCACAGTTAAGTTCAGCCATCAAATCACATAAATCTTCAATTTCCTCTATAAACCCAGTGTATGCAATTTCAGTATCAATTCAGTTCAGGAAATTCAGTTTAGTATATGGATTGGTAATCGTCATTAAAGTTCACTATTCGGTATTCAGTAACAGTAAGGAATAATATAACAGTTCAACGTTTGATGATCTATCACTAATCATATATAATATAGTTTGTATTCAGTCGGGTCTTATCATATCTTGTTTTAGTGTTCATTGAGTTTCCAATCTTTAATTAAATCAAACAAAAAAATATAAAAGATAAAATATAATTATTAGCATATTTATGGTGAGTTATAGAACTCATATTGGCCTTAATCTAAGATAGATCTAAATCTTTGGTATGAGGGATGTTGAAATCACCAAGAGTACTCCATACTCCCTGACTGAAATTGTTTTCCTCCTTTCCCTATTTCTCTTCTTATTTTTTGCATTGGGGTGGGGGGTATGACGAAAGGGAAATATTTTTATAGGGGTATAGGGTGCTAAAAGTCCTATTTGACTCATAGTTGGAGGTCAATGAGAATTCTAATTGGATTCACTATTCTAAATAAAGATGGAATCCTAAAACGTATGAAAACAAAATTTAAATCAGAATCCTAAACAGTGTGGAAATCAAATTTAAAGTAGAATTCTAATAGGCATAGAAACCAATTTTAAATTAGAATCTTAATTAGTATAGAAATCAATTTTAAACTACATCTAATTAATTAAATGAGAATTGAATTCTACATTAACTAGGCTAATCTATTTTACCAACTTAAATATGATTTGGATTTTGTTTCTATTTCGATTCAATATCTAGTCAAATTAGACTCCTATTGGTTGAAGGAAACCAAATAAATTTTTATCTTAATTGTTTGATAAGAATCAATCTAATTTTATTAATTCTTCTTGTTTTCTTAATATCGATTACTGAATTGGATAAGTTGGTTTGGGTGCGGGGTGGGTACTATAGGGTCAAAATATGTTTTTAAAATAAAATATTATTTTTAATAAATTATAAATTGAAAAATACTAGGTGCAAAAAGTGCGTATTACAATAACCTTTCAACCTATGCAGCTTTTAGGTTTTCCATAGAGCAAACCTTATGCTGCTTCTAGAATGGGTTCATGCGTGAGAGATGGATGTCCCTAGTCCCATTACTGAGGGGTTGGTGACTGGAGAGTAGACTTCCAATGTCAATAGGGTGTCAGCATCACCTTTCCCATAATATCTGCCTTATTTGTTGGTCAATTTAGCATTAATGTTTATATTATATGGTTTTGTTTACAGATCATATAACTTCATAGTCTAATTGTTCATTTTTCATGAAGAATCTTATATTTTTTGTAATTATATCTCTAATAATTTTATATTTTTCAAAATGCAGGAATTCTCACCAGATGGTCGGTTTATTGCTACTGCAGACCGGGACTTCAAAATTCGTGTATTCTTTTGAACTGCTTTAATAATTTTGATAGATTACTTGTTCAAACAGGGTAATTCACCTTGCTCCTTGTACACAGATTACAAAATTTCCAAAAAAGCCTCTGAAGGGAGCACATGAAATTCAGAGTTTCTGCCTGGGTCACACTGAGTGAGTTTTTTATTTTCTTTTTATTCATTTAATTAAATCTTAAAGTATGGATGTATAGGGTGTAGATCCTTCTGGTGATTAAGGTAAGCTTATCTATTCTTGTAATTGTAGTTTGTGAAGTCATCTGGGTATAGGAGGTGCCAAATTTTGAGCGTAAGCAATGCCCGATGAAACATGATCCTTTTTTTTTTTTCCTTGTAGTGGAGAAATAAGGATGAGAGCTAGCCCCAGCCTCTATATTAAAACATTCATATGATTACACAATAATTCAAGGCTATACCAATAGCCATATGCAAATGTGTATAGAGGCTATACATGTTTAGCACATCTGAGACCTCAAAATAAAACCACCAAACTACTATATGCACTCTTAGGCTACCACATAAACTAGTCTATGCCTAATATTGATGTGGACAATGCAAGATTTGAATAAGGATTTAGTTGAGAATTGTTTTAATTTATTTAGGATCTTACATATTTGTTTAGATTCTAAGTCTGTTGATTGTTATCTTATTGCATGCTTGATGCATGTAGAGAGTTTTTGTTTATTACTTATAGAACTTCATTTTTACTAGGTGATTTTTTTTTGAGATTATTAAGAGCACGTGACATCTTCCAAATCTTTCCTCGAATTATTCATGTGAGTGGGCATTTGACTTGCTTGGGTATAAAGTTCGAACCTTTATCCCTTTTTATCAATGTTCAAGAAAGCGTTTTCATTATGCGTGCGGTCCAGGACCGCATAACGCATAATCGGATTACGCGCCGATTATGCGGATTACGCGGAATTATGCGGAATATTAATATTTTAATATATATTAATATAATAATTTAATTTCTAATAGTAACAAATAACTTTACAAATAGTAACAAAACTCTGCAGCAATCATCTATTAGGAAGTTAGGAACCTATTTTCGCAGCAACTATTTAATTTCTAATTAACGAAATTAGAACATTATTCTGCAGCAACTATTAATTAGTTCTTTGTACAAATTATACAATGTGCAAGATTTGTCAACATTAAAACCATTCAAGGGAAATAGACAGTGCAAAAATCAACTCCGGACTGAATCTGGAATTTGTACAGACAAAAAATTTGTATGCAAAATTTAAAAAAAAACGCACTGATCAGAAATTGAAAAAAAAAAAAAATTTATAAAATTAAACAAGACTAGAAGCAGTTAAAGAAGAAAGGAAAAAAAATTTACCACCGGAGGGGAGGATCGTTCGCCGGAGGGGAGGTTCGTTCGCTGGAGGAGGGAGGACCACAAGATTGAAGCTCGGAGGACTCGAGGAAGTAATAATCGGAGGGAATGGAGCCGAGGGATTGATGATCGGAGGATTCGATCGTCCAATTCCTACAATGAATCATTCGACCGATCGATTGATCGAACGGGTCGGTGAAGAAAAGGAATTGATCGGTCGGCGAAAACGAGGAATTGATTGACTGAGAGGAGATTGGGCGATCGGAGGGAAGAAATTTGATGATCGGAGGAAAATTTAGGGATCTAGGATTATTTGGGCGAGAGGATTTTCGGGCGAGAGCGAGAGAGGATTTTCGGGTTGCGACGAAGTTAAGAAATGAACGGAGAGAAGGGGATATTAAAGGGTTGGATGCGGGTCGGGTGCGGGTCGGGTTTTCAAATTGTTTCCGAAACCCGTTAACCCGCGGGCGATTAAGCGCCTATGCGGATTATGCGGCCGCATAATACCGCATAATCGCCCTGTCCGCATGGACAGGGCGATTTTCCCCACTTCTCTGCGTTTTCAGCCCGCAAACGTTTATGCGGGCGCATATACGCCCGCATAGAACGTTTTTTAGAACACTGCTTTTTATCAAGCCCTAATTCCAATCCACATCCTTGATTTCACCTCCAAATTCCCAAATCTCCTCCATTAATCCGATTTCATCTCCAATCCTACGTCAAATTTGGTATTAGAGATTTGGTATTAGAGCTAAAGGTTCATCTTCTTCATCTTCCATATTCTTTGTATTTTTATATTAATTTTCCTTTTGAAAAAATTGAAAAATTGAAAAAAGGAAAATCAGAGAGAAGAAAAATAGAAAAAAGAATTGAAAAAGAGAGAAAATAGATAAGGAAAAAGAGAGAAAATAAAAAATTTCTTGGCCACTTCTTCGTCCAAAGTTGACAATAACAAATAACAATACTGACTCCATCACTCCTACGACCACTCATTGTTCCCCGATGATCCCCCTCAAATTGATTGCCCGAGCCTCTCCAATCGATCCTCCTCGATGGCACCAGCATCCCCTCTGTCGCCATCTTCATCATCCCGAGCCCAATTTGTAATTAGAAACATCTTTGAAAACTTCATCATCGGAGCTTTTTTGCTCCCGATCACTCTGTCATTGATTAGAACTTTGATTCCTCAGATCGAATATTCGAGTTTCACCTCGAAGTCACCTGACACCATCATCACCACACCCCAAATCCTTGCTGATTACCAACTACATTCGACTTTCGATGAGTGCCGCCACATTCCCACCTTCGTAGACCATCACCGGAGCCCCAAATATCACCTTCCTTTTTCCCCTCACCAATGCCAAAGCCATTCATCGGCGGATTCGGCTATCCCATTGAAATTGCCGCAACTCCGTCCTTTCCAAAGCATTGAAGCTCAGGTCAACATCTCCTTGAAGCCCCTCTTCTCCCGGTTAGACTCCCCTTCAATTCTTTTAATTGAATCAATCAAATCCCACTTCTTCCACCCCTCGACAAGATTGACCGAAGCTCTAGATCCACCGCTGCTTCGATCTTCAGGACGACGATATCAGGTCCAGTATTGCCGCAACCTCGCCTTCTGTCGTCCTTGTTTTCATCCTATCACTCCTTTCCCCATGGTCCTCGATCGAGAATGCTCTAATGTGAGTCAAAATTTGGATTCAAATTGATTGCAACCAGACCCTATCCGTTCGGATCTAACCCTATCCATTCCAGCACATATTCGACTTGCAAGGCTTTGGGTTCAGTTCAATTTGGACTCAATCAGCAGCAAAACCAAACCTATAAAGCTTTTTCAGACTCATTAAGGGTTACTTGATAATTTGTGGCCCATTTTAAGCCTGATTGAGTTCGATTTGAGTCCTTGAGGATATGGAGTATTTTTGAAACTTTTTACTATGTATTTTTTTGGCCAATATGTGGACACTGATGGAAATTTCAAACATGTGGAGCATGAAATATAAGATGCAGTTCCATAATTTTACGGCTTTAATGATTGTAATGGATTGTAATGGATATGAAGATTGGGAGAGCCATGTGAAACATTGTTTTCGTTACTTTTTCTTGACTTTAGAGCAAAAACACTATTATGCTATGTTGAAGTTTGTTGAAATTGTTTTTGAATGGTGCATAAGAATTTGTAAATGTTTTCTAGATTGGAATTGCCTGCAAGTACATCTTCATACATGTTATGTTCCACATCTTTTAAGTTATTCAACAAAGTCCTTTTAAGTCAGAAAACAATGTTGAGTGTGAAGGATATGGGGCACTTCCTTCGATCAAGTGTTCTATTTATGGAAAATTTTGACAATATGATTATGTAAGTGTCCCTACAAAAGTCAATCTACTGAGGCTGAGCCTGCTGCAACCATTGACGAATAGAGAGATATGGACATTGACATTGTTTTCATGAATGTAAATGTTATCGAGAGTCTGGCACAGTGCTTGTTGCAGATCCAAAGTCAGAAGCTCTTGTTTAGTCGCCGCAATAGTTAGAAGGTTTCTTGCAATTTGCAAAAGTTGCATAACATTGTATTGACACTTTTGGCGATCTTTAGATAGAAAATACTGTGTTGATATTACCTTTTTCTCTAGTTGTGTGATTCCTCTTATCAATGAGATTGTTTGATGTTTATAATTCATTCCAGGTCTTTTTTTTTATCACAACAGGCATGTTTATAGGAAATTAGCCTTATTATGGTATAAAGAACACTGAAGCTCGTTTGTCGATATCAACATCACAACCGAATGTTGTATCTTACATCTTAAGGTCTTGTTTTCATAGCCAAGATTATTTCTTTTTCCAATATTAAGCTATAGATGGGTGAGTTTCAGAAGCTGCTAGACTTATGGCATCTTTGTTCATCGAAGGTAAATGTTCCCAAGTCGGGGAGAACTGTGTGGACAATTAAAGGCAAGATTCGATTAGGATTTAGTTGAGATTTGATTGATTTAATTAGGATTTCAACAGATTTGTTTGGATTTTATGTAAGTTAATTTTTATCTTGTTTATACATGTAGCGCATGTAGGGTGTTTTTTTAATTACTTGTAAGGCTTTAATTTTAATTAGTGACTTGTTTTGAGACTATTGAGTGCATGTGACTTCCAAATCTTTCCTTAAGTAATTCGTGAGAGTGGATATGTGACTCACCTGCATATGAAGCTTGAATCTTTTATCTTCTTGTATCAAATCTTAATTCAATTCCAAATCCCTAATTTCAACCCCAAAATCTGAAATCTCCACTACAAAACTCTAATTCATCTTTCATCCTGCGTCAATTATCCCATCCTCGCCAGTAGCCCATGAGTCCAACGAGGTTGAATCCCTTTGAACTTTATTCAGGCTATCATCCCCCTCCTCAGTAGCTATTGTTGTAACATCTTCCTGGCATTTCTTATGTGCTAAACACAAGAGTATAAGAAAACGATTGGTATATCCAAATTTTAGTTTTTAGTTTTCCCCTTATATTTGGTCGTTGACCATTTCAAAATGATACATATAGTGCTTGCTAATCTTTGATGTCTAATGTTTACATAGTGCTTGCTAATCTTTGATGTCTGATATCTGTTGTCTGCAGCCATGAAAGTAGTTACTTTTAGATAAGATCCTGTAGAGACTGTAGTATGTACAGAATTTTCATTACTTAGATAACTATTATCTTAAACTTTGTTTCTTAAAGCAAAGAACATTATTCTTTGTACCTCAGCTTCTTGATATTATATATGCTATAAAATCATCCACTGTTCATTCTTTAACTAATAAAAGAAAGATTTAAATTTCCAAATACTTTTGTTAAACTATCAGCCACCTATTGTTTTCAAATTCCTACATAAATGCTAATACAATGGGATGGTCGGCATTCGTTTTATTTAAGGGAAGATTTCACTTGGTCATGTCTGGCTGCCAGCCATAGGGACTCACTTGGGGTTTATTGAAATCATAATGGAGCTTAATCTGTTCAACTAAATGTTGCTCTAGTAGAAGTTTGGTATCTTTTAAATGGGGTCTGCAAACTAGTGTCATTCTATATTCGTATCAGTAGACAGTAGGGAATTTGGTCATGTATGTTAGGTTTTTTGCTAGTTTGTCATGTATTAAGTTGAGGAACATCACCCTTCCCAAGATGCAGGTTATATGTTCTAAAAATAAATACGGCCTCTAGTCCTAAAACTACATGGGACTGTTGAATAGTCTTAAATGCTTTGATTATCTGTATCAGACATGTATTCGAACCGCTGTGGCCTCATTTCATGACACTAGAGCATCAGTTTTAGTTTAGCCTCAGTTTACTCTTTATATTAGAATGTCGTTGGAATAAGAACTGAAATAAAACTAAGATTGAACAGCTGTATTCCTGGAGCTTTCTGAAAACTTTTTTGTGTCCTGTAGAATGAAATCTTGTAGACATGTTTCCTTGTCTAATTTCGTGTCCATGCCTACTAAACATATATAATGCAAGAAGCACCATCTTTTGCCAGGATCTTAGCCCTATACTGCTTTTGTAAAATCTGCTTCCATAGAAGCCTCCTAATGAAATCAGCATATTATAGATTGAGACATCTTTATCTGTTAATGGAATTTGATTGATGGTCTGTCATGGCAGCTTTGTTTCATCTCTTTCCTTTATATCTTCTCCTGATTATCCGACGGGTTACGTCTTGTCTGGAGGTGGTGACTCAACGGTGGGTTCATTACACGTTTGTATGCTAGTAATTATTAACAAAATATTGGAATCCAAAGCCTCTCATTATTTTGTTTTTTCATTGCAGGTACGTTTGTGGGATTACATCTCTGGATCCCTTCTTGATACTTGTGAGGTTGGAGCAAAGGTGAGGTAGTTTTCTTTGGCTACATTCACTAACCTTTCTTTAATTTTCAACAACTACCCAATAAACTACCGTGGACTTCAGAAGTGAGAGAAAAAACTATCATGGACATTCCTGATCCACTAAACTGCCCTAACATTGTTAGTGGCAGCTGTAAAAGGGCAAGTCTTTCCTTTTATTTGACTATCGTGATCTATTGTGCTTAGATTTTATAATATTTATCCTTTCATCATCTTTACGCTTTGTCTAGCAAACTAGCTGAACTGGACCTTTCGTAATACATATTCACTACTAACCTGGTATCAGTTGTCCCAGGAGTTGTCTGGGATTCCTTTAAATGTTATAAAATCCTAAATATTTGTAAAGCTGATAATTCTGAATTGTGTACTATTGGGCTTTCAGAGAGCTAAAAACAATGTATTTCTTTATTCCTACGGTGGTAGCTCATAAAGTTACAAGCACTACTTTTATGTATACATGACATAAAAAAGAGTATGATGTGATGTTATGCTTCTTTTGGAACTTGTGCTATTTTTCTGAATAATAACTAATGAAACAGTGTGAATTTCATTCATTTTAATAGCTGTCTGTTTTCTTTTATGAAGGCAGGATTGTTGGCCTGTAGTGAAGCGAAAAAGGAGGTTTGTCCAGCAGTCACTGATATACATTATATTCCTGATCGTTCTTCAGTTGCTGTTGCCATTCAATGGTAATCTAATAGTACCTTTCTCGACATTTTGTTGTGTCTTCAATTTTGATTTTGGCTAGCTAATGCTCATCTAGTAATAGACATTCGTAAATTACAGCTTGAATGGGGTAGTACTTCTGAAATGTGAACTTTCAGCCAGAACTCTTTCCTATGCCAAGGTAAGAATTATTAACAGAATCTCTAAGGAATATTATATCGACTATTGAGGACATAATTAATTAACAGAAACAGAAGTAGCTAATGAAATGTTGTAGTACATTGGTCATCATAATCTTTGTTCCTTGATTTGCAGCATGATTGGCTTCTTCCAAAATATTTTACCAGGGATGTCTTACTCTGACTACCATTCACTCTGTTTTATGCTATCCTGACGTTCATTGACACTTTCCGTTAATGTAACTTGAAGTCTGTTATTAACATTCGCATCATTCTAACTCTAGTACACATGTATTACCGCAGATATTCCCGTATGCTTTTAACCACTATTACAGTTTGCAGATTATGATTTACTGGACAGCAAGCATGGATGGGCTAGTAATTTCCTAGCATTGATGTTGCACTGAATACTGCAAAATATTAATACATGGTAATTTCCAGCAATAACTGGAAATGTTAACGTGGGAAATGCATAGGGGCACTTTTAGAAAATGTCAGTTTAATTGAACTTTACACATTTGGGCTACAGGTTCCTACGAGGATAAATTTGGAAATGTGTGTGATACTCGTCCTTCATTTACGATATTTTTGGAAGGGGAATGAAATTTGTTTGGTAATTGTAGAACTGGAATAACTAGTTTCCTTATGTAGGAACTTCTCCTAGACCCACGTCGTGTCTGAAGGAAACATCTGCATAATTTTAATTATTAGAAACAACTATTTGTTTGAGTAAAAAAATATTCTGTAAAATTATGTATGCATACTGGTTAGATCCTATATGTAATTTTAAATTTAAAAATGAAAAATATACCAGGTTGTGTTTAAGTGCACTGTTTTACTAGGCGACACTGGTGGCCAATGTTCTAAAATGCGTTCTCAGTATGCGTGCAGTCCAGGACCGCATAACGCATAATCGGATCATGCGCCGATTATGCTGATTATGCGGAATTATGTGGAATATTAATATTTTAATATATATTAATATAATAATTATAAAAAATGGATATATTAAGTGCTATAAAAAATCTAAAAAATTATAAATAATAACCGTAAAAATGTAAAATGAATATAAACTGGCTCTACATAAAAAATTAAAAAAATAGAAAGACTTATCTCTTAACTCCCAATGTAAAACAAAGAACGACGCATGTATGTATGGATCAAAAACGTCACTCACCTGCAAATCGAAAAGAAAAATTAAATGAGGATCAATATATATGATATATAAGAAAGTTTTAACACATATAAATGAACAATGCATGTACAAATGAACATATGGCAATAATTCACATATTGGTAATACATGTTTGTGTCAACTATATAAATAATTAGTTTTACATTTTTAAAAAATAATACAAGTTTATGTCAAATATAGTTCATCCCACTCAACAAATTCTCTGCTCATCCTGATTGTCATCTTCATATTGAACACTATTTTCCAACTCCTTGGAGCTATCATCATCATCGTCATTTGCATCATCATCCTCTTCTTCTAAAACATCTCTATCTTAATCATGTTCGGGAAGATCAACAACTGCACTAGATGAACCCTCTTGTGCTCTTCTTCCCGCTGCAGATCTCCTTCTTAGTGTCCTTTTGCTCCTCCTGAGTCTATCTTCGTTAGCTCTACTCGTCGCAGCAATAAGATCCCATGTCAAGTCGGAACCAGGGAAGATTTCATTTTCGTCATCGTTCTCTCTTTCTCTAACAAATTCATCTTTCCATTGCAAAGCTCTGGAATCATCTGAAGCAATCAGCACATCCTTACTATCTCCATCTTCTTCGCATTCCTTTTCTGTGCCATTTTTTTGTTAAACTAAACAAAAACGAGATCATTCAACTTTTTAATATCCAGCCTGTTCCTCTTCTTGGTATGTATCTATAAATTTATATATGATTTTACATAAGAGAAAAGAGAAGGTTAGAGTGTTAACTTTGAAAATAATGTAATTATAAATTATAAAATATATAATCATTTTAGTAGTATTTAGTATTTATCCCTTCAAATACACTGAAATTTCTCTCGCACCCTGAAGAGCTACTTGTCAAGCTTAGGATCTTAATTGCCATTTGTCGAAGATTTGGTGCCTCTCCTCCATAAAAATCCCACTAATGAGCTATTAAAGCAACATATAACAATATGTTAATAATTAGGAAGAATATAATTTAATATTCAATTCTTTTAAATTTCACGTATAAAGGTTATCTGGATCGAAATTATCCGTACCATTAAAACTCAATCGGTAGCTTTCCGCCGTAGCACTCCTCAGAAGTCCCTCCTTATTCTTGTTGATGAGGAATTCATGCGAGCCAATCTGATCTTGAATGTCATGCTCAGGATAAAATATGCATATGCAATGCATGACTGCAATTTTTACTAGTGTGTTGTCTTGAACTGTCTTATTCTTATAATATAATAATAGGAATTAAGATAATATGCTGTCAAATGCAATATGCTATCAAGTCTGCCCCTACATTCTTTCTCAATTATATCAATAATTGGTCTAAATGTAAACTTCTTTCAATTGCAAGCAGTTTTGATCTCGTCTTTTGCATTTTCCAGTATTCCATAGAAAAAACCCATGGAAGGTCTACGATCAACATCAACAATTCTTAACAATTTAAACGAAAGAGTATACCTTCAGAAACTTTTTAATGTCTTTCCAAAAGAAGTCAGAATATATTGTGGTTTTAGTTGACTTGTGCTTTTCTGTCTTGAACCATCTGTTGTTATCCCACTTATCTGAAGAAACCATAGCAGCCAACTGTGACTTTTTATCTACCAGACAGCTCAAGCTCAGGAAGGTGGTGGCAAATCTGGTGATTCCTGGACGAATAAGCTCCCTCCTGTTTGTAAATGAGCGTATCAAAACCAAAGTACTGTGATGCGCATAGAGGAAAACTGTCATTGATTTTGGTTTCTCAATCACCGCTTTATATTTTGGTATTTTACCAATACCCTCCAACATGAGATCTATAGTGTGGGCTGCACAACTGGTCCAAAATATATTAGGTCTCCTTTCCTTCAACATATTTTTTTGCTGCCATATTGGATGGATGGTTATCAGAACCACTTGCAGCACGCGCTTCTCACCCACTTCCTTAATGCAGTTTTCCACCGAATTCAATATATATTTGCCAGTGTGTGTATTGGCCGAGTCCTCAATAGATTTAATGAAGTTTGTGCCTTGCAATAAACACAAATTCATAATACTTCTATGCTTTCTGTCAGTCCATCCGTCAGTCAAAATACTGCATCCATATTCATCCCACGCTTCTTTTAATTTCTCCAAGCTGTCTTCAATTTTTTTGTATGCCTTATCTAAGAAAGGCACTCTCAATTGATATTGGCTGGGCTCCTTATACTCTGAACCGTGCTTGCCGACAACCTCGCAAAACAAATCGAACTCCTCACAGTCACAAGTATTAAAAGGAATTCTTTTGGCATATGCCGACATGGCCGCATAATCATGCGCCAGCTCCTTCCACTTCCTTCTCTCTCCTTCATTGATAATTGTTTACTTCCATTTACCTTCATCCACCAGTCTGTTTAGTGGATCACTAATACGGGAATCATAAGTCTGTTCAGTGGACCACTGACACGGGTTTATGATCTCCAGTGAGTTCGGGTTCTGCTCTCTCTCTTTCTACTGATATCTGCACCTATTTCCGGAGCTCATAATCAGTTTTTCGCTTGTCAACTTTTGTCTTTTTGATTCCCTCAAAGTTCACCCTGCATATATGCCTCTCTTCATTTGTGGCAAGCACACATGCTGACACTTCTTCTCCAACTCCTACAATATGTTGCTTCAATCTGTTTATTCTCCCTTTCATAATCTTATTACATTTGATGCATTTTACATTATTATAGGATTCTCTCTTTATTAGCCTTTAATAATTCCCCCAAATGTCATTTGATCCTAGTGGTTTCAATGGAATCTGACTATATTGCTCACTCAATGGATTTGGCCATCCACAACTACTTGAATTAGAGGCCATTGATGATGACGTACAAATAAACTTATATGCCTTAAAGAAATTCCTATATCACCATTAAGAAAAACAATAAAGTCTCACTGAAAAAAATTTGAACTATTTTCAAATTATATTAACATCAAGTAAAAGAAATTTTAGAAAACACAAGTTTTGAAAAGTGTTTCAAAAGTTTTTATTAAAACAAAAGAGGAGCTCAAATAAGTCCTGTAGCAACTAGTATCTGCAGCAAAAAAATATTATTAACTACATTTCTCTTGCTAGCTTTGAAATGGTCCAGCAAACATCACTGCTGGAAATTCAGCTTTAAGTCATATAAGTTTTGAAATATTATTAACTACATTTCTCTTGCTAGTTGATTAAAGCTTATGCAAATAATCCTTGTGGCTTGTATACATGTTGATTTCATTGATGAAAAGAGCACAGCTGCATATTTTTTTTATCATCAATTTTTACCATCAGATGATGGAGACTATGGTAAAAGGAAAATTAAATTTAAAAATAAAAAAAGCTGAATTAAAAAAATCTGTTCAAAGGAAAATGGACAGGGCAAAAATCAACCCCACGCTAAATCTGGATTTTGTACTGGAAAAAAAATTGTGTACAAAATTTTAAAAAAAAACCTCACTCATCAGAAATTGAAAAAATAATTTAACATATAAAATTAAACAAGAATAGAAGTAGCTAAAGAAGAAAGTAAAAAAAAAAAAAATTACCGCCGGAAGGGAGGATTGTTCGCCGGAGGGGGGATGACCACGGGATTGATGATCGGATTTGGAGGACTCGAGGGATTGATGATCAGAGGGAGTGGAGGCCCGAGGGATTGATGTTCGGAGGACTTGATTGATCGATTCTTACAATGGATCACTTGATCGACCGATCGATTAATGGAACGGGTCGGTGAAGAAAAGAATTTCTAGGTCGGCAAAGAGTGGAATGCATCGATTGAACGACTGAAGGCGGCAAAGGGCAATCAGAGGGAAGAGAATTGGTGATTGGAGGGGGATTTAGGGATCTAAGGTTTTTTTTGGGCAAGAGAAATTTTTCGGGTCAAACGCGAAGGGTAGAAACGAGGAGAGAAGGGAATTAAAGTGTTGGATTCGGGTCGGGTGCGGGTCGGGTTTTCAAAACGTTTATGAAACCCATTAACCCGTAACCCATTATGTGCCTATGCCGATTATGCGGTCGCATAATCCGCATAGGACCGCATAATCGCCCTATCCGCATGGACAGGATGATTTCACATGTTTCTGTGCGTTTTCACCCCGCATACGTTTATGCGGGTGCATATGTGCCCGCATAGAACATTTTTTTGAACACTGCTGGTGACCTAGCTCCCAGAGCCCCCTAGGCAGAAGCCTAGGCGATACCCTTACTGAAGCACCCTAGAGAACCACTCTGGAGTCTGGAACACTTAACCTGATGCCTTAGACGATCTTGACAACATTGTTTGATATCTAAATATTCATGCTAAAAATCATTTAAATTAATGATATCTTACGAAACAACAGGAAGAATAAATACTCTCTTAGGAAAATATTATTCTGTGAATTTTTAAAAGATTAACATAGTCATTCCTTTCTTTAGAATTCCTTTTTCTTAATATCATTTGTTGAAATGATCCAAATTGGCATGAAGAATTCGATGAACTCTTCATATATTTGAATTCTAACCTTCTCTCAGGGCAGTAAATTAGCAATATATCTTACCTTCTATAGTGATATCTAATTCTTATTGTTAATTTGTTACTTGATATCTGTGATTGTGCAATTTAAAAATCGAAAAGTAAAAAAATAAAATTGCTTATTGTCACAACCTAAACACCCACCTGCTGAAGACTGGAATGCAAGCTAAATCTGCTATGAAATCTCACATAAATAATTCTTGTATCTAAATAATTCAGAATAATCATAATTAAATTATTTGATCCATAGATATTCTCAACATTCTTAAAATCAAAATTTAACTAGTAACTCAAAACTCCAGCAATTGGATCCTTGTGATAATCCATAGTTTCTAATTTATTACTTACCAAGAACAAGAAATTGAAGATAACAAATGGGCCTGATAAAAATGGAAAATAAGTAAGAAATTATTTTCCATGTCTAATAATCATAAACTTCTATATCTATAAGACTAGTTTTATTTCGAATTACTACCATCAACTGCAAGAGACACCTCTTGACCCTTCCTAGGATTCACATGGCATCCCATTTTCGCTAGAGCCATGGCTATTTGAAAAAAATTATAACAACACAGTGAGATCTCAAGTCAAATATGGGAATGTTCAATATTAGATAATCTATAGTTTCTATAATAAATAGGTTTAAAACCACAATGACCATTGTTGTAAACAATTTCTAATTTACTAGGTAATATATAAGATTGTATATAATGCATTTCACAAAGAAAGTTATAAGCAAACATCACATGGATATGCAATAAGTTTTAAACATCATTGTATGCAGTTGCAAAATAAACATACCAAATCTCGATGTGGTTAACTCTTCTTACTCCGACTGGCTTAGGATCTCCCACTATTATTTAACCTATGATTGGAATTTGAGACCCTAGATGGAAACCCTAAAAATATGTAGCACTACATAACCTGTGTGGAGGGAACAGGAGGAAACAGATTTAGGTGTGGAACAATTTTTTATTTCCTATTATCCATAGGTATCTCAATAAAAGAGAATGTTACATGAGTCAAAAATAATATCGTTAACCTTTCTAAGAAAAGAAATAAGCGTCATGAACGAAAATCATATTCACATGACTCATGACCGTATTTGTGGAAGGTGCAAAACAATTTTCACTCGTCACATAGTTTCAAGCATAAATGTTTGTCAGATGTATCATATATTTTCACCACAAGCATAATACTATATAATAAACCAATGTTGAAAATAATGCATTATTAAATCCGTTATATTGCTCGAACCTGACGCTATCTAATAGTCGAAAGTTATAGTGTATCGTTATTCCTATGTATAGTATTGCATGCTGTATCGTAAGATCAATGTGTAATAGGCAAGTATAAGCACATAATTATATATAATATAACAAAAAGTGGGCAAATTTAAAGTATAAGTAAACAAAGTGTTAAATATAAGTTAATAGTTATATACAAATAAGTAATTAACATTCAAAGTGTGATGACCATGAGGCCATTAATCAAAATTATACTATAATTAGTAAATATATTGTTAAATTCATTTAAAGTTAAAAATGGCATTCATTATCCTCATTTTAGTCTCTTTTGTTGTACAGAAACTCCTCATTTACTCTTATTTTCCTTTCTTTTTGCTCATTGATTATTTATAATTACATTCAAGTTAAGAAGTCTTACCAATAATTAGAAAATAATCTATTAGAGACTAAATATTAGGAATAAATAGCTAATTAATAAAATTTTTACCATTATATCTTAATTTTATTTTTAGTAGATCTATTGTTGCTCATTCAACTTAAAACACACATTTAAATCTATCCAAGCAATACCTTTCACTGTGTAAAGTCTATATTTCTCACCAATCCATTCCTAATTGTATTCAATATCCAACAGTCAATTAGATAATATATTTTTCCAATCTTTTTCCTTTTTTGTTGCCTCAATTCTGGTTGTATATTATTTTCACAAAAACCGAAATATTGAGTATAAATTCGTTATCATTATGAAAAAAAATACAAAACAAGTAAATATAATAACAATTAATCATCTTTATAGATATATCACCATCATCATCCTTAAGAATTTTTATTTTAATTCCTTCATCTTCATCTTCTCAAATCTTTATAAACTCTTTCTTTTATTGAGATTTTAGCATAATAATAGAGAAGCTCATTAAATACTTAAATTGTGAATTAGTAATTAAATAATTTATATTGATTATAAATTAATAATATATCCTGTTTAATGATTTGTTTAAATATTTCTATTAACTAAAATAAGTATCTTGAATTTTGATATTTTTTGTTGTTAAATGACTGTACTTGTTCAGCATTTATATCTCGTATTTAACTCAAAACGTTCATTTGGATAAGTTTGAAATCCATTTGTAAGCCAAATCAACATATTATAATGTATCACGTGTCATAGGGTACATATTTACACTTACCGTAATCTTAAGATACATAACCCAATAGTATTGCGGATATGATACATATCGATTCTTGTGTATTCTATTGTGTGGTAGGATACATATTGTATATTGTAGGATATTGGTAACTATGATATACATATATACCTACATACGCACAAACACACACATAAGGGGCTGCTCCTATGAGAACAATTTTCAAACATGACAACTCTATCATGGGTAATTCTCACTCGATCTACATATATGTATTAGTTTATAAATAACATTTCAAGTCAATTCGCCCATCATTTACCCATGCACCTGATGACTGCTTTTTCCCATGGCTGAAATTACATAGTTCTTGAATGTCTTAGATTGTAGGTAAATGGTATACGAATGTCTTGATTTTTGTTAAGAACGGTAATATGCATTTCATGTTAGTTCTACAATTTTTTGCTAGAACAGTAATTAGCAGTATGCATTTAAACAGTGATATTTGTTCCTTGTTAGTTCTAGGAATTTTTTTCATCTAAATGTTAAAATAGCATTGCAGCCTATGCTTTCCTTGGTGTCTTTATTCTCCGAAAAATAAGTTCCTCAACCAGCTACGAAATTTTGCTACATTATATACATCAGTTGCAGTGGGCTATGGACAGCAGATACATGGTCATGACTTTGTTCACAAATATGCATTCATCGAACTTTTTTCCCCTGTGCAGGCTGTTTCTGTGGAAGAGAGCTTTGTTCCTACGAGCATAGGTTTAAGCCTTTCAACTGGACTGTTGTGGATGGTCATGGGTGCATCAAATTTGCCAGGTTCGGTGTCTACACACCTTTTTGTCCGTCTCAGAGCCATTTCTGATCTTCACAGATGTCTTTCGGATTCACATGGAAATGATTCTGTCATTGTGGAGGATAAGAACGTTCCTGGTGGCGAAGACCTCCTTGTGGCACTTCAGGGATGTTTAGATGTCTCCAAAGAAGAGGGGAAGCTAGCTGCAACTGCAGCAGCTCTAAAAGTGGCAATGCATAATTTGCTAATAAAGAAGCAATACTCTGTGGAGAAGAGAGAATTAAGAAAAAGGAGCAGAAACGATAGGAAGCAAAAGCTATAATGGTTGGTCAGAATTTGTCCTAGTCAGTCAGAACAAATTTTGTTTTAATTTTTTTTTTCCTTCTTTATTATTTCCCATCAAATACATGAATACATTTCATTTGAAGGGTACAGGCCCCTAGTGGTGTTGTAACAATTTTGCTTTAACTTTTTCCTAGTCTAGGATGGTTTAGTTTATTTCTGAATGTATTTATTTTCTATATCATCTTTTTGGCTCATTTATTTTCAATGAATATTTAATATTCCAAACAGTAATGTTGAGATTGCTTGGAGCGCGTGAATGGGCATATTGATGACCCAACCTTTGCAGAATTGCAACCTATTTTGCAACACTTCTATTTGTATTAAAGTTAACTCTAGGATTTTGTCATTGTCCAGTCACTTATGAATCACGCTGGCTTTTAATTGTTGAACAGGAGGAAACTCTCTTTCCTGCTGGTTGCCATTCTTGGCCCTGTAAGGTATCCGACCCTATCTGGAAAGTGTTGCCAGATCATAGTTCTTTAGTGTTGTGCTATCCGTTTATCTGGTTAGCTTTTAGCCGATGTCCTTTCAGATGGTGTTCTAGTCTTCATATTTGGATGTTCTGGTTCTTAGCCTTCATCTGGAGCTGGTCCGTGGAAGAGATTGCTGAGAAAACCATGATCCAGGCAGAGTGCTGGAAGAACTGTCTGATGAAAACGTTTTCCAATAGTTCCCCTTGGGTGAATGAGGTAATCTTGATCTACTGATGAAATTCTGGGCATTCTTTGCTGCTAGTTTGTATCATTTTATGTTGGTTACAATTTGTGTAATTATTTCCTGTTGCAGTGTGATTTCTGAAGAAAACGCAGTGCTCAGTTTTCTTGAAAATAATCGAGTGGAACTGAATTGGACAATGCAGGATTCCAGGTTTTTTCTTCTTCTTTGATTGTTTTGTAGGATGAAACGTATCCTAAAACATGGTGACTGTCTCAGGAACAAGTTCATCATAGAGGTTGAACATGTTTTGGGTCAATCGACTACGTGGCTTTAAATTTACTGAGAATAAATCCATAGATAAAAGCTATGGGAAAAATAAAAATGGATTTAGATTGTCATGATCACCCTTGCCTTTAGTCAATTTCTGGCACTTAGCGATTGCTCCCTCTGAAACCACTGCCATTGATACTAGAGCAAATTTTGTTGGTATAGATTGCTTTTTCAAAATTGACCACCATCATCAGTGGATTCAGTCAGACGTCTCTCTCCCTTTCCCGTAATTAACCTTTGCCTTTTAGGTTCCAAGCAATCAGCACGCCTCCTAGAATTGGAAAGTTTCTCTCCATGGTTGTGCATGATTTTGATTTTATTTTTTATTTTTAATTTCTTCACTGTTTTGCCACCTTAGTTGTAGTTTTCAACCCCAAGATGGTGAACCCAAGTTAAAATCATAATAAGAGATGTTTTGTCATGGTTCAAGCCATTTTATTTCTTTGTGGCCACATTTTCTTTGATCCCATAGCATTCATGTTCGATTATGACTTTCTTTTATTAGTTTGACATTGTCTTGTTAGAAAATGATGGATCAACAACCAATCAGGGAAAAAAAAAAAAAAAAAGAATTAACGAAAGAAATGAAACGGCAATTACCCCATATGGCTTAATTTGAAGTTAATTTATGTTTTCAACTTTTTGACGAATCTAAAAATGTTTAAGTGCATATGTTCATTATTGATGATTGAAGAAACTAGAGACTTAGAAAAAAACAAGAACAGGGGTGTGCAATATCTACCTATATTGTCCTAAACGTGAAAATGGCAACTGATTGAGGCAATATAATATTATTTATGAAGGGAGATTCTAAATGAGCCCAGCCTTTTTCTAAGTATGTTCAGTTTGGTTTATTTTAATTACAAATTTGTCATTTTAAATATTGGTTCAAGTTATATTCTTCTTTTCGATTGTAATTTATTCCTATATAAATCAACCTACTAATCGTAGTAGGAAAATTTCTCTCTCCTCTTCTCTGTCTCAATCTAAACTATCAAACTAGAAAATAGTGTTCTTTATTTCTCTTAAATCTATTCTCAAAATCCTAATCTAAATACAATGCTCGTAGGACTTTAGGAGTATACAGAGAAATCTGAAAAGATTTAGAGAGAGAGAGAGAGAGAGAGAGAAAGAGAGAGAAGAATAAGTGCAAATTGGAAATATTTGAAAGTGCATCCTTGTATTTAAACTTTAATATGGGCGTACTTAGAACATAACAAATCTACAAGCATTCCAACTTCCTATGTTCTGCCATCGAATTGTTTTTTGCTTGGTCTGAGTATTTCCTAATCACATAGTCCACGCCACCATCACTAGTAAACTGTGGCACGGCGTCATGATTCGGATACTAGCTTCGCTGATCATCTCCAATCAAACCACCGGTGATTCAGGGATAGCAATAGATGTGTTCATGAACTAAATTTTAATCCGTTCTATATAAAATTTTGAATTAAAAATAAAATTTTCATTTTTCTAACTCAAAAATTTATACAGTAAGGACCAAAATTTAGCTTGTGGACGCATCCATTACCATTCATATTTGAATTACTTGCATCATTCATGACTCCGTGCAATTCCCTTATCATGTTCCATGGAGGCTATCGACGATAGCGATGGATTGCAACACTAATCAAGTTTATAATTGTAACGCTTTGCATTCAAAGATATGTTCAACGGTGTAGCATAAACGAATACATGAAACCTAAAAGTATAATAAAGAAAGAAAGCTATCATATGGTCATCTACACATATATACGGAAAGAATAGTATGAAGAAATATAAATATTTTATTTCAATAAGATAATAATCAAATAAAGGATATGGAAAGGATCCAAAGAAATAATAATTCTTATTACAATCTAAAACTTAGAGTTTTGAAAATAAGGAATAGAAATGAATGATATTGTCTATTTTATTGAAATAATAGAAACTGGATAAAAAAATAATACTCTCATAACAACTCTCTCGTACAGTAAGTACCTTCTAACTATCTGCTTGCTTCTCGATATATGTTTCTATAATGGATCTTCTTCCTATAATACCTATAAATTATTAGTGTGTGGACGTGCTAAATTTAATCATTAGAGCGACCTAACAAGTACATTAGTAAAAAAGTAGATATCACATAGACACATTATATGTAATATGTAACAGTACGTACCGTATATAATATAAATAATAAATTGATCATGATAAAAGAG
>JAYEPQ010000011.1:18479182-18481682 GCA_036321105.1 Dracaena cambodiana | reverse complement strand
TTAATCAACTTCTTGATTGAGCTGCTGAGCACTTTTAATGCAGCAACACTGGGTGGTACTGGGCCACCGTCTGATACATGAGTCATTATAAGGGTGATATTCGTTACTGTTTTATAATACGAGGTTTGACTTTAACACCTAGCGGTGTGTCATGGTTCACTGCCATGGGTTTGAGGCCGGGTCCCGGGTATGCACGGGCACTTGTACAATACGGAAACTGCGCTATCATATCCATTATTTAGTTTCAAATGCTAACAAATATTTGACTTAGACTTGACATCTTTACAAGATATTCATCTTTATATGATATTTACATGTTATTTGCAAATGACATATACAATCTTACTGTTATATTTTTCATTATTCACGTAACTGTTCAATACTATCACGATTTAATTACATTTTATCTATTTATTAAGGGATATTCCAATGAAAGTATTTTATTCATTTGCATACTTTTATCTTTAGTACTGTAATAGTATATATATATTTTCCTTATGTTACTTGCTAGGTTTAATCCCTTGAGTTTCGAACCTAGGTTCAGAGAACCAAGAAGGAGAACCAGCCCCGACTAAGGATCTGTACTTCATCGATCAGACCGAGCAATATTAAGTAGTGAAGTACTTTCCGAAGAATCTTGATATATTGTTCGTATTTCCTTTGTCTGGACACTACTTTTCTCCTTACTTCTTTTGTGTTCATTTTTTATGTAAAGAACTTTTTGTTTAAATGAAATCTTTTCAGTTTCAGACATGTTATTTATTCATCTGATTGTGACAATAATTACGGTTATTCCAAGATCCTGTGACTGTTGGGTTGTTTAGTGCAAGTACTAAGTAACGTTCTCCGTTTTGGAAAGCTGCTAGAAAAATGGGGGCGTTACAGGGTGGTATCAGAGTCTAGGTTTAGGTGGAAGACCATATGACTACTGTCACATAAGATCATGTCTGTGACTTATTCGTAAATATTGTTTCTTATTTTTTGATATCTATCAGATCTAGTATCGTGCCTATCCTATTGTTTTCTATTCGTTTGAGATATCTATCTTAAATTCTTTTTATTGATTCTTAGCTGGTCCGTTGCAGAATAATGTCGACCCGATCTCCTGCGAGTATGAGTGTAAGTCTGATAGATGATACGTCCGATCTTAGGAGAGTAGTACAAACGCAGGAGACCACGACAATGATATTAGAAAGAATGTTACAGTCTAAAGAGCTAGAAATGACCGAAATAGTGTCGGACTTTCGGAGACTGCACCCATCAGTATTTTCTGGGACAGAAGAACCACTGAAAGTTGAACAGTGGATTGTGGATATGGAGAATTTTCTAAGGGCTGCAAGAATTCAAAAGAAAATCTAGTAGAGGTAGTATATATACAATTGGCTGATATAGCCAGAACGTGGTGGCTTGCTGAAGAAGTAAAACATCAGGAACCCCTAACCTAGGAGAAATTTGTAGAGGCATTTCTCGCCATGGTTTTTCTACGCATCAGCCAGATAGCAAATGAGGAATAAATTTCTGGCACTGCAGCAAAGAGATCGAACAGTAGATGCCTATGCTGCAGAATTTGTAAAGCTCAGTCGTTTCGCTCCAACTCTGGTGGCTGAAGAGGAGGAAAGGGCGCATTTGTATCAATAAGGATTGAGGCCTCATTCTAAAAGAACACCTAGCAGGTCATAATTATAAGACATACTCAGAAGTATTTAAAGCGGCTTGTTGTTTGGAATAAGTATTCAAGGAAAGCAGACCGATGACATTTAAAAGACCGTTTGAACAAAAGGCAAACCCATCAACTAGAATGTTTGAGGGTCCACCAGCAAAGAAGCAAAGGATACCAAATCGAGAGTCGATAATCTGTAAATTCTGCCAAAAATCATGGACATACCCTGAAAGAATGTAGAAGAGCTCAAGGGTTGTGTTTGGCATGTGGATCCGCTAATCGTCAACTGAGTGATTGTCCAAGGGTTCAACAGCCAGCAGCACCAAGGTTCCATTCCAGCCAGCAGCAGCATCAAGCCAGGGAGTTTCAGGACTGGATCAGAGAAGATCTTTGCAGACCCAACAACAAGCCTATGCCAGAGCCCAAGGAGGAGCGGGACGGAGACAGGGACAGGTCAGACTAATAAATGCTAAAAAAGTTCAGGCCACTGGAGGAGTCATAGCAGGTACAATGTTAGTTAGTAATACACCAACAACTGTTCTTTTCGATTCTGTAGCTTCACATTATTTTATCTCCATCATGTTGTTTCCCGTAATTCTATTAATTTGTAATCTTACCTGCAGGGTGGGACATTAAGACTGGAAACGGTAATATCATGGTTAATAAAGAATGTAGGCTATGTCTCTTAGTGATTAATGGAAGAGATTCAACTTGGAGCTGAAAGGAATATCAACACAAAATACCCATATCTTTTTCATGATCAGGTATGTCAATTGAATTTATTTTATATCAGTAGGTATCCGTGAATACAAGCACGTCTTCTAATTTGAAATTTTGATG
>JAYEPQ010000011.1:18468211-18478682 GCA_036321105.1 Dracaena cambodiana | reverse complement strand
AATTTGCTTTTGATCAACCAAAAATAACTGATAAAAAGGGGGCAAACAAGAAGAAAAGTTAAAAAAAACCTCATTTTCCTCATAGGAAGAAAAGAGAAAGGAAAGAATGATACTTTTCTAAACCGCTGAGTATGGCTAATAAAATTACGACCAAGTATTTTAAATGTGGAAAAATAAGTCACTATGCTAATAAATGTTATACGAAGAAAAAAAAATCAATGAACCCGAAGATGAAGGATTGAAACCATATTATGGTAAACAGTGATCTAATTCGGAAGAATCTGAGGTAGATTATATAATTTTTTTCTCATCGGGGGAGGAGAACCCTTGTGATTGTACAATTAAAGAGAACTCTAAGTATTGGAAAGCAATAGTCGAAATAAATGGATTTTCTATAAATGTTATAATATCTAATAAATATTTAATTAAGAAAATATTAGAAGAAGAAAATATATCTTCTAACTCTAAGAGTCGACTGCTAGATATCTGCCTTAAAGAAAATAAAAATCAAGCTCCAAAAACATATTATGTCTACAAGTTGTTTGAAGTCCTTAATAGGAGAAAAGAAAAACAAATAAAGTCTTTGTCAGTAAAGATTTAAATAGAGAAGTTAATAATTTCAAAGAAGAAGTAAAACTCCTTAAAAAAGAGAATAGATATATTTTATCTAAATTTGATGAAGAAGATGAGAGGAACTCTAATATTGAACAAAATTTTAATAAAGAAACACAATCTTAACCTCAAAAATGAGATTTTAAATATTTTACAGCAAATCACATCTCAAAAATGATTCATATCAATTACTCTGATAATATCTAAACAAACTGTAATCTCGGATCTTATTACAATTATAGATAGTGGTGCAAACCTAAACTGCATAAAGGATGGTAAATTTTTTCTATTTATTTTGAGAAAACTACAAAAACCCTTAGTGACACTAGTGGTAATAAACTAGAGGTAAATTATAAACTACCAAATGCTCACATCTACAATGGAGATGTTCGAATACCGACCCCATTCATATTAGTAGAAAACTTATCCTAATATGTTATTCTAGATACACAATTTCTGCATAATATTATGCCTTTGACTACTGTTAGCTCTCGAGACATCTATATTACTTATAATAATAAGCCTATAATATTTGAGTTTATCACTAATCCACATAGAAAAATTTTAACTGAAGTAAAAAATATTTTATTTAAAGAAAAGAAATAAATTTTCTCAAGGATGAAATTTCATATGCACAAATAGAAGAACAATTAAGAAAGACAAAAATGAAAGAGTTTATGACACAAATAGAAGAAAGATTTGATTCAACTGTATGCACGAATGTTCCTAATGCCTTCCAGGATTTGCCACATTTCCATACGAAGACAATTTCAATGAAAATAATATTCCTACAAGGGCAAGACTTTGTCAAATGAATCAAGAATATCTTAATTTATATAAAAATAGCTTCTTTATAAAAAAAGAAATTAATAAGGAAGTCCTATTCTTCTTAAAATTGTACTGTATTTTAAGTAAACAATGCAGCCGAAAGAAAACGAAGAGTTCCTTGTCATGTAATTAATTATAAAGCTCTCAATAAAGTGCTTAAGTGGATTAGATATCCAATCCCTAATAAAAGAGATCTCTTAAATTGTACTTATAAAGAAAAATATTTTCGAAATTTGATCTTAAATCTGAATATTGACAATATAAATTGATTAGAAATACCATTATATGACAACGTTTACTATTCCTTTTGGTCGCTACGAATGGAATGCTATGTCATTAAGATAAAATACTCTTTCTGAATTCCAAAATACTATGAATGATATTTTCAATCCTTATACTGAATTCATCCAATCATATATAAATACATTTTGATTTTTTCTCATTCTATTGACCAACATCGCAATTATCTTGAGTTTTTTAGACATCTTGATTTAAAAATGGGTTAGTAATATCTGTCCCAAAGAAGAAATTATTTCAAATGGTAATCTATTTTCTTGGTCATACAATCAATCAGGGAACAATAGTTCCAATTGATATGAGCCTTAGGAGCCTAGAATTTGCATCAAAAATTTCTAATATAATTACAGATATGAAACTATTACAACAGTTTCTTGGTGCTCTTAATTATGTAGCAGGTTATGATCATAGTTTGGCAAAAAAAAACACCGCAATTCTCTATACAAGATTAAAAAGGAATTCTTCTCTAGAAACAGATGAGCACACTGCAGTTGTTAGAAAAATTAAGGCACATATTAAATATCTATTTGTATTCATTTAGCCAGTCCTAGATGGTTTAAAATAGTAGAAACATATATTTCAAATATTGGTTATAAAGGAATTCTTAAACAAATTAATTCAGAATCTAATAAGAAATTATTAGTTCGTTTAACTTCTTTGAATGATACACAATTTAACTACTCTACACTTAAAAGGAAATGCTTTCTGTTATTAAATGTCTCCAAAAATTTTAGGGTGATTTTCTGAATCAAAATTTTGTTTTAAGAATTGACTATAGTTTTGCAAAATGTATTATTAAAAATGATGTTAAAAATCTAATGTTTAAACAAATATTTGCTAGGTCGCAAGTAGAACTTTCTATTTACAATTTTACGATTGATTTTATTCACAATGATAATAATTCTTTACTTGATTTTCTAACTCGTGAATTTTTTTGGGAGTCAAAATGGGAAAAGCTAATTCCTCCAAAGGGGGAGGGAATAGAGGAAAGTGTGATACTCCTAATTCCGATGGTTAGAGAACTATTCAAAAGGAAACTAATAGTTCTTCATCCTAGAGAACTAAAAGTTTTTCATCTAATGCATACAAGGCTTTAGAAGTTTTTTTTTTTTTTTTTTTTTTTACAGATGAAGCATCAGTTGCTGGAACTTATAAAGTAACAAGTAATATTGAATCCAACTCTTCTTCACAAAAAATACTCAGTCAAGTGGCGCAACAAGAATGACTCATCTTTACTAAAGAAATTTCAGACTTTTTAGTCCATATAAAAATAAAAAGATATATCAGCACTGGATGACATAGAGAAATTAAGACAAAAATATCTAGATGACTTCTTCTATTCTACCCTGGTTCATAAGCCCACGTTTTTAATGCAAAATTTATTAACCAAAAGGAAAGTTAATATAGAACATTTCTATCCAATCTCTAACTCAAGTCATGTCCCTAATTTTAGTAAGTACATAATACAATTTGCGCTTTCTCTAAAAACTTAGGAGTTAGTACCCATAAGGCAGTTGTCACAAGGGTTGGTAATGAAACTCATACTTTCAATTATTGGGATTATGTATCAGCATTTTATAATACCTTTTTACTTGATAATCTCAAGTCAAAAAATACGTGGCTAATAAAATTATGTCCAACAGCTTTTTATAGAGCCTACCAATCTGGTTCTATGACTAGTGGCAAAAATACGGTACTAGTTTAGAAACACTACCTGAACCTATATTAAAATTATATGAAACTTGGATAGACATCATCCTATTATTCATAATATGGATGAAAATAAAGTTTTTGAGAGATTATGTCATATATACTTCTTTACAGAAGCAGAGATCCAATAGATCTGAAAAGGAACAAAACTAGAAGGGATGATTTTCATCTTCCTTATTTAAGGATGAGATAGCACGTTTAGTGGTGGAACAAAATTAAAGTGGAAGAAAATGCCGCTCAAGTCTCCGAAATAATTAAAAGAAATAGGGTGGTTTTGGACCAATCAATTACTCAGGAGATTTAGATCGAAAATCCTATTTTAAAATTGAAGAGAATGTTCCGGTAGAAGTATCCTCAAGCATCTTCTGAAGAGATTATGAAGAAATGTCTTGAGCATTTGAAGAAACAGTTCTCAGAGATGTTCGATTCATCAGATGCCATGTCAACTAAGTTATAGTCAGTAATACAAAATGTCCAAGGTCCAAATAAAAATTTTAATATTGAAGTCATTTAGGACACTGTATTTGGTGAAGTATCCAAATCCTCAAAGGGCAAAGGGATCAACATTTAATTGTTGAGACATACTACACTTGTTCTATTGGACAATTGTCAATTATTTAGCACACGACAGAGTTAAATAGGCTAAACAGTTATACAGTTCACTTTGGAGAAAATTTCAAAGGACAACTGGAAAAAGGACAATAATTATTAGAAAATTTCAAAGAAGAACTGGAAAAAGAGATGACAATTATCAGGAGAATTATTCGCAAATCAAATCACCACACTAGCAGTGTCTATAACTAAAAAAAGTAGTAGATAATTGATTGTAAGATAATATTAAAATAATCTGTAATAAGGTTCCTTCTTCTATGAATGAGAAGGAAGAACGTGTTATGAGAGGTGTCTGTGGAATAAGATTGGTCTATGTGAAAGTATGAGGTACATTGAAAGAGTATAGTTTGTGAGTGTTTTGCGATTATTTTATTACTAATGGTGTGTTTAATTAATCACTTTCCCTGTAAAGTCATGCAACCTACGTAATAGGTAATTGTTAGTATTTTTGAAGAATTTTGAAGAGATTCTGTATGTTCTAACTAAGAAAGTGGGACTAAAACTGTAAGCTCAATATTGCAGTATTTTTTATTTATTTTTTAATTTTTTTTATATTTCAACTCTACTGTAACTTTTTTTATGTTTACTATACAGTAATATTATAAGAACTATTGCAAAAACTTATAAAAAAAATATATAAAAAACCTAAAAATGATCCTGACCAATGTTGGATATATATATATATATATATATATATATATATATATATATATATATATATATATATATATATATATATATATATATATATATATATATATATATGAGATTATTGTAAGTGAGCCACAAGCTCAGGAAAAGTTACGTGAGCTACCGGCAAAACTATAATGATCCAATGATTTTTCTGCAATTTTTTTATAATTACTATCACTATATCCCTAATTTCTTTCATATTAAATTTCATAAATTTTGGAGTTCATTTACTCTTTCATCAAGTACATACAAAATATTTTACTCATTGAAAACCATTAATTTTGTGTTAACTTGATGGAGGACTAAATCAAAACTAAAATCCAAGAAATTGGGTATAAGTGAACCCTAGGGGGTTGAGATCATAATCCGAAAGAAATTTTTTTAAAAAAATTATTGCAGATAGTAGAAATGAACTGCAGCTCAGATAATTTGCGTGAGCTGTCAGCTTATTTCTCTCTCTCTCTATATATATATATATAGACACAGACACATGTACGTATGTATGTTGGTATATATGTATATAAGGCAAACACATGCACACAGATGAATTCATATATACTAAATTACTAAATGGGTAGTAGAATATCACTCTAACTAGAGTGATGATGGTTAAATTTTAACAATCCCACATTTTATTTTTCCATCGAACCATGTCCAACCATTGTGATTAGCTCATAACAAAAATCACGAAAACATAATAGGATTTGTCCTTTGATCAAGCGTGTATCCCTGTTATCGATCATCCACATAAAAGATCCAAATGGCTATTTCTATATGTATTTATTAGTTTATAAACAAAAAATGAAGTCATTTGGACATCGTTGACCAATGATTTAAGAGGCTTCAACAAATATGCAACTTCAACCACAGAGAAAATAAACAATTCAATGCATGGGTAAATGGTTACTTAATAACTAGAATATATATATATATATATATATATATATATATATATATATATATATATATATATATATATATATATATATATATATATATATATATATATATATAATGTGTGTTAGCGACAAAAAAATAATGATTACATTATTTTTTAAAAATTATTTTTGGGATGATTATCACCTTCTTGCTTTCTTTATGATCAAATTTCATGTGTTACAAGTTCATTTCTTTTTTCAATGGATACAAGATATGTATTCATTGGAAATCATTAATTTTTTGTTTGATTAATAGAATGTCAAATCAAAAATAAAATCAAAAAAATGGGGTATATACAAACTCTAGGGGGAATATCGGAGTTAGTTGAAATGGATTGACAACTCATACAAGTTGTCTGTACTACAATCCATTCTACTATCTCAAATATATTTTTCTAAATATTTTCTTGGATTATAATCTCAACCTCCTAGGTTCACCTATACCCAATTTTTTGGATTTTATTTTTGATTTCACCTATTATAATATAAACACATTGATGAAAGGATAAATGAACTCCAAAATCTATAAAAATTGATCTTAAAAAGCTAAGGGGGTTGGAAATCATGATTCAAAAAATTTAAATAGAAAATGGGATTTTTATTTTTTCACTACTAACCCACGTAACTTAGTTGAGATACATGCTCACTTGTATATATGTTGTGTGTGTATAGGTGTGTGTTGGGGATTACAATATCTGAGATGGTAGCTCAAACAAGTTATATGAGCTATCGGTAAGAAAATATTAATTTTATTATTTTTTTAATTTTTTTTTAAAATCATGATCTTTATCTCCTTAGTATTTTAAAGATCAAATTTTATCGCTTTTGAAGTTTATTTGCCCTCATCACGTGGACATGAGATGTTACATTTATCAAAAAAACATTAATTTTATATCTACATGGCGGAAGACCAAATTAAAACTAAAATCAAAAATTGGATACGAGTGAATTCTAAGGGTTCAGGATCATAATCTAAAAGAAAATTATTAAAAAAATTATTGATGATTGTGGAAATGAACTACAATTCACGTAATTAAGTGAACTATCAGTTTATTTCCATCTCTCTCTCTCTCTCTCTCTCTCTCTGTATATATATATATATATATATATATATATATATATATATATATATATATATATATATATATATATATATATATATATATATATATATATATATATATATATATATGAGAAAAATGGAAATGAGCTGACAGCTTACGCAAATTATCTGAGCTGCAATTCATATCCACTATCTCTAATAATCTTTTTTAAAAAAAAAATTCTTTTGGATTATGATCTCGACCCCCTAGGGTTCACTCATACCCAATTTCTTGGGTTTTAGTTTTGATTTGGTCCTCCATCAAGCTAGCACAAAATTAACGGTTTTCAATAAATAAAATATTTTGTACGCACTTGATGGAAGGGTAAATGAAATCTAAAATTTATGAAATTTAATCGGAAATAAGTTAAGGAGGTAGAGAGAGTGATTGTTAAAAAAATTGAAGAAAAATCATTAGATCATTATAGTTTTGCCGCTAGCTCACGTAACTTTTCCTGAGCTGGTGTCTCACCTACAGTAATCCATATATATATATATATATATATATATATATATATATATATATATATATATATATATATATATATATATATATATATATATATATATATATATATATATATATATATATATATATATATATATATATATATATATATATATATACATATAATTACTGGTATTGAGATATGACCAAAACAAATACCTTTAATGGCCATAACTCCACAATATATAATTACTGATATCAATTGAGATATGACGAAAAACAAATACCTTTAGTGGCCATAACTCCACAGCCATCACCTCCTCTTTCAATCAGCTCCCATAGTTTAAATCTTTACCTCCTATGGTTTCATTCACAAGGCAAAAATTTTTGGTTTGCTTCCCAGTCATGACGGTATAAAATGTATGCTTAAGAAAGAATTGAGACTTTAAACTTGTGAAATTAAGGATATTAAAACTCACTCATTCAAATTCAGGGCATCATTGCTTGGTCAATGAGATATCCTCTCTCCTCTTTTTATATCATTGTGTTAAAAAATAACAAAACCTTTTTGTCATGAATTAAATTGCTAACTTTCATATAATGATCATAAGATTATGGCTCGGTATTGTTTTTACAGAAAATACAATAAAAAGTCCGATGAATCTTAAAGTAAAGCCGAAGTAGTTGGCTAAAGTTGGTGTATGGATCGCTCCAAGGCAAGAGTGGAAAGTGAGCTAGTAGCCTTCCCACGTGCCCAACTTATCATGATTTTTGGCATGTGTAGGCACGACATAACCAAAAGTTGGCTTGGATGTAGGTTTTAGTGGGTTGAGCCTAGGCCCATGTTAGTGGGCGGCAGGTCTGTTTTGGCACGGGCATGCATGTGCCCGAGCCAGATCCATGCTCAAACACGAGCATGGCCCGACATGTTTAGGCCCGCCTCTGCCAACAACTATTATAGCCGTTGAGGAAGAGTTTTTACAAATATTTTTCGCAAACAGACCTAATCGGTAAAAGAGCTTATGGGAGTGTTTGCAATTTTTTTAACAAAAAATAATAGTTGGGGTATAAAACTTTACAAAAGAGAACTGTTGGTTCTAATAATCAAGCTAGTTCTTCTTTACATGATGCTTCCACTTCTTCTAAAACTTCTAAATATCATATTTGAAACCATTTTGAAGAAATATTTGAAGACAGTGTAAAAAGTTAGATCAAAAGAATATCAAGAAGTACATTAATTTTTTAAAGACAGTGGAAGTATCCATAAAAAAGGTATCATGATAAGACATAACTTCAATCAACCACAATAGAAATTTTCGCTTATAGTGGTCCCTAGAAACATTGAGATATAATCCTGTTTTTTATAGAGATAATTTCATAATTGATCAAGTTAATCAACTATTTAGTATGTTCAAAAACTTTGTGTTCGTAAGTATATAAAAACAATGTGTAATTGTGAATTTAAATAGTTTCTAGAAGTACATGTAAATAGATATTTGTAACATTTTTGAAGAATAAAAAAAAAAAAATCTAGACTTACTATACTTTTATTTTTACCATATAAATTTACAGTTACTTCTAAGTAAGACAATAATCATTATTTTTGTGTTAATGCACATTATATTGTCATGAATGGATTTTGTAACAAAAAATTTCTAAAAAATTTGATTTTCTTTATACTACTTCAAATCTTAAACAGTCAACTTGGTAGTTATAAATAAGTTTGAAATTTAAAATATTTTGTTTTATTTGATAATGGTAATGAGAATACTATAGTTTTTGAATATTTAAAAAGTTATTTATTATATATTTTGGATCGAAAATGGTTATTCATTGTTTTTGTCATATTATTAACTTATATATCCATGATCGTCTAAGAGTAATTAATAATTTTTATATAATATATTTTATAATAGATTGCAGCTCTAAAAACTAGACCTTCAAACCCGGATGTAAACCCGTCGAATCTAAACATATTATATGTTGATAGGCTCTCTTCTTTACCACAATTCAATAAATTTATTTTGTGAAACAAATTTATCAATATGTCATCTTTCTAAAGAAAAATGAGAACTTACATTTCTTAGAAGTATTTAAGAATATAACAAGAACATGGTAGGTATTACCCAACAACTTATTTAGCACTTTATATTTGAATCAAAATTAATCTATTTTTTCTATAAAATAGATATAATTTATTTCATACAGATGTTTTTTTCTCCTATTGAAGTTAAATTCAAGTATTTTAAAATTTTCTCTTAAATATTTTATTTTGGATTTGTTGCAGATTCTCTTGCTAAGATGGAAAATCTTGAATTTTTAATTTTGTAATTTCCAAGAAATATTGACTATGATTATAATGTTAGTGCTTTAATTTATGGTATTAAAATATACTTAGATGATATGAATTCAATATGAGAATATAGAACATACCTTGTCATCCCAACTTACTTCATCTAAGGGTATAAGTATCAAAAATAAATTATTTTCTGACTTATTATTAGCTTAAAAAACAAAATTCTTCCACACCACATTTAACGAGCTTCAGTATTACATCGATTGTGATGGAGCTCCTACAAATGAGCAAGCAAATAAAGATATGGAGATTTCGATATTTTGTCGTGGTGCATATTATATGAAAAAACTTATTATGTACTTTATATCATGACTCATGATTTACTAATTCCACTGGTATCCATAATAGCAAGAGTCTACTTTTGGTACAGTGGATTGAGTACTGAGAGAGTAAAGAAGATCACTAGCAATAAATACATTGAAGATGTGCATCTATTTGAAACATTGGCTAGATGTGGATGAAACAAATTAAGGCTAAGCACCTACTAATGGGATGGAAGTCTTCCAGATGATTAATAAGGATGAAAAAAATAATTATACTTATTCATAATTTATTTTTATTATCTCACATATAAGACTCTACGAATTAATATGGAGAACAAATTGAGGGTAATAGTTAGAGTTCTCTCCCCTCTCTTTGAGTTTCACAAGATATTTTGATGAGTTTTAATATAGTTATATTGTAGTATTTATATATTTTTATATGCAATAAAATTGTCCATTTTATGATTCAATATTACAATTTGTCCAATTCCTAGAGCAAAATAATGTTTTTTTTTTCTAATTTATGGTTTTCTAACTTTTGAGATTTTAATGATTTTTCACAAATTTCTTAGATTTAAAGAGTTTTTATAAAATTATTTTTTAGTTTTTGAA
>JAYEPQ010000011.1:18338211-18463211 GCA_036321105.1 Dracaena cambodiana | reverse complement strand
TGAGGACTTTGGCGCAGATTCGATTGTGCCTGACAAAGCATGTTGTGTTCATTTAAGGAAAAAACCACTTCAAGTTTGATATCAGCGTTGGCTAAATTTTATGAAAAGTCGTCTGATTCAAATAGACTATTTCTAATAAAAAAGTTGTTTAACTTGAGAATGTCTCTAATAGTTCAGTTGTTAATTATTTGAACGAATTTAATACATTATGTGCACAACTTGAATCCTTAGAGTTTGTTTTTGCTGATGACATTAAAGTTTTGATGTTTATATGTTCGTTATCGGATAGTTGGAGTAATATTGTTATGGCCATTAGCAATACTTCCAACACTGTTCATAAATTCGATGATATTGTAAGTACTATCATAAATAGTGAATTGATAAAAAGAGCATGAGTGAGAGCACAGTTTCTACAAGTACTACTCTGTTTGTTGATAATGACAGAAGGAAAGAAAATGGTAGAAGTTTAAATATGGAGTCGAAATAAAGAGAGAGATCAAAATTTAAGGGGAACTTCAAGAAAAAATTAGTGTGTTGGAAATGTAAGACAGAGGGTCATTGTCCAAATAAAGACAAAGAGGGAGCAAATGTGATGAATCCAAGTAACGAGTATAATGACTTGTGCTTGTCTGCTCATATAGAATCAAGGTCAGATCAGTGGTTTATGGATTCAGGGGTTTCGTTCTATTGCACTGCTCGCAGAGAATGGTTTGATAATTATGTCTAAGGTGAATTTGGGCATGCGATTGTTGGTAATGGAGAAGAATGTAAGATTATCGGTAAGAGGACAATTCAATTGAAATTACACAATGGTGGAAAGTTGCTTTTACAAGAGGTCAGGCACATACCAGATTTGAAGAAGAATTTAATATCTGTTAGCAAGCTGGATTGTGAGAGTTATCAAATCTCATTTAAGAGAAACAGTGGAGGATTAGCAAAAGAGCAATGGTAGTAGTCAGGGGTGAGAGAGTTGGAACACTATATTTACTCTCAAACTCGGTGGATCACGTTGTTTTTTGGCCACCGTGAAGAGTGAGAAGGCTACCTTATGGCATTCGAGACTCGGACACTTGAGCGAGAGTGGTATAAGGGTGTTGTAATCCAGAGGTATGTTGACAGATATGAAAGATGCTAATTTTGATTTCTGTGAGAATTATGTGTTTGGAAAGCAGAAAAGAGTTAGTTTTATGAAAGATGGTAAGGAGAAGAAAACCAAGAGATTGGAGTTGGTGCATACAGATGTATGGGGGCCTTCTTCGGTGAAATCTCTTGGAGGTAATTCTTATTTTGTTACTTTCATAGATGATGCAAGTAGGAAGACATAGGTATTCACACTTAAGCAGAAATCCGATGTCTTTAAGATCTTCAAGATATGCAAAGTTCTTGTTGAGAATGAAGCATATTTAAAGGTGAATGTCTGTTGTCAGACAATGGTGGGGAATTTTGTAATAAGGAGTTTGATGACTATTGCTCTACCGACGGAATTAGGAGAGTAATGACTGTACCGAGAACACCGCAGCAGAATGGCATGACTGAGAGGATGAATAGAACCATTTTGGAGCGAGTTCGGAGTATGAGACTACAAGCAGATTTACCTTTGCAACTTTGGAGAGCCGCTGTAGATACGACAGTCTATCTGATCAACAGAAGTCCAACTAGTGATTTAGATGGAGGAATTCCAGAGGAGGTATGATCTGATAAGACTGTAAATTATTCATTCTTAAAGGTATTTGGTTGTATAGTATATGCACATGTGGATCATAAGATGAGAAAGAATCTTGATTCTAAATCTCAGAAGTGTGCATTCATTGGATACGGTAGTGACGAATATGGTTATCACTTGAGGGATTATGAGCATAACAAGGTGACTCGTGGTAGAGATGTAGTATTTAATGAGGGTTGTATATATAAATACCGAATGAGAGCAAGAGTGAGAAAACATTTGAGAAAGAGTAATTGGAGCTGGATAAACCACAGGATGTGATGAATCCCATGGATAAAAGAAAGGAAGAAATATCTACATCTGAAGGAGAAAAAATGGTTACACCTGAGAATACACAAGTTTCAGATGAGACCGAACAAGAGAGGGAGTTACTGACTGAAGTAGATGGTTCCAGTTCTTCATCAGAGAGTGTTCCCATTTTGAGAAGGAGTACCAGGATAAGGAAACCAACTCAAAAACTTTGTCTTCTTTTATATTATGTTTTGTATACTGATGCAGGTAAACCAGAGAGTTACCAAGAGGCTATGCAGGATAAGTTTCGTCTTAAGTGGGAGTAAGCCATGCGTGATGAGATGTTTTCTTTAGAGGAGAATCACACATGGAAATTGGTGAAGCGGCCGGAAAAGATGAAAGTATTGCATAACAAGTGGGTATACAGGGTAAAATATGAGGCAGGAGGGACACAAAGATACAAAGTTAGACTTATGGTGAAGGGATACGGTCAGAGAAAAGGTATTGATTTCAATAAAATATTACATCTGTTATCAAGATGACTTCTATCAGAATAATACTGAGTATTGTGGTTGTGAAAGGACTGTATTTAGAGCAGCTTGATATGAAGACTGCTTTCCCTCATGGTGAATTGGAGGAGGAAATATACATGGAACAGCCAGAGGCATATGAAGTTAAAAGAAAGAAGAATTTGGTATGTTGACTGAAAATGAGCTTGTATGGGTTAAAACAGGCTCCGAGACAAAGGTACTTGAAATTCAACAAGTTTATGTTGGATTCAGATTTTGCCAGATGTAATTCAGATCATTGTGTATATCTACAAAAGTTTAAGGACGATAAGTTTATTATACTTACTTTGTATGTATATGATATGCTTGTGGCAGGTTCATGCATGAAGAAAATCAATGATCTTAAGAGTAAATTGGCAGGGAGATTCTCTATGAAGGACATGGATGAGGCAAAACAACTTCTTAGGATGCAAATTGCCCAAGATAAGAAAAGAACGAAATTGTGGTTATCTCAGAAGGGGTACATCAAGAAGGTATTCGAGAGATTCAACATGGATAATGCAAAACCAATAACTACAGCTCTTGGTGTCAGTTTAAACTATCAAATGAGTAAGGTGGTAAGACAGATAAGGAGATGAGACACATGGAAAATGTGCCTTATTCATCGGCCGTTGGGAGTCTCATGTATGTAATGTTGAGTACAATACCAGATATTGTACATGCAGTGAGAGTTGTAAATAGATTCATGAAGAACTCTGGGAAAGAACATTGGCAAGCAGTGAAGTAGATTTTCAAGTATTTGAAAGGTACTTCAAAATATTGTTTGTGTTTTGGGGTGATAACATTGATGTGCAAGGTTTTGTGGATTCGGAGCATGCCAGTAATAGAGATAATGGCAGGAGCACCACAGGTTATATCTTTACTGTAGGAGGGATATCGGTAAGCTAGATTTCAAAATTACAATCAATTATTAGTTTATCTTCGAAAGAAGCAGAGTATGTTGCAGCTGCAGAAACAAGTAAGGAGTTTATTTGGTTGCAGCGATTGATGAGTGATTTGGATTTTGATGGAGTGGATTGCAGGTTGTTCAGTGACATCAGAGTGCAATTCATCTTGCTAAGAACTCGGCGTATCATTCACGGACTAAACATATTCATTTGAGGTACCACTTCATTAGATCCTTGTTGGAGGATGACCAATTAAAATTGGAGAAGATTGAGCGCAGTAAGAATCCTACAGATATGATGACAAAGCCGGTTGATGGGAAAAAATTGAGCTATTGCTCAACTTTAGTGCATTTATATTGAATGCTGAAATTGGGACTTTAAACGATCGAGGTAAAAGTTTTGGACACTAGAATTATCATGTATAGAGATTATAATTTTTGCAATAGGTCTCCAAGTGGGAGATTGTTGCTAATGGAGTTCTATTGCCGCAACGGATTTGGTCCACCCAAAGGGGTCCAAAAACCGGTCCAAACCCGTTATGACAAATATATATATGGGATGTGTGGCTAGGGTTTGGATTGGCCGAAAAGAAAAGAAAAAGAATTAGGTGGCGGCTGAAATTATTTTTTGCCAAGGAAATCAAGGGCTGCTGCTATTGATTTTGGCCAAAGGGTAAATAACTTGGGCGGTGGCTGCTAGGTTTTTTTGTGTGCCAAAGAAAAAAGAAAGGCCGCTATTAAATTTGTGGCCGAGGCAATTATTTTGTTGCGGCAGAAAACAAATTGTTGTTGTACTAATTTTTGGCCAGGAAAGGAAAATTGTTGTTGCTGCGGTTGAATATAACAGGGGCAACAGCTAAAGCAATTAAAGGGCGACGACTGTAGTACAGGTTCAAAATTATTATATTCTTTTTGAGGTAAGAGTTTGATCTTGTATTTTTTGTGGTATCATTGATTTCTCTCTTGTGGTTTGAGAGGAAGAGACTTGTGATCGCTTTTGATACAGTAGAAGTTTTCGATCGTGTCCCGTAGACGTAGGCACATTGCCGAACTATGTTAAATCTACGTGTTCTCTGTCCCTGCTATTTTTATTAACTATTAGATTCCGCTAGTTGTTGCATTGGTATTATTCCTATATTTTTTGCTAACAATATTAACCTATAAATGCTTAACACCCAATTAATATTAATAGCTAGATAACCCAATAGTATTACCTTTTACTTAACATCCTATTTAATATGACATGAATTCTATAGAGTTGTATGGATCAATAGTATGTACATTAGCAATAGTATTAATATTAATAGCAAGATAACCCAACAGTATACACTGACCTATACATGCTTAACATCCTATTTGGTCTCTTTGATATATTACCTTTTACTTAACGCTGGATTATCCATGGACCTCTACTTGTGGGCGTTGTAAATAATTAGCTATTAAACTGTTCAAAGTTAGAGTGTAAGCTATGTATAATCCAATTTAATATATAGTACATTATTAGCTATTTTGATATATGCAGTATGTATACATGAAAACATAAGATATGCGGTCACGTATGGGATAGTTACAACCCCATAACATTGTTAACATGATGCTAGACACATTATGCACGATATGTAATATATGACACAAAATATAATCATATGATATACTTGAATTTGATCGGCACTTTTGGCATGCAATGCTTGACACGATCTTGGCACTCTATTTATACACGACCCATAACATACAATATGACATGACTGATACTCAATATAGTTGCACGATATATGATACTTGATGCAGGTAACATGGTACACAATAATTGAATCTGACAATACAACATGATTGAACAACTCCTGCATACTTGATATACGATGTGCATGACCACTATGGGGAACCGGATGACAAGGTTCATATACCTTGATTACATGAAAATAAAGTATATTCATGTATATGATCCTGAACTTGACTTCTAGTTTCTAGTAAGAACATATACACAATCTGACTTGGCATGCTATGATGTTCCATTATTTTTATCTATATTGTTTATCATTGACATAGGGATTAGGGAAAACACATGATGGATAAGAACCGTATCTTCTGATAAATTAGTTGGCCATTTCTAGTATACTACAATAGCACTTTGTGGTACTGAGCTACAGTTTGATGTTTAAGTCCCCAAAAGGTTGTCATCAATTACTGTCTTACAATATGAGATTTGTTTAGCAGCACCTAGCGGTGCATCATGGGTTAGCAAAATAGTTTAGGCCAGGTCCCGGTATGTACGGACATTTATACGATACGGATAATAATGTGCATCTTATCTCTCATTCTAGTTTCAATAATTTACTTAGACAAGGATCTGACCTACATATTCATGTTTACCATTTGACCACTTGTGTGATTTTTTATATGTTATACCATGATATTTGTTTCCACACTGCCTGTCTTGTTTATATTTGACTAATATAATCAATACTGAATATTTATATTCACAAATACTTGATATTTGTAATGTGAAAGTACACCCTGTTTTTATACATGCTACTTACTAGGATTAACCCCTGGTTCCAAACCTTAGATTGCATATATGAGATGGAGACTCAAGTATTTAGTCCAGAGACTGAAAATGGAGCAGATATGGTTCAGTATCCAGTATGTGGCCATGTGGGTATGAATTTAATCAGTATAATATTTGTGTCATAACTCAGCCCAATGAGATAGAACCCAATCAAACTGACCGAGACATAGGGAGGTTAGTGCCAAAAGAGGTAGAGCCCAATCAAACTGATTGAGACATAAGGAGGTTAGTGGAGGCGATTTGCAACAGACATCCAATTTGTTTCATTCCACTTTTACCCTGGACATTGGTCATTGGGGATCCATACGCTATGTCATTAATATATTTGGACCGGGCTCACATCAACATTAATTCAGGAGGCCACCTATCATTTACGTCTACCACTTACAGCATTAGTAGTTCCGACATTAGACTCATGTTCTTTTTTTGCTTAATACACCTTCCCATGTTAATTATGTAGACCTATACTCTATTCACCATGTGACTTTTGCTTTTGTTAGTGGACCTGTTATCATATCCTCCATCATGTATAAACTTCAACTTTAATGGATAATGTAGAGTTTTCTTGCATTTGCGCACGTGATAGTTATTTTCATTATTTATTGTTCCCAACTTGACTCTTGGTTCAAATTGAAAAATTTGGCATTGTATATGCCACCTCCACTTCATGCCATAGGTAACACCTCTGTTTTTTTAAGTAGCTAAACAATGGGAGCATTGCAAAAGTTCTAAAAGAATAAGTATTTTCTTAAGAAAATACAAAATATACAACTTGTTACCTCTTTCCAAATATTGAGGTTCATGAAGAACCATAGGCTTTTCACCATCATTTGCTTGGAATTCCAAAAATGATTTAAGACATTGTCCATTTACTTTGAAAATTTCACTTAAATTTCACTTCTTGTAGGATCTTCAATTCCTACCACTCCGTGAGAGAATATATTTCTCACAACTAAAGGTCCATCCATCTTAATCTTAGCTTTCCTAGAAATAAATAAAGTTTAGAATTATATAACAAGATTTTGTGACCTAGTGTACATGACTTTCGTAAGATTGGTTTATTGTGAAATACTTTCATCTTCTCTTTGTAAATCCAAGCATTTTTATAGACATCATTTCCAGTCTCTTCAATTTCATTGAGTTGCAACTTTCTATACTCACTAACCATGTCTAAGTCAAAGTTTAACTGTTTGATTACCAACATGGCTCAATGTTCTAATTTAATGGGTAAATCATTAACCTTTCCAAATACAATCCTATAAAGAGACATTTCAAGGTTGGCCTTAATAGCAGGTTGGTAGGCCCACAAGACATCTACCAATTTTAAGAATCAAGTCTTTCAATTTTTGATTTACAGTTTTCTCCAAAATTTGCTTGATTTGTCCATTAGTCACTTCAACTTGGTCACTTGTTTGAGAATTATAAGAAGTAGATAGTTTGTAATTAATGGAGTATTTTCTCATAAAGCCTCAAAAGAGCGATTGTAAAAGTGTATGCCATTATCGCTTTATGATATCTCATGCTATACCGAGTCACAAAAAAAATATTTTCTTTGTGAAACTTCGTAACAATCTTGTTGTCATTTGTTTTGCACGACACATATTTGACCCATTTGGACATATTGTTAACTACCACTAGGATGTATAGATTTTCAAAAGAATTTGAACATGGTCCCATGAAATCAATGTTGCACACGTTAAAAGATTTGATAACTTAAATCTAATGTAATGGCTTCATATTCCTCCTAATGACTCGACCCAATTGTTGATAATAGCGACAATATTTGCAAAACTCGTAGGCATCTTTGAAAAGATTGGGTCAATAGAATCCACATTGTAGGACTTTTTCTGCCATCTTTTTAAGACCAAAATGTCCACCATTGGCTTGATCATGACAATATGAACGGATACTCGTAGTCTCTTCATTGGGAATACATCTTTAAAATATTTGATTAGGACAGTATTTGAAAAGGTAAGGATCATCCCAATAGAAATATTTCATTTGGGAAAGAAATCGATACTTGTCCTGCTTAGACCAATGGGAAGCTATCTCTCTTGTCACAAGAAAGTTTACCATGGCAGCGTATCATGGCTTGGTTAAAATTGCAAGGAGTTGCTCATCCAGAAAATTATCATTTACTTATGCTCAGATGATGATGTGTTTTATAGTCTAGATAAGTAATTGACTATCAAGTTGTTGGCTCCTTTCTTATCTCGAACTTGTAAATCAAATTCTTGAAGCAAGAGTATCTATGTAATGAGTCATGCCTTGGCATATTTCTTTGCTAAAAATTGGCGAAGTGCAGCATGATCTGTTTGGATAGTGATATGTGAGCCAATTAAGTAGGATCTAAACTTTTCGAATGCAAAAGTCACAGCTTGAAATTCTTTCTCCATAGTAGAATAATTCAGTTGTTCATCATTGTGTTTCTTACTAGCATAGCAGATCACATGAGACTACTTGTTAATTCGTTGCCCTAAAACTGCATCAATTGTATAAGTAGATGCATCACATATGAGCTCAAATGGTTGGTTCCAATCAGTTGCATGAATGACGGCAGTGAAGTTAACTCCATTCTCAAGGGTTCGAATGCCATAAGGCACTTTGAGATGAATTCAAAAGGTACATTCTTTGCAAGAAGATTGGTCAAGGGTCTAACAATCTTATTAAAGTTCTTAATAAAACGTTGATAAAAGTTAGCATTCCCTAGAAAAGACCTAATGTCTTTGACCGACTTGGGAGGTATAAGATTGGCTATTTAATCAATTTTTGCTTTGTTAACATCAATCACTTTATTCAAAATGTTATGTCCCAAGACAATGCCATGCTTGACGATGAAATAATACTTCTCCCAATTGATTGCTTGGTTCTTCTCTTTACACTACACAAGGACCAACTTAAGATGATACAAATATTCAGAAAATGTATCACCGAAAAAGGAGAAATTATCCATGAAGACTTCCAAAAATCTCTCCACCATATCAAAAAAAAAAAAAAAAATACTCATGCAACATTGTCATTAAAGGTATATCAATCCAAAAATTCCAACAAATCAAGCTATTGGAAGAAATCAAGTCAAAAATTCCAGTAAATTAAGCTATTATAAAAAAGATCTCGACAAATCAAAATATCAGAGACATATCAAATCAAATATTTATTTTGATACTTCTTAACTATTTTGTAACAAACTACCTCTTTCACCTATAAATAGAGTAAGAATTTTCACTTGGATAGACATCAATTGATAGTTTATTTCTTTTAAATATTCTTTCTTTTTCTTGTAGTTGATATTTTGAAGCTATAGTCACATATAAAGATCAAATTCTCGACTTTGTAAGTTACACCTTTATTTGAATATAAGATTTATATTTTTAATTATTTATAATGATATTTTAGTACTTATTTTCATCTTAGATTTCTTTGTTCATGGATAACTAAATTTTATAGAATATTTAGGATGATGATTGTAGACTAGTTTATAATTACATCGACTATTTTGCTTTCTCATACTTAATTTTTGAATCAAGTTATCTAAATCGCATTATTACAATTCATAAGTTAATCTATTTTTGATAGATTATATATTAAATTAAATAATAACCTATATTTAATTGGAAATGATTTATATATTGTTTAGTTAGATTTGGAAGATCTTGATATATATAATCAATTTTATTAATTCGTTTCTAGATTGATAGATTATGACAATCAATTTTTGGATTGAGATTAATAATTTATTATAAGATTAATAAACTAGTAAATCTATTTATAAATCAACCTAGTGGATTATATCTTAAATACCTATTTTTCAACTATATGGCTTTAAAATATTATCAATTCAACTCCCTTTCTTTCATTAATCCACCCCAATAGAATTAAAACTAGATAAAATTATTTTCTCTGTGAATCAATCTGCATAGTATTATGATTAAAAATAGTACGCTTGCAATAATTATAATTTGCACATCAAATCCCATTATCAAGGAAATTCTAGTTATTCTTATTTATTGTGATAAGTATTTTTATTCCAACAAGATTACAATAAAAATAATAGAAAGTTTTTTATATTACAAAATTATTTAAGCTTGGTTAGAAAAATATAAAGGACGTCTATTTTTATTATTGTAAAACATATCAATCATTCATTAAACAAGATTAACATATTCAGTGAGGTTGAAAAATTTACCTTGATCTGACATGTTTTCTTAAATAAAACCACAATCAAGTAGCAAATTTACAATAAAAGATTATTGTTTTTTAGTTAATAGATCGGCAATGTGATTTTTAAGTATTTTTCTAATATTTAAAGGCATTCAAAAACTCAATTTTTTATATTAAATTGCTTAACGAGTTTGGATGTAGCTAAACAGTTCTGGATCTACTATAAGATGAATTTGGATTAAAGTTCAAGTGAATGGGTTATTGGTAATAGGTATGAACTATTTTTAGGATCCAATTAGAAAAACCAATAAGAATTAAGGTTCACCACTAAGCTCAAGCAAAAAGAACCCAAGGAGTAGGGAGTGTAGAGTGGGTAGAATTTAGGTTAAGAACTGATTTAGGAAAAAAAAAATATATTAAGAAGAATAAATGATTAAATAGGACGTAAGGAGTTTAATTTAGGGGAAAAATAAAAAAAAATTACTAAAGATTTTAAAAATAAAATTAAAATATGATTAAAATGGGTCAAAAAGAGCTCATGAGGAATGATTAAAGAGGAATTTTAGGGTTTGAGTGATGGAGGAGAAAGAGTTGGGAGATTAAAAATGAAAGGCAGAAAATGAAGATTTAGAAAGTTATTTTCTCATATTGCAAAATACAAAACTTCTCCTTAATTTTCCAGATGGAAATTGTTAAGTGGGTGCAGAAGTGGGTGATCATGGACTCAAACTAAGCTTAGACAATTATTTTGGACGGAAGAATTTTGGTTTTCGGCTTGGACTTGGATTTTGGAGAAAATAGTAATAGTTTTATAAAATAAATAGGTTGGGTTCTATAATACAAGATATGAATAAATCTATTCTTACAATAAATATTTTAATTCAAAGTTTATCCATTCATAAATTCGCAAAAATAATTATATGCATGTAAAAATATGCATAACAGGGCTTAGGGGTGTTATAAGATTCTAGCCAAGAGAATGATCTCTTTGGCTTTTTGTAGGTTGTGGAAAAGCTCTTGAACCTAATTCAAAGATATTAAATCTCTAGCAAAAGAGAACAAGTCTCTAATCTAAATGGAATAATCTCTATGGGGTATACTTTGACTTTTCTCCCAAATTGACTTTTCTCCTTTCTAACATAGACTCGGCACTCATGAATCCAAGCACCACGTCAAGGTTGAAAATGACAACCTCCCTGTCGCCAAGCTTTTGTATTGATGCTGCTAACTAGCCAAGAATTAGGTCCAAAATTGGTCTATTTTTGAGGATTAGGAGCGATTCAATAGGTATGATTGAAAACTCTCCATAATGATGGATTAATCCCTCGTTAAACGAGAGGAGAGAGTGTAACCTCTCCATTAAAATTTCCCATCTAAGTGGAGAAAGAGTGGTTTAAACGTCCACCTTAATAACACACTACACATGTAGCGAGCTTGATATGAGCCTCACAATAGGCTTGCTTGGAGCGAACTTCACATGAGGCTTGTTGCTTATGAATGCCTCCCGTGACTACGTGAGCCTCGCTAGAGGTTGCCTTGTGTGGCCTTGCGAAGGCCCTATAAAGAAACTTCAATGCACAATTCAAGTTTATTTGGACTAAGATCATGCTTACTAAATTGATCTACCCATTTCATTGGGTGATTCTGGTGGATCTAGCATTTTTACCTGTCTACAGTAATGGCCTTGTCATCATATCATATAGTTATTTTTTGTATAGATTTTCTCTACCTACAATTTCTACTCATAACCCAATGATACCTGATGCTTATGGGCTTTGAGTTTGAATAGAAACTTTGAACTCTTATATAAATGTATGACATTCTACTATTATTGCCTAAGACAATAAACTTCTTCTGGCTAAATCAAGTTCTCTAAAAAACACTTCATCCATAACATCTCTTTGATGGTTCTGATGTCAATTATGTGCTCCATCTTTCTTGTAAACAAAGAAGTAGACTTTCGTAGCTTGGACTATTAGGAAATAGCCCCTGCAAAAGTCTATCTTATGTGGATCTTCATGTTTCAATATCTCCAGCCTAATCTGCATCATCATAGCAAATCAATCTCGAGGACCTATCTTCACAATATAAGTTAGCCTTTATCATACCTCTGAGATATCTTATAATCCACTTAACACATAATTATTGTCTGGTGCTCCTTTCTAAAATGAGAAATATACCTACTCACATTACCCACTATAAGTGCGATATCTAGTATCGTGCAAACCATGGTTTACATCACTTCAACCTGCTGAGGCATACATTGACTTCATCTCCACCTTCTCCACCACTATAGAGAGATACTTTTGCATATTTAACTTGAATGATTCTCTTGAGAAAAACTGATTGACTTGGCCTTCTAAATACTAAATCTCTATAGTATCTTTTCAAGTAACTTTCATGTGATAATTGAAAACTCTCTGTCTCCCTATCACGAGAGACACTCATCTTTAAAATCTACATTGCCAATCCCAAATCCTTCATAACGAAGGACACACTAAGCTCCTTCTTCAGCTTCTCAATTTTGAACTTATCCATCCAATTATAATCAACATCACCATTGTATATCAATAACATGATAAAGTCAACCTTATGAACTTCTTGATGTACATTAATGGTCAGAGACCAATCGAGCGTACACATGATCTTTCATAAAAGAACCAAATTCGTAATATCAGGAGTTTGTTCCAAACCATACACTATTTCCTTACACGCACACAAACTTCTCCTTATCTTTCCCACAAATCCTTCCAGTTGCTCTGTGTAGATTTTCTCAGGCAAAGCCCATGCAAGAACACAGAATTGATATCTACAATCTCAACCTCTAAGTTCATGCTAGCCTCTAGTCTGTGTACTTCTCAGATTAATGATGTCATTACGACCGGTGAAATATTTTCTTGAAAGCTCACTTCCTTTTGCCTATTGAAGCCTTCTTAAAACTAGCCTTGCCTCGTGTCAAAGCTTCGCACTAATACCTTCTAGTTTCAATTTACACACCCATATGTTCTTCAGAGCTCGTTTTTGTGGTTGGAAAGTTTCACCAAGTCGTAGATGTACTTTTTAAAAATACATCTTGTTCATTACTAAGTTGTATACTCCTCAATGTTCATTTAAAAAAAAAATGTTTGAGCAATTAGTTACAAATAATGTTTTATTTTCCATTTAATCATGAGTGGGTTTCATGAAATTACTGGGTAAAATGCCAGAGTTACTTAAAAGCCACACGGACCATGGAATTAAATCTCACACATAACAACAATATTTCATAATTTCACTACGTGTCCTCATCGAGTATGGCCATCCACCAGTGAGCCACAAAGTTCCGTGTTTAGACAGTATTGTCCATCTCATATTGAGCTGAACAAAAATTTTCTAATTTTGGTTTTGATTCCGAAGTGAGTAATATTAGCATAATATAACTTGATATGAGCCCAAATCGTATACATCGTAATTAGTTATTTGATAATTAATGTCATTGTTTATTATCTAATACTCCTGTATCCCTGTACCCTTCATATACTAGTAAATAAAGATGTAAGGTATCCCGTTATTTTCCAAGGATGCAAATACTACTTCCCAAATAACAAACTTCAGGGTTCTATGAGAAAATCCTTTTTCCAAGGGAAATTCTAGATCAGCCTACACTTTTACTAAGTGCGCTCCCCTGAAAAGCACTTAGAAGCTGTCTAGATGGGCTCTTAGGAAAAGGGTGGGCGCATTAGAATTTCCTCTTTCCCAAGTATAAACTAGCCCATGGAAACAGACCTTTTTGTTGTCCTTCCTCAAGAAATTGCTCCTTCAAACTCGCACTCTCTTGCGGATTCCTGAAATTCTAAATGCGCACCACGCTTTACTAGTGAGCACCACATACCCCTCCCCTTCTCTTAACTGACTGAAACCATAAACCATAAACTGTTCCTCCATCTGCTTTTCATGCTTCATTGAAGAATTTGTGTGTCCAAAGTGAGCTTATTACATCACTATTCGATCTTCTTCTGCAACAAAAGATTTCTATTGCATTTCCTGATTTAATTAAACGTATTTTCTTTTTTTCTTTTTTTTACTCTTTGTTTTCAGGAGCCAAAGAGATCATCGGTAACAATGCCTGCTAATAACTCCTCACTCCCCTTTACTCTCTCTGTTGGATTCCCTCCAAAGGGCTTCTCTGACTCTGACTTCTCAATGAGCCCAACTTCAACTCCTGAAGCGAAGCACTTCTCCTGTAAGCATCATCAAAAGCTTGCCCCCACTGGCCTTGCCCTTGTTGGTGCCCTGACCAATGACACCAGCACTCACAATAGACTCTACCTCTTTGGTTCTCAACTCCAGAGCCAACTCCCTCCCTCTCCTCCTCAATCCCCGATCGAATCCGAGGTCAAGAGAGTTTCTTTCTCGCCTGAGTTCTTGGCTGGCATGGAGCTGTCAGAGGAGTACACTTGCGTGATCTCCCACAGGCCGAACACGAAGACTACCCATATATTCGATAACTGCGTAGTTGAGAGATGGGGCGGGAAACTTGGATATGTTGCGTGGAGAAAGGAGAGTGAGGTGCTGAGGTACTCTTCTGCTGCTGCTGCTGCTTTCCTGAGCTGTTGTCATACTTGCAAACAGAAACTCTCGCAAGGGAGAGATATTTTTATGTACAGGTTCTGATTGTTCTCTGTCCTCACAATTTTGAATATGTCATTCACTCACGACTCATTCTGTCATTCAAGTAAATGGTTTTTTTTTTTTTTTTTTTTTGTTTGGGTTTTGATTTTCAGAGGCGAGAAAGCTTTTTGTAGCGAAGAATGTCGGCGCCGAGAGATGATGCTTGATAATGGTGAGGATGAGTTTACACAGGACCTCTCAGATCTTCTCTGCTAGTAGCAGGTTTTAGTGCATAATCAAATTCGCTCTTTGGATGGGATGATGAGCTGAATGTTATTTTTTGTATATTTTATGATTGGGTCGTAATCGGTTTTCGATCATAATGTATGCGACTTATCGAAGGAAATACGTTAGAAGACATGGCTTAGCTTCCTATCTTTTTTTCTATCAAATGTTCTCTTTTTCTTTTTATTTTTTTTATAATATTGATTTGATTGTAATGGGAATGATACCCTTCCTTTCCTGATCGGTTTAAAAGCTATACTTGAGCGGAAAATATCTTCTGCGTTTAACCCCTTTCCAAAAATCCGATGTATTATATGTATTATAGGTTTCTCCTCACCATTCGTCCCCATTCTGACCATATTTTAGCCGTAATAGCTTATGCAGTTGTCCCCCGGGCTTTGTCAACATACTTCACCACCATTTGGTCAAGAGAGCAAAATTGAAAGTCTTCAAATCCAAAATTTCCATGCCCCCCCCTCCTTTTTTGGTCTACAAACCTGACCCCAGACTATCAAACTGTATTTTTGGAGGTTTTGTGACGTTTCACTCCACAAGAATCTTCTCCTTATACTATCCAAACTTTTCCTGACCCATGTAGGGATGAGGAGGATGGACATGAAATAGATGGAATGGACGATCAGACCTAGTTTATAAGTATGATCCATCCTCCCAGAGAGAGGTATCTGACCTTCCATCTTTCCAGGCTCCTCTCAATCCTATCTATTACTGGACCCCAGTCCCTCTTGCGAAACTTTCCTTTCCTGATCGGCGCACCTAGGTACTTGATGGGGAATCTGTTCAATTTGCACCCCAAAATGCTCTAAATCGCCATGATCGGAGGATTAGGGGGTCCCAATACTACCATAGAGCTTTTGTGGAAATTGATTCTCAGGCCCGACCAAGCCTGAAAGAAACAGAGAACCCATTTCAGAATTACAGCTCCTTTAATCTTGTTCTCACAAAATATCAGCGTGTCATCCGCGTATTGCATGCTAGTGATAACAAAATTCCTTTCTCCTGGTAGCCCACTCACGAGTCCTGCAGTCAACGCTTTTCTGATCTTTCTGTTTAGGCCATCAGCTACGAGAACGAACAGGAGGGGGGATAGAGGGTCTCCCTATCGCAATCCCCTCTTACATACAATCTTCCTACCAATCTCCCCGTTGACGACCATCTGGATCTTTGTAGAAACCAGCCACATTTGTACCCATTTAATCCAGCATTCCCCGAAGCCTCTTTTCTTGATAACCTCTAGTAGACAGTCCCAACTGACCATATCATAGACTTTTTCAAAATCTAGCTTGAGAAGGAAACCCTCCTTTTTTGTCTTTTTGCAGTGGTGAATAACTTCCTTTCCTAGGACGATTCCGTCTTGGATACTTCTCTCTTGTATAAAACCCGACTATGTCTGATCAACCAATTTTAGGAGGACGATTGTGAGTCTGTTAGTTAAAAACTTTGATATGATCTTGAAACAACCGTTCAATAAGGTAATAGATCGATAGTCACCAATTGTACCAGGTGATTCCCTTTCTGGAGTGAGCACTATAAAGGAATAGTTAATTCTTTCAATATTCGTTCTTCTCTTTGTGAAATCGGAAATAAGCGCCGCAATATCCCGTTTCATCTCCTCCCATAAAATTCTGTAAAAGAACAAAGGGAATCCATCTGGACCTGGTGCCTAATCAGGCCTGAGGTCCCAAACTGCCTTCTTTATTTTTTCCTCTGTAAAATCTCTTTCTAGTTGCCCGAGGTCCAAAGCGGGGTGCCACTGGCCTTGGAGCATTCCAATTCTGTTGGTTGTGGCTCTTCCGAAAAGTTGATTGAAATGATGGTGAATGTAATGTTGTATGTCTGACTCACCAATGCGGACTCCCTCCGTTGATGTCAATATATCAAAGGTATTTATCCTCCTTCTCATGTTCACAATTTTGTGAAAGAAACCCGTATTTGCATCTTCTTCTTTGAGCCATTTGGTGTGCGCTCGTTGTCTCCACTTAATGTCCTCCCTCCTATATATTTCTTCTATCAGGGCTCTTAGGTCCTGTAAACGGACCTTTTTCTCTCTACTCAATGACTGAGCCTCCTCTTCCCGTTCAATAGTCTCAATCTCCTTCAAGCATTCCTCCTTTGATAGTGCATGTGCCCTGATATGCTTCCTCTCCCATCTTAAGAGGGCTCTGCACAATCAACGAAGCTTCGTACAGAAAACTTCTGCCGCATCCACCTTATTTGTCCATTGCTACCAACTTTGTCTAATGATTTTGTAACGCCCCACTTTTCGTATTGTGGAAAGCTGGAAACGTTCGGCATTGAATGATAACTCAATAAGCCTCAGTAAATATTATGGTCACAACACAGCAAAAATATGGGCAACAAATAAGCAATAATTTCTTTAGTTACAATAATATTTTTCCTTCTTATATAAACTTTAATAAAAAAAAATAAACCAGAAAAGCCATCAATCTTGTAGCTCTACCTGCTCGTGAAAGTAAGTCAAAAGTCTTGCCTTATTTGTAACGGATCTATCTCCTCATAAAGATCTGCATCTGGTCATGCATAATCAAGATTGTCAGTAAAGCAATCCAGTGATAAATAGTAAAACACAAAAAAAAAAATAATAATGTCTCAATATCATGTACAGTCATATACAAATAAAAGGTACGCAGTTTCATATTTGAATGTTTTATGTGGTTATCATTAGTTTTTTCTTTTTTTCCAGTTTATGGTATTTGAAAATTTAGGAAAATATGAATTTGGTTGGTCTAGAAGCATTCCCGTCTACCCCGAAAAAACGGAACAGTAAAATTTGATCGGAGCCTATCCCGATCCTCCCAAAAAGGAAAACAGTGGTGCAATAATGATCGGAGCCTATCTCGATCCTCCCATAAGAGGAAACAGTGGCGCAGTAATGATCGGAGCCTATCCCGATCCTCCCGTATGGGAAACAGTGGCGCAGTAATGATCGGAGCCTATCTCGATCCTCCAAAAAGGGAAAACAGTAGCTCAATTACGTTCAGCCATCAAAATTCATATGAACCCTAATTTTTTTCAAAACCCCAGTGTGTATCAATTTCAGTATTAATTATCAATTTCAGTATCAATTGGTGATTTCAGTAAATTCAGTTCAGTATATAGATTGGTGATAATCATTAAAATTCAGTATATAGTAACAATAACAGTAACATTGAATAACAATTTAACATTATAGTAGTTAATTATCTGTCACTAATCATATACAGTAACATGTTGCATTTATACGGTGTCTTGTCATATTTCATATCAGTGTTATCTTCCTTTTCTTTTCAGTATATAAATAAAAAATAAATGAACTAAAACTTATAAAATAGTCTTTTGGGTTACATACATATCTTTGGAATATATAAGCATATGAAATCAGAAAATAATCATATTTGATATTATAAAAATATGCACGTGAATTTAGATAAAAATAATAATTAAATGTATAAAAATTTAAAGTACCAATCAGTATAGTTTAACTTCTTATTCAAGACATAAAATGATAATAATAAAATTTAGAATTTAATAATTTATGTCATATAGTCCACATAGATAGGGTTAAAACAAGGTAGAACTAAAATGGATGAATGGTCTTTTTGAAATAAAATGATCAATTTCACCGGTCATTGAGGGAAACATGAAGTATAACATAATGTTATATTATCTTGTTGTTGTGTCTCTGATCTACCATGCACAGGTGTTAGGAGGCACGCATAAAATTTACAATTATCATAATATTTATTCTTAGTTCTTACTTTAGTAAGCACAGAAGACGCTTATTTGTACTTTACTTGATTAGAATAAAGAACAACTATTTCTCTTGATAGAAGCAGGGTTACAAGATTACTATTCTTTTCCTTTAAATAAAATTTGATAAGTCTAGTGTGAGACTATTTGGACCATACTATTCTTTCTTCAATTGGTGCAAACAAAGTCTGGTCAAAATATTAAAATACTGAAAACTCTTAAGAGCAGATGAATAAGTTCAGTTTTCAAATAAAAGTAATTTGGTCTTTATAGTAGCTAGCCAAGCTTTTCAACATGTAGAAGTATAAAGAGATATTATATTAAGCATTTCATGTTAACCTTCTAAGAAAGAGCATCATGTCATATGACCTTAATGTTTATTTTTATAGTGTAAAGTTCATGAACTTGGAGGTAGTTATGCTTTTATGTTTTTATTCTTTTTAAATAACTGTTGATACAAAAATTCATCTGAACTTGAATCAGAAATTTTGTATTTTCTTGAATCTAGATGAAGCTAATCAAAATCATGATGCAAATTGACTTACTGGGAATAACTCTAAACAATTTTAAGGAGAGGATCTAAGTGTTATAAATAAAAATGGACAAATTGGTTTTATATATATTTTTGCATACCAAGTGCACAAGTACCAATTAGTAAAAGAAATAGCACTTGAATTCACATCATACATACACACTTGGCAAGGTGTATATATATATAGGAAACAACACTGAAGCACTCATGTTCATACATTGGATTCATGTTGTTATTGCTTACTGCATCTAGACTAAGTTTCCATGCCACCTGGCCTATTGTGTTTTCGCATGCAGTAGCTTCATTTGAAAATTTCCGTGTCCATGCTTAACATGATTAACTAAGTGTGAATCTTTAAGATAGACAATAATTAATTTTAAAGGTCAAAACTTATGTTTATTTTTAAGCTAGCTCAACGTGTTTGACTTAATATACATGGTAGTTGTGATAAGCTAATCCACAAAAATAATATTTACCCGAAAGATTAATTTTAGATATGAGAATGTATGGTGCTTGGTCTAGGCTATTCAAATTTTTTGAATTTAAAACTATAACATTTTTTTCCGCCTATTTTATTTTTTTATTTTTATTTTTATTTTTGCTCCAAGACTATCAGCCAATATTCTAAAAAAAAATGTATAGGGATGGTTCTCTGCTTTATTTCCCAAACAATAGGTTGATATCTTACTGGTAATAACATTTACATTTATTTTTAAGGTGAATGAGATTCCTGGTTGCTCATCGATGTCATCGTAGGCGAATATATCTAACTAATTTTCTATTTTATGAAGATTTTTTTTTAAGTTTTAAATATTTTTTTTAGTATTTTTTGAGCCTATTTGGCTCCAAACACTTTTAATAGATATCAAACTCATTTATTTTGTAAAGTAAGACAACTATAACATAGGAAATAAATAGAATTGTTTCTTTTATATTTATAAGATTATGCTAGGAAAACAAGTAAGATATCAGGACAATAATCATTTCAGGAATATCTTAGAAATTGCTAGCTTATACAAGTCTCAAGATATTACCTTTTCTAGTTGTTAATAATGTCAAAACATTATTGCAATTTATTTGTTCTGAAGTTGGTACCATATTAAAATTTATGAGATGAATTTAAAAGAAGTTTAGCATTGCCATGACAGATTGTGTATAAAACAATTATATACAGAGTATCTATCCATAAATTTATATTTTAATTTAATAAAACAAGAATTATAGAAATAAGTATAGCTAATAGCATGTCAGTGAGTCAAAAGAGCTCACCTTGGCCCTGATCCAAATTGGAGGCTTGAAAAATCTCCAAGTCTCTCTTTAGCTGAAATTTTTCTCTCTTTTTTTATTCCTTTTTTTCTCATGTACGTTCTCTCTATTTCTTTTTCTCTCCCTGTGTGTGAGAAGTGGGGAGAGATTGGGTTTCTTATTTAGTTAAAGAAGATTACATATTTAAAAATAAGATCATATTAGTTAAGAAATCTAAATAACTAATTTTTTTGGATAAGAACCAATCTAAAAAAGTAGATTTCTATTTAGATTCATCATCTATTTAAATTCTTATTCTATCAGATATGAACACATTAGAATCTCTTTTTTTTGTTGAATAAATCCGATTAATGCTCATCAGATTATTAGATAAGAATCAATCTAAAATCTATTTATTTATCTATTTAGTAGTTGGGATCCTATTCCACTCTTTTTTTTATTTCTATTTATCTTTTGATTTTTTAAATATTATTTCTTTTAAAATCAGTTAAGATAAAATATCATGTGAAAAAAGGTGAGTATTACAGATTTCATGTACCTCCTCATATTCAAGCCACCACCTCTCAAACCTGAAGAATCACCTTTTCTTTTGTCTATCTTCACTTGAATCTAATTTAATAAGTACGTGGTCCAAGATTGGCCTTCGCAAAGGTTGTACAGTAGCGAGACTGAACTTACTTTCCCATTCTGGGCAAACGAGCACCCTATCTAACTTTGCCATGTTCGGTTCCTCACTCATGCTGGACCACGTGTAATGACGCTCCGTCACTGAAATTTCGATTAGACCCAGATTTGCAATTGTTTCATTAAATTTATCCCTGTCTCGTGCGTTTAAATCCCCACCTCTCCTTTAGTTCGAAAATCTTACCACATTAAAGTCTCCTCCAATAATCCAAGGTCCCAGTTTCCATGATCTGATCCTCCCTATTTCACTCCATAGGCCAGACCGTCGGTCGCTATGGTTCGGACCGTACACCGCGTCACCATCTGTGTCCATCCATCTTTCCTTCATGTAATTATGGAGAGGGTGAAATCTCCAACCCAGGAATCCACTATTTCAAGGCAATTCTGATCCACACTTATCATAATACCACCTGAAGCCCCTACAGCATTCTTAACAACAAATTCAAATTTGCTCCCTAAGTCGTTAAGGGCATGCAATGATGGGTTGTTGAGTTTTGTTTCCAGCTGACACACAATATCGGCCGTTGCGTTTCTACATGTCTCTGACACCATCCTATGTTTTTTTTTTGTGCCAATTCCCCTATCTAAACCATATCTACTTCTCCATTTCTAGCCTAACGGATTAGATGCTTCCTTTATTCCCCATCCCTAAATCATTCTCTATCCCTGTAACTTGTTTGCGTCGTTCTTGCTCAAGAAGTCGATTATTCCTCATGGCAATTATGTTTACCTAACTTCTTTTAGAGGCCAAAATCTTGTAACACTCCAAATTATACTCCTAAAGTTCTAGGTAGAGTATTACTAGCTGGCTCCGAAAATAATAGGTATATGAGGCCTTTTATATAATGAGTCATGTAATCAAAGTGCATAAACAGGAAGGATTTTATTGCTATAATTCTGAATATTATATTACATTATCGGATGAAAACCTTAAAAGGTTTAAAAGTAGATCAGTACAAAAATATGTTGCTAAAATAGATTATGATATAACAAAATACAGATAAATCTTTGAACAACAGGAATATAAGTCAAGTATGGATACGATAGTTACAAGGTAAGAAACGATATAGCAAAAAATATATATATATCTAACAGCCTATTTTGGGTATACTTGTTCCAAAAAGTGTGAATACTTGTCCGATTAGTCCTCTTCAAAGTCTATAACTGTAGTTTCCTCAACACTTGGACATGCGCAGATAACTCAAGGATCAGACCCAACAAAAAAATGATTTGAGCACGTTTGGATGAGTAAACAAGAAGTAAGCAAGAAGGTAAGTTAGTAGGTATGTATGTGTGTGTGTATATATATATATAGGCATATATAGGCATTTAAAAGAAAGTAATCAAGAGGACTTATGGGATAAATATATAGGACAAGTATACTAGTTGTCAAACATGGTTTCAAGTTTAACATACGGTCTTGCTCTATTATCATTTAATTATAATTAAGTAATGAAGAGTTCACATATTAAAGGAGTATACGTAAGTCCAAGACTATGGTATGGTTTTGACCTTAGCCGGAGAATAAAGTTGGGGCATTAGCCGAAGAATCTAGTCACAGTATTAGTCATAGAATGTAGTCATGGTTGTTGTCCGGATTAACAACAATACGAGATTGTGGCAACTAATCAATTTTTTTGGTTTCTCTCTTTAATATGTTTGCATGTTCATTACTTATTTCTCCTATGACCCTAATTACCAACTTCAATAAGTTATATTGATTCCAAGTTAAATCAAGTCCATGTAACAGTATTATGCTAAGGGCTAGTATCATGGTAGTATGGTATATAAGTCAAGTTACATCCATAGATGAAGTAAAACAGGCAAGTGAAATCCAAGTACATTGTCCAGGTATGAAAATAAGCATACTGTAATATGATGTATATGCATGACAAATGATTGAACGGTGATTACTAGGCAAGTATACTATAATGGCCCATTACCTGGAATACTAGATAACCAAGTCGTTCAGTAGTGTACTCATGAAAATACGTTAAGACTCAGTACAATATCAATCATTGCTAAAATTAAATACACAATAAACTTTAATAGAAAATAGACTTTTATTCAGTGGACAAATTTGGATTACAATGGATAATGATAGAAATAAAGATAGAAAAATATCTAAGGATAAAGACAACATTCTAACGACGGAACTAATTTAAAATAACAATAGTCAAGACTGAAGGGAAAGAACTACAATATGCTGTTTCAGCTACTCCATCAAATATTTAATTTGCTCATTCGAATCTATCTCAAAATTTGGGTATGTATACCTAGATCGTTAGATCATGATCAAATAAAAGAAAATAATACTAATATGAAACAATAAAGAGTATGAGTAACTGAAATATATATGAATAATATATATGAATGTAAAAATATAGAACATGAATTAATTTCTTAATCAAGTTCTTTATAATATTTATTCTCATTACAGTTATCCTTTAGTCTACATGTTAAGTGTTTTAATTTAAAATATCATATATTATTGGAGAATCTAACTGATGCTCTATAACCATATTTCAATTGTCTCCCATATAGATCCGAAAAAGTGGTCACATAATTATTCAGAGCTGACCTGAACCTGCACAATGGCAGCAGTAGTATTATAATGTGATCTAGCTAATTACTATGCACCTATGATATGCGCAAAAATCAATTGTACAACTTAACGGTATAGCCAAAACAAAGTATTCACATTCAATTTGTATCTCTCCTGGCCCAATATTGCTTGCAGTTATCAAGATCGTATTAAGTCTAGTATGGTGCTTCTTGATTTAATTCGAGTTCAGATGCAGTTCAAGTTCATTATAATTAAGTAATATTTAGAATTCTAATATGTTATCGGAATTTTATTGACTAATTTTAGGAATTTTCTAACTGCATATCATAATAATGCAGGGTCAGATAAGAGTAAGCAAGTGGGAGGTTTTCCATGCAAATATATCCCTTAATTAAATAACCACTTTCTTTAAGAACTTTTTTCTAGACACCTTTCCCATATAATATTACAATCATTATCAGTATCTATTAGCGTTTCGATTTATTATTTATTTATTTGTTAGTCAATTTTATAATTTATGTTTCATTTGGATAAGGTTGTGAGATTATCATATTTCATGTAATTAAATAACAACTAATGATAAGAACATGTACAAAAGAGGAATGTAAAACGAGATTATGATATTTTTGAAAATAAAATCATACTTTATTTAAATAGTTCTTGTTAAAGAAAACATCACTTTATGGATATATGTAAGCAATTTTACTTAACAAAACTGAAATATAAATTATTCATATCTATGATAAAGTAAGTTCATGAAGAAACTTACCTTAGCCTAACAATATGTTCATCAAATAAATTCATTCTCAAGTTTCTGATCAAATTCAATATCTAATTATACTTGTTTATTGTGATTTTAAGAAAATTCTCTTAAATTTTAAAAGTATGAAATACTTCTTTTTATTTAGTCATAAAAGCCTAGTGGGTTTGAAATAGATAAATGATATAGTTATAGATTTTAGTTAGGTTCTTATTAGAGATTATCTAACTAGATCCGATAAGACAAAACTCATTAAAGAATGGAAAAGGAGCCTACCTTTTGATGAATTTAAAGGAAGAGAATGAGTTATGCTTAGAAGTAGCGGCTCCGATAATTGAGGGACGGCGTCGGCACGGTGTAAGAGCGACGATGGGTAGCTCGGGACTCTGGTCGGTCATTCAGGACTGCTGTTGGGATGACTTCTGGTAATCGCGATGGTTGCTGACGATAGTCGACGGTACTTCACCAGTCAACGGAAAGAGAAAGGGGAGAGGAGAGAGTTTAGTTTGTAAGAAGAAAACTAAGATGAATGAAGGGGTTTAAATATGTTTTAGGATGAGAGTTTTAGGAGAGGGATTAATAGAGTTAAAGAGAGTTTTTGGAGGAAAGTTTAAAGTAAAGGGCTAATAAATATGATTGATTTAGAATGTTTTAAAGGTATATTTGAAATAATTCAAATAGCTAATAAATATGATAGATTTGAAATAAATTTAACTAGATATTTGAAATTAGTCAAATAATTAATAATTATAGTTGACTATGGGAGCCTTTTAAGGCAAGTTTTAAATTAAATTCAAATGGATCAAATGGTTGATTAATATATTTGACTAATGAATGATTTTAAGAATTAAATGATGGAGGGAAATGAATAGAGAGGTATAAATGGAAATTTCAAATGGAAATTATTCATATTTTAAGTTAAAAGTTAATTTAGTGATTGGATACAATGCTAGTGAATGATAGATATTAGGTTTAAATTATGGCTTAAACCTTATTATTATTATTATTATTATTACTACTACTACTACTATTAATTTTAGTATCACCACCATCATCATCTTGAGTTTGGGCCTAGGTAATGGGCTTGAGCTCTAATGAGATAATTCAAATAATAGTTTATAAGAATATTTTGTGCCCTTAAAATTATATTTAAATTAATTTATTTGACTTTAACATAAACATACGAGAATAAAAGCATATAAATAAATATATATCAGATCGGTTTTGAGTAGTTACATATACTATAAAGATATTGTTTTGTTCGTAATAAAATATTATGCAATAATTAGTCAAGTCAAGTGTAACAGTTCATACAAGTGCAAATCGAGTTCTATGTTCGTGAACAGATCATTATTCAAATACAAACTTAACTAATAAATCAATGAATCATATAGTATGTGGCAACAGTGACTTTAAACCCAAGTTTCTGAGGATAATAAATGAATTGGAGAGAATCCAGAATAGATATTCTAAAACAATGAATTATATTTCCAACGAGCCCAAGATCAATTCTTTCGGAGTTTGAAAACAGAAGTTGTGTGTCAGTAGGGTGTGTCAGCAAGGATAGATCCTTTGGCAGCAACGACTAGTAGTATTTAGGGGGATGAAACCCATCGGCAGAAATGAGTGTGTCGGTGGGGATGAGGCCCATCAGTAGAGATGAGTGGTATCGACGAGAATGAACCTGTTAGTAATGATGAGTTTTAGCGGAGAAAAATATCGACAGAGAAAGAGTCTTGGCGAAGCATCAGCATCGTTGAAGCAATAACCTTGACGAAGCAACAATCTCACCAACACTAGTGTATCGGCAGAGCTGTAGCCTCGATGAAGCTAGTCTTCGGCAAGGATAATTCCTATGCAAAAAATACTAACTCAAGCTTAACTTTTATAAGGTATGGGTCAGATTTAGGAAAATTGTAAAACATGAAAGTCATAGGAAATTCTAACAAAAGAAAATTGAACTTATTTGGGGTTATGAGTAGAAAACTTTGACTATTTTATTGAGAACTATTGAGCTAATAACAAGAACTCGGTACAATGAAAGATCACTCAGGATTGGAAGATACGAGAGTATAGTTCTAAGGGGAGAGAGATGGAAGAAGAGTTTTCTATGTAAAAATTATATATTATTACACAAATAATATGGGTTTTCTAGCTAAAAGCATGGTGTAGATGCGTGATTTCTTGCCTTGAAGCTCTTAAGGGAGAATTCTTTGGTATGCAGAGATAGGAGGGAGATTACTTTGGGTTCCCTTCTTGAAGCTAAGGCTTAAAGCTTAAATGGGGAAAGGATGAGAGGATGAAGATTAAATGAGGGGGCTTAGCCGGGAATTTCTAGAGGGGCACAACTTTTTTCCAAGTGAGCCCACTTTTCCTAGTGAGCACACCCTCTCTTTTAAAAAGAGAGGGTTTTTCCTAATGAGCACACCAATATTTCCAAAATACCCTCCCATCTCCTCCTCTCTCCTCTGTTCTTAAAAGGAGAACTCCTCCCTCTCTCCCAAGCCCTCTCTCCAAAGTGCCAGGACCTCGCTGCCACTCTCCCAAGCCCTCTCGCCGCCACTCGCTAGGACCTCGCCGCCGCTCGCCGGACCTCACCGCCCTCGCATTCTGGCTCCTTAATCCGGGTTGTCTAGCCTGGATCAAAGACGACCAATCCGGAATTGTTAGCCTGGATCAAAAGTCTTGATCCGGACTGGAGAGCCCAGATCAAGCCTGGGTGGCGAGGGAGCAGAGCGGAGCGGGCGGCGAGGGAGCGGAGCGAGGGAAGGAGGTGGGCGGGGCCGAGGGAGAAGAGGAGAAGAAAGAAGACAAGGGTATTTTGGTCCAAAAAATTAGATAGCAAGATTGTAATATGATAGAAATTTTTAAGTGGGCTCACTAGGAAAAATGGTGTGCCATCTTGAAACTCCCAGCTCATCCTTATACATGTGCAAGAAGAAAAGGACAAGGCTAGCATGCTGGAGTTGTACTACTCCAACCACCCTCTCACCAAATTACATGCATGCCATCAGTCAATATCTGAGCCAATGAAATGGATTTCGTCATGAGTCAACAATTGAAGTTAGATGGAAATGAAATTAGAGGGCCTTAAGACAGGGTCATTACAACTTTATATCCTCATATCTAATCAAAACTTTATATCCTTTCAAATTTCAAAAACAGTTTTGATGCTAAAGCTTTCGATTCTCAACTCCCCTCGTTCCATCTTCATTTCTGCAACAAGTTTTACCCACATCATATTGCCAAATTTGGTATTCGTTAAGAGAAAAGAGGAAAAGTATTTGTCTTTGCATAAATTCTAATCTGACAAGATGTGTTGCTTAGAGATGATTTTATTTTAGATCCGTCCTAGTGCAAGCCAAAGTTTCATTGGATTACTAGTCTTTGGCATAGCAATTTCATTGAATTACTAGTCTTCGGCATATAAGATTGCATGCGCAGCAAGCATACTGCATTACATTATGTATACACTTTTACGTCTTTGACTCTCTAGTATGTCTACAGGCATGAAATTTCTTGCTTTAGAAACCAACAGAAGTTTCTTGCATTTTTATTTATTACTGTGTGTTGGATATAATCTTATACTGAAAAGCCTTTTCTGAGCATAGAGCACACTTGTGGACTACAATGGAGATTGACTAGTCTATCCCCATTTCTTCTTCATCTTTGAATCCAATCTTTCTCCTTTGGAAGTTCAATGGCAGCCTCTATCCATCAGCGTGGAACACAATACAGCAACAACCTCATACAGTTCGTTGTACAGAAGCCCATGAGGTGGTGCCAAATCTCAATTTAACATGGGTTTATCAAAAACTGCAAATGCTGACTCGATTCCAAATCTTTGATTCAGCCTATGCGAGCATGGTCCCCATAGGCTCCTACGGAGCTAGCCATTTAAAAGAGCCTTATGCAGTAGCTCATACATAGGAGCCTCGCATTCTCTGTGGGAACAAGCTTAAGGCTAGGAGATGGGCTGAAGAGAGTTTTATGATACAGTCCATGTCCAGGTTATAAATATTAGCTGATACGCACAAGTATAGTGAATATCTTATAGGATTTGGGATCCTATAAGATATATTGTCAATATGGCCGATATATCCACTTGATAATGCCATTCCTGAAACTATAGATCATTATCTGACACTGACAACAATACCAAGGTTTTATATGCTGATTCTGATGTTCGAAACCTTGGTGTTCAGTTCTACACAGTTGTCTGTATATATTATGCTTTTAGGTTTTCATCAATAGTTTGAATTACACTTTAGAGAATGAAATAAAGCTGATTTTGTGCTAAAGATGGGTGCAGCTCTAATTACATCTTAAAGATGCTGCTCAATAATCCCACATAAGCAAGAAAAAGTTTTAGTGGCATCTTCCCTTCAGATTTCTCTCATTTAGAAAAGCCTGTCAGATGTTACATAAAGCTTATTAATTTTGTAGATATTATTTGTTGGAGTTAGAAAAGGAACCTACGCGAACAATGTATTGTTTCTTGCTATTGGAAATGCAATAATCTCCAAATATTTACACCCATGCTCTGGATGATCTTAAATTTTTGCTCAGACAGTCATTGTGATTATGATAATCTTATTAGAAGCTATTTTAATCTATGAAAAATATTGGTCCAGTTGTGTTCATCAAACTATACAACTAACCCTCAAAAACTTTTGTTATATCCTTGCTGTACAATATGAATATGCATTTCTAGAATCCGTTGATAACACTTACAGAACTACACTTTCTTAAGCCAGTCACTTAAGATGCTTCAAAGTTATCATGGATGATCCAATACGACTTTATAAGCTTGTCATAGGCTTTAAAGTTTCTTTCTTTACGTGTCTATGAGAAACTATGGGAGTAATATTGGCTCTGTCGTCTTGGATGATAAAAACTGTTTTGATTATCCTTTGTCTTTACTTGTGAGTCAGATCACATAATCTTGATGTGCTCCTCAGCAGGTCCACTCCATGAGAAGTTCTATAGAAGCATTTTAACTCTATAGAGGTATCCCAAACATGACTATGAGGATATAGTTTTGCTCAAGAGCAAGCACTTGGATTGGTGTCTTGTTATAAACATGTCTGCATCTTGATCAGACATAATTTGACTTACTTTACATGGGCTACAAGAATATTGATCCATTGGATTCGGGCGATGGTTGGCTCCGTATCTTGTCCGTGGCTTGTAGTATACAAAGAAGCAGGTCCTAGTGATTGCTCATGCCCTAGTGGAGAGCTCTCTAATCTGTGTGATTAGTGCTGAGCAACATAGATACCTGCCATGGCCAGTGTCAGTCAATATTGAAAAGGTCCGAAAGGACAATATAATCTGGGATATTCAATCTCAGTTTCTTCCAGTCAGCTTCAATTTCGAAAATCAATCAAGATCAGAGCTTTCAGGACAGATTGAGCATCCAGGGCAGCCTTTCGTGTAAAGGAGAAAATTTATGTACTGTAACCTATCTTGGCTTAAGGCAACTACAAAGTTAAAATCCTATTGCATTCGTGCACGATTCATGCTCCTGTTGTTTGTCCATTTTGTTGCAGAATAATATGATTGAGATATCAGGAACAAATCTCTCATTAAGTAAAAAGATTTGTCACTTAATGATGTTCTTGAATAACAAAAATCTTGTGATTGCATAGAATTATCTAATTATAATCCTTTACGTCATTTATTACCTCATAAGACCAGTATTATTAGTTCTCTCGAACTTTTTAGACCACAGTTCAAATTTTGTTACAGGTTTCCTGGGTAATGCCAAGTCTGAATCTCTTATATCAGTTAATATTTAACAGAGAAAGCTGTAGAAGTTCTAGTTGTATCATGCTTCCAATGTGCAGTTGAGCAGCAAATGCACCTCCAACCTCAGTTAACGGTTCAGTTGAACTCTCAAACGCAAAAATACAAGATTACACCCCACCCATCTCTAAGATCCACACAACTTTCCTGGGAGTCCATGTAAAAAAATGATTCGAGAAAGAAAAATGTGTGAGCTCCCTCACACATCTTCACGACCCTTGCATGAAACGAACCATACAAGAGAGCAGCAGAGAGTTGAAATCCGAAAAAGTTAATTACTCAAGATGAATTGGGTCTTACTACTGATAGCAACATGCCTCTACGCCACAGTAGTGGTGAGAGCCCAGCTCCTGGAATGCAACTTCCAGCAGGTAGACCTGCAGCCTTGCCTGACCAAACCCAGCGACAGCACAACTGAGGCTTGCTGCTTGGCCCTCAACCAGGCTCTCAAGGCAGGCCACCACTGCTTGTGCTCACTCCTACCTTACACCAATCTCCAACTAGCCTCGGCTAACTCGCTCTTAACCGTGTGGCCGCTGGCGTTATCCTTCCCCGGTTGTGCTCTATACTCACCTTCTTTAGCTTCTTGTGGAGGTAATTACTACTAATCTCTTCTTTCTGTAATTGCAATACATTTCCTGTGATGGTTCCTTCCGATTTATGTTTGCAGCAACAGGAGAGCCGAATTCGCCCCCAGTTCCAACCATGGAGCCGGTTCTCCCTCAGATGGTTGCTGCTGCACCTCCTAGGACGAGGGAATTACCTGCCAACTTGACTCAGGCACCAACTGGAGAGCCTCGGTTGCACAGAACTAGCACGAATTTCAGCCTGCTGTATACGGAAAATGGAGGTGGTGCAAGGCTACAGATATGCAAGTTGTTGGTCTGGTTCATTTCCATCTCCGCATGGAGTGTATTTGTGTAGTTGACTAGTAGTAGCAGCAGCGTTCACTAAGGTGTATCAAGCAAACTCCTTTTAAGCAAGTTGCTTCAATCTTTCATGTATGCCATATTATATGGAAAATTTATGTAGCTTTTCTTGTAGAAAATGGAAGTTACAGACCCACCCGTGTGCATATTTCGTATCAGCTTGACTAAACCTCCCCTAGACATTCCTGTTAAGAACAACTCAAACTGTTGTTTATTTACAATAGTATTATGAAAAATTTCCAACCCTTCAAAATTTTGGTAGGACGTTCTGAGGACAAAATCTTCAAACATGTCTTTCGGTTCAATAACAAGAGTTGAATACCTTCAAAAAAATAAAAAATAAAAAAAAATTAACAGTTATAAAGAGTAATATCACCCCCTAAAAAATGAGCTGAAGCTCTGAAGACCAAATTAACCATTTAGAAGAATTTATCTAAAGAAAAAAGAATCTGAAACAGGAACTAATCTTGAAAGATCTCTGGATTTTTCTAGATTCTGAAAATAATCTACCAATTCAACAACAGAAGAAGAACATCTTCATGATACAAGATAAAACACTAATAGTGATGCAGGACGGAGGCGAAATTAGGGTTAGGATTTTGAAAATTAAGGTTTTTTTTTTTAATAGAATTGGGAAAGAAAAGATAGATTGGGGAAAAAACTTACGGGATTTGGAAATCCACCGGGCCCACGCCCACTCTTCAAGAATCCACGAGGAAAAATTTTGATTTTAGCGAATTCCACGCCAGAGATTTCTCAAGAAATTTTTAATATATTATTCATCTCCTCAATATTTCATACAAACCCATATATATAGGGAAACCCTAACAAACAGACTCCTAATAGAATCCAAACTCCTAATCAAATCAAATATCTAGTAAAATTCAATTACTAATAAGATCCAAAATCAAATCAAATATTGATCTCCATCAATTCTCCCTGGTGAACCTCCGGTAAATGACGAAAATAATAATTATCGAGCAAATCCGGGTCGAGTTGCTGGACTTTTTCGGTGCGCAACCAAGTACAATCTGAGTCTGAACGTCTACGCCAGCGCACCAAATAATACTAATATCCACCATCAGCAGTCAAAACAATCTCATCATCTAGAATATCTTCAATCTGATCTATATGATGCTTACGTAGAGCAGGAAGGGGCGGTGTACGGATGGGAAAATATCAATATCCTGGCGAAGCAGATGATAGTAGATCTGGAATAACTGCTCGGTAGTCAAATGGAGCACGGTACAGAGTCAGGTCCTCGACGTTGAAAACTGGATTGATCCCAAGATTGTGGGAGATCGCAAGCTCATAAACATTAGAACCAATCCTCTTTAGAACTCGGTAAGAACCCATAAGTCAAGTATGAAACTTCTTCAAGGTTCCTGGCAGGAACCTCTCTGGACGCACTCTTACCATCACCTCATCATCAACTGCAAATTCCTGCAATCTTTTGTGGGAGTCTACTGCAGACTTGTAGTTATTATTACTAATTGCTATTTGCCGACAGATATAATCATGCAAATCATGCAAATGCTGTACAAAAGACTCGGTTGAGGCACTAGACCTATCACCTATAGAGAGTGGAAGAAAATCTATAGGTTTTCTAGGTTTATAACATGTAACTAGCTCAAATGGATTCATCCCAGTAGACTTATAGGCTGAACTATTATATGCAAACTTCGCTATAGGCAAAACAAGACCCCACGTGGTTAAATGGTCGCCCACAAAATATCGAAGCAAGTCACCTAAGTTATGATTGACAACTTCTGTCTGACCATCTACATGTGGATGATAAGCAGTAGGGAAGTTAAGTATGATACCAATTTTCTTCTAGAGAGTTCGCCAAAAATGACTTGTGAACCGAACATCTCTGTCAGAAATAATTGATTTAGGAAGGTCATGCAAATGAACTACCTTTTTACAGAACAAGTGTGCAATATGTGAGGCATCTGAAGTTTTGTGGCAGGGATAAAATGTGCCATTTTGGAAAATCTACTCACCACGACTAATATTGCATCATATTTCCTAAGTGTGCGAGGGAGTCCTAAAATGAAATCCATGCTAAGATACTCCCAAGGTGCAAAGAGTATGGGTAATGGTGTGCAGAGTCCTGTATTCTACTTCTTACTCTTAACTACCTGACAAACTCGATAATGCGACACAACTCGCGCAACATCACGTTTAATGCTTAGCCAATAAAAATCGGTTTTCTACAAAAATGATAGTTTTATCTCGACCGAAATGACCGGCGATCCCTCCTGCATGCATTTCGCAAATCAGATGATCGCGCAAAGAAGTATTGGAAATGCATAGACGGGTATTTCGAAATAAAAAACCATCAACGATGGTGAAGGCATGTACTATAATAGGAGAATCCTGTGTCAGAGATGAATAAATGTCACCAAAGTCCCTATAAGTAGGGTAGTCTTGAATGATTTGTTCAAATCCGATAAGTTTTGCACTCATCATCTGTAAAGTGCAAAGTTTCCTACTTAATGCATCAGCGGCTTTATTTTCAGTTCCTGCACAGTGTTTGAGTACAAAATTGTACTCTTTAATAAACTTAAGCCACTTGATGTGTCGATACCCTACTCTCTTTTGGAAGTTGATATAGCGTAGAGCTTGATGGTCTGAATATAGAACAAACTCTTTTGGTAGCAAATACTGACGCCAATGACGCAAACATTGCACTACTGCATAAAACTTTCTATCATAAACATCGTAGCGCTGTTTTGTCTCATTCAATTTTTTGCTAAAAAAGGCGATAGGATAATTTTCTTGGCTCAAAACACCACCTATACCTACGTCTGATACGTCACATGCTAGCTCAAAAACCTTCGAGAAATCTGGAAGATGAAGGACCGGAGCAGTAGTCAACTTCTCCTTAATCTCCTCGAAAATATGAGTAGCAGATTTAATCCATTGTAACTCCCCTTTCTTAAGACAATCAGTGATCGGAGCATGGTGGTACTAAATCCCCTAACAAATCTCCTATAAAATGTGGCCAGATCATGAAAGCTCCTGGTCTCATGGATCATACGAGAAGTAGACCATTCTCTTATGGCCTTAACTTTGTTAGAATCTGCTGCTACTCTGTTTTTAGAGATGACAAACCCAAGAAAGTGAACAGAGAAAACTAAGAACGCACATTTCTTCAAATTGACAAACAGTTTCTCCTTATGGAGAGTCTCTAAAAACTGTGTCAAATAAGAAAGATGTCCTTCTTGGGTTTGACTAAACACAAGAATGTCATCAAAATAGATAATAACAAACTTGTCTAAGTACGCAATATTTGGGTCATAACTCTCATAAATGTGCTGGGTGCATTAGATAAACCAAAAAACATGACCAACCATTCATATAATCCGTCCTTAATTTTAAAGGCAGTTTTCCATTCATCACCTTCACGGATACGAATCTGATGATATCCGCTTCGAAAATCTATCTTCGAAAAGATTTGAGAACCAGCCATCATATCTAATAAGTCATCAAGTCTTGAAATAGGAAACCTATACTTGATGGTAATTTTGTTCATGGCGCGACTGTCAACGCACATTCTCTAGCTACAATCCTTTTTAGGTGTGAGTAGAGCGGGAACGATACAAAGACTTAAACTTTCTCTAATAAAGCCTTCCCACAGTAACTCATCGACATGTCTTCTCAACTCAGCATGCTCAATAGAATTCATCCTATAATGAGATAAATTGGGCAAACTGGACCCAGGCACGAAGTTAATGGCATGCTGAAGTCCCGAAGGGGAGGGAGTTCATCAGGTAATTCATTGGGCATGATATCTCGAAAATCAGTGAGAATCTGACGAATCTCCGGGTGGTAAATTACAGGTGAACTAGAAAACTCTCCTAAAGCAATTACCTCATATATTAGTCCCTCCTCTAGACTCTCCTTAAGGAACTATGATCGAGTTACCAAGTGAAGAGACTTTTTATGTATCTGGCCTATGACCTTTTCGCTCTTTGGGCTCTCATCACTAGACTTAGGCGGCGCGGGTTTCAAAACAATTTTCTTTCCATTAAATTTGAATGTATATGTGTTTGACTTGCCGAAATAAGTCACATCTAAGTCATACAACCATGACCTACCAAGCAAGATATGTGCGGCGGTCATATATAATACATTGCACCAAAACTGGTCCTGATAGCTTAACATCTGGATAGGTACTAGATAACATTGGATAATAGATTGAGCAGTTTTATCTACCCATGTTACGTTGTATGGTTGTGGATGGGGTTCAACTTTGAGGCCCGTTTTCTCAACAGCTGTTCTTGAGATTATATTCACACAACCACCCCCGTCAATCATTACGCGATAACTCTTTCCTCCGTATGTAATGTATGTGGTGAAAACGCTAGATCTACGCCAATCTTCATCTTTTCGTTTTAGTGTAAAGACCTAAAGACGCCTAAGCACGCATTTGAAATGATTATTTTCTCGTCTGACTCACTAACGTTTCCTACTGGTTCATATAGTTCTTCCTCAAGATCATCATCATCACCATTATGTTCTCCTTCTACGAGTAAAGCTCTAGTGGGATACTATAAAGCTTTGTGGCCATACTCGTGACACCTAAAACACTCTATACCTTTCGTGCCCAGTTTAGATGACTCACCCATTACGGCTTTACCTTTAAAGTCTTTGTTGAGTTGGGTGTTAGGTCTCTTGTTATCTTCAGAAGGGCATCTGGACTGCTCCCCGGGTTTAGGAGTAAACCTACGGTCAGTAGAAAATTTGAGAGAGTATTCTATATCTTCTGCTAATTGACAAGTTTGAGTAAGGGAACTTATATTCCGAAAATGGATATGCATAGCTCGTTGTATGTCTGCGCGTAGTCCAGAACGAAATCTAGATATCGCCTAGTGTCGGTCCTCTCGTAAATCACACCGAAGTGTCAATTCATCAAATTGAGTTGTATACTCTTGGACCGTCATGCTTCCCTGGCGAAGACTGTGCAACCTATCTAATAGATGACTCCTAAATGTGACTAGAAAATACTTCTCTTTAAGTCTATTTTTCATGTCATTCCAAGTCTCTATCGCATCCAGATATCTGTCACATTCTCTTTCTACCGATATCCATTATATCCTAGCGGGCTCAGTCAATCGCATTCAAGCAAATCGTATTTTGCGCTCTTAAAGCATGTCATATCAATCGAAATAGTAATCCATGTCTGCGAGCCAGTCACTAAAAACTTTAGGGTCGTGAGTGCCGTCAAATGTAGGAGCTTCTACTTTTATTTTACGTATGATGTCATCTTCAACACGTCTAGTTCTAGGGACACTCTCATCTCTATTCCGTTTATTTCGACCTCTTGGTTCTCTATCGTAATTCCTTTCGTTATATTCATTCTTATAAATTTGATTATTTTGTTCTTCCATTTATTGTTCTAGTGCATCCAGTCGTTTATTAACAATTTTAAACTGTTCTATTTGTTCAGTGATAGTTTTTAATTGTTTATCATGATTTCTAACTTTTCATCCACATTACTAGATCTGGGGTGGTCATTTTACCGTTACGAAGAAGCATGTAATCAAACAAACGTATGCAATGCAATTTCCTAGACTCAGTCAAATTCTATACGCGTGCATTATATGATCAAATAAAATTTTCTAAGGTTTAGTTTCTAAAATGAAAAGAAATGGATTCTAAAAATGTGTGTATGCAGTAAGCAATAAGTTGACAAATAATTATTAGTAATTCTAACTAACAATCTTATGCAGAATTTCACAAAATAATTGCAAATTTTTGCTGAAGAAAATTGGTTAGTTTAGAAATTACCCAAATACCGAAGAAGTTCGTGCACTTGTAGTGGTCCCTTGGAGTCTTTCGAAATTGGTTCGCCTGCTGAAGAGCCCTGAAATCCTGCCACAATTGTTGGAAACAAATTCAGGAATGCAACGCTTCGAATCTGACTCGAATTGGACTCCGAACGGGCTCCAAATCACCACTATTCTCCTTAACGGGTCTGCACTGGGTCTACACTGCTGTACTGAACCAAAAGTGGAATGGATCTGGAGCTGCTGGTCGGATCCAAAAGAAATTAAACCTTCTATTCTTTTGAATATGGGTTTGAATAAAATGGATCCAAATCAGAACCAAATCAATCCAATAACAAACAAACCCAAAACCCAATAGCTTTCTTCTCCTTTATCTCGTACGGGTGGCTGCGGTTGATCTGAGGTTCACTGATTTTCGGTCGCGGCTGCTTGGGCGAGGAGGAGTGATGAGGGTGAATGGCGAGGGCGATGATCAATGAGGAAGGAGGTAAGGGTGGCCGCGAGATCGGGACAGATCTAGTCGGTAACGGCGGCGGCCTCTCTCGACGCTGGCAGCAGCGATCCACGAATCTGAGAGATTCACCCGAGGAGAATGGGGCAATGGAGATGCAGGAGGTGTCGAGGGCAGCGAGGGTCTGGAGGAGGGTGTTGCAGTGGATGGTGGCGATGGAGACGGCGGAGATGCCGAGGTGGCAGAAGAAGGGGAATAGTTTGGAGTCGGCGTCGTTTAGAGAGTGGAGCTAGATCGGATGATGGCGTCGGTGAGGGCCTTAGGGAGGGAGAAGAACTCGAAGGAGAGGATGGAGCGCTCGGCTGGATCGGGGGAAAATTAGTGGATAGGGAAGTTGAGGGAGAGGGTTTTTTTTTTTTTTGCTAGATCAAAGGAGAAGGGCTTGCTGGTTGAGAGAGTGGATCTGGAGAAGAACTCGAAGGAGTGGCTGCTTGGGTTTTTTTTTTTTTTCAGATCTGTATTTTTTTTTTTTAGATCTGTATTTTTTTTTTTCAGATCTGATTTTTTTTTTTTAGATCTGTATTTTTCTCTTTTTTTTTTCAGATTTTTTTTCAAAATAAAAATACAAATAAACGGAAATAAAAGAGAACAAAAATGTGGAAAAAGAAGATGGTGATGGAGAAAAAAAAAATTAGGTTCTGATACCAATTTGACACAGGATGGAGGAGAAATTAAGGTTAGGATTTTGAAAATTAAGGTTTTTTTTTTTTAGAGGAATTGGGAAAGAAAAGATAGATTGGGGAAAAAACACACGGGATTTGGAAATCCACCTGGGCCCACACCCTCTCCACGAATTTACAAGGAAATATTTTGATTTTAGCAAATTCCACACCAGAGATTTCTCAAGAAATTTTCAAAATATTATTCATCTCCTCAATACTTCATACAAACCCATACATATAGGAAAACCCTAACAAACAGAATCCTAATAGAATCCAAACTCCTAATCAAATCAAATATCTAGTAAAATCCAGGATTTACGATTAAAAGAGCCCATCTCACCGAGAGAGAAACTGAAAACATAAACTTGACCACAAAGGCCTTTGGATATATCCGGTTCAAAGCATCCAAACTAAACATTAAAATGAGCATTTCCCAAAAAAAAAAAAAAGGAGAAGAAGAAGCTGAAACTTCTCTGGATTTCTCTAGGCAATTTCAAAGCATTCTCCCACAAACTCCCCTGCTTCAATGAAATCAAACTGCTTAAGACTCCAATACAATTTGTAATAAGATGGGAGAAGACACAGCATCCCAAGAGCTTAGCACTTTGAAATTCTGTTATCCAAAATGTATCAGTCATCCCACCCTGATGGTGTGATAGTAATATCACCCCATTTGATACCCTCAGCGTACGGGTTGTGAGTACTGCAAGGTAATTCAATTCCACTAGAGCATGGATCTGCCCATTTGACTTCTTCTGATTTAGCTTCAGAGGCATTTTCAATCTCATCTTGGTAAGGAATTGGTGTCTCTCCCCCCCCTTCCATCTCATTGTATTCGGGAAATTCATTGTTTGAGTACTGCTTCTCAACTTCATCACTCCACCGAGCTGCATCAGAGTACTGGTAATGACCAGTTTCGTCCCACTCCACTTCATTGGAGTACTGCTTTGGGACTCCTTTGGCCTGTTCGACCTCAGTGCTGTATTGATCTGGCACGTCATCTTCACCATAATATATGCCTTGGTTGGGGGAGAAGTGCCTTCCCGGGGGAGGAAGAGAGCAGCCTTGATAAGAACCATTGTCCACACAGTATCTTAGTACCTTATCCCAGTAAGGATCCTGCAAAGAGAACAAGATAGTCATTAAGAGTACTGGATTCATTGCTATTCTCTGAAAATGAAATAAGAAACTGGCTTTAAGCACTTGATTTCTGTGATTTTGAATTTATTCAAGGTTAGCTGTTACTACCGATTGTGAGAAGTGCGAAGGTTTCTTTTCACTAAAATGTTGATGATTATGAATTCTACATGTCAAAATAAGATCAAGGAATTGCAAGGAGATCCGTTACCAAGTCATTCTTCCCATTTACAATGGTAGACCATAAACTACCTACTGTGCAGATTGTTTCCCAAGAAAAAGTCTCCCGACCATCTTCTTTCTAAAGTCTGCATAGAAAATAGAGGCACATTCTGTAATGACCTGAACAAGGACTTTGCAGCAGGAGGTCACCCATCTCGACGTTACTCTTAACCAAGCATGCTCAACTGAGTTTTCTACCACGGTTCATCCCTCAAGCTGATCCTATTTATGTCAACTTTAGATCTAAATTTTCCAATCAATCTACTGGATCTAAAACATGGCTCTACTAGCCCTCTTATGACACCGAATTGACAGGCAATGTAATTTGCCCTAATATTATATTTATATATCAATCAGATTTCATATATGAACTTGATAAGCCTTATTTCATCAGTAATGGTGAAAAATTTTATAGTTCATATATGAAATCTGGAGTCAATATGTTCATATAAATTATATGAAACTCTAGTTGTGAAGATGGAAATATGGAGATTCGAGTTGTGAATAAGGAATTAGAAAAGACTTCAGGTGTCAATATAAGGAAATCCTAAGAATTATCCTATTAACAGAACTTTTTTTTTTTTTTTTAAACAAAGACTATAGTCAACCTATTCTCAATCCCCCCTTCTAATTGATGCAAGTGGGGATTAAACTCCTAACCTTTTGCACACTAGCTAAGAGATTTTACCATTAAGACATAATGGCGCATCCCATTAACAGAACTTCATGCATTTTTGATTCTTGTGCATGTTTCCATGTATATGGGCATATCTACCTGAGCAATATATGCACATGATCTCTCTCTTTGCACGGACACCTATACATATAAATTAAGTCTCAGGTGCTTTTATATCCTTGTGTCCTAAATTTCAAGAAAATTTGTGCTGCTATATCCCCGTGTACTCTACACACACACACACACACACACACACATATATAACACATACATATATATAGATACATACATACATGCATACATGCTTCTTAGGTTGTCAAGCGCCCCTTCCAACTTTAAGAACGCCAATCCGTTCTCCCAATTTATTGTTGCCCATTTTATCTTACTTTTCTAAGAGTCTAAGATCAAAATATCTTCATCTTCTATATTGAAAAACCCTAAAATTTGAATACTAAAATCTAAATAAATAGAAAGTTTCATTTTCATCCAACTTAAACCCATGTTACCAAGAGGGGCACACAAATGGGATAAGGCTCGTGATATGGATACATAATAGATGGTCCTAAGAAAATTTGTAATATGTAGAAATACACATAAACCTGAACATTCTGGAGCCAGATCCTCATTATTTATCTTTCTACATGGCTATGGTAGGGTATTGAAAAGAAGGTATTTTAATCATTCGACGTATCTAGGGTTCCATCTCATCTAGCCAAGTGCTAAAATTTACCGAAATGCAATTACATTCGTTGTCCGAGTTCTAGGTTTCAGACTTGATATGATAAAAACTCACTCATTTTTTCTTTTGCTGATTTTTTTTGCAATTTTTTGTTTTTTTCATAAATCTGCAATCCTTTTTTTTATTTACATCACAATTTTTTTATGATCTTTTTTCTGCAATCTTTTTTTTTCTGAATTATGCGATCCATAGAAGGGGCAAAACGTTTGATTTCTTCCTAAAATGGAAATCCATTTTACTGATTTTTATATTCAATCTTTTTATATATCCAATATTTTTTTATTTGCTTTTTTTTGCAGTATAAATTAAAAAAATTATAGGAAATGTTGAGAGATGAAATGAAGATAGAATTATTTTTTCATAAATAATTACAAATTTGATTACTTGATAAATATCAACAAAATTATACAAATTTACAACAAGAATGAACTGAAATTTTAGTAAATTACAGTCATATAGCTATTTTTGCATAAAATTAATGTAAATTATAGTAAATTATAGAAAATTATAACATAATTGTTTTCCACCTAAAAGAAGATAATTAAAGTTTCAAATTTATATATAATTGCTAATTCATTATTAAGTTGCTAAGATCTTATATGATAAGTAAATAGCTCTAAGATGATATTGGAAAGGAATGAAACTTGATTTTCAATATTGAAATTAAATATTTTTCTATGAACATTTTAGTATACATATGTATTGATATATTATTATTCCAAGCTCTAACGAGTACTGGCCGAGTTTTTTGAGTACTTGCTACTCGCTCTCGGACCAAGCGAGTAATTAAACTGAGTTTTAGAATACTGTACAACACAAATCCATTTTCGTATTGCACATGGAAGTTTGTACCAAAAACTATTTGTTCATTAATATATAAGTAGAAACATTTATGGTCGACCTCAAACCTATGTGTGGCCAGCCTCTCTAAGTGATCCACCCAATTGAAATGCATAAACAAAGTGCACACTGCACAGGTCACGCAAACATGTAAATGAATGAAGGATAAGAAGAAAGTTATCGGATAAGAAGAAAGTTATCTTTTACATAAAAGTCCACTACAAAATAATAAACTTGTAAAATCTATATGTGATCCCACAAACATACAGCTCCAGTTTTCCTGTACCTCCTACATCTATTTTACATAAAATCCAAGGCTTGAGTGGGGACATCCACAAACGGCAATCATGTTCACTACTATAATTCAGCACATGTTACGCACATGCAACGGTAGAGAGTAATATTTTTTAAGGCACATGTAATTGAACGAGTGCAATTGAATTATGTTCTAAAGGCATAGGCTGGATCGAAATAGGATAATTCCTGTTTGCACCTTTTCTAATATAAATTGTGTCCATCAAGATTCTAAATTGCAGCCACAATATTGGCTGATATTGTGGTTTAGATACCTAATCGCTATACTATTGAACATCTCAATGAGTTCATCATTCAAGGAAGAAAATATGGATGTATCGAATCCAACCGCTAGTGTGGCTGCAATATCAGGATCTAAATATAAGTCGATATCCAGTAAAATCGGAGCCTATGCAGTTGAGGCAAAAAATTGTAATCTTTATTAGCCCATTTAATCTAGTTTTTCTTGGTTTTGAGCAAAATGGGTATATAATTACCTTTATCTAAACTTTGAATTGAGTGGTTTCTTTTTTAATTTTTTAAAAGACTGATTAACTGGCCAATAATTTATTGTCAAATTATAGTAAAATTACTGTTCAATACTTTAAATTCAGGAAAATCACATCAAACTTAAAAAATATAGTCATAATAAACTTATTAGTACGTGTCTTAGTGATTATAGATTCCTGACTTAATACAATTTATCATGGTAAAGTATCCTAACGACGTATATATTTGATGTTTTATATAACTTTATATGATGCATGCATATATTGGATTATTCATACTTGTTTTTGGATATGTATAATATAGTCCACTATTGACATCTGAGATTTGCTAAATATCTACGAAATTTCCTTCAAAATGATATCTGCTGTAAAAAAATTTCTAACAAATATATCTATTATAGCCGAATTTTACAACTTTGTTGTCCATATAAAAGTTTGCACAAAAGTTTTTAAGTGAGGACGGTAAGTGAGGAAAGCAAGCCCAAGTGTAGACAACATCTGTGAGGAAAGCAGGCCCAGGTGCATGCAAAGCACCTAGATAGACCAGTTCTCACATTATATCATAGAGATGGAGGTATAACAAAGGCAAGGAATCAAGTCGGCTAAGTCAAACTTAGATGTTTTAAAGGATGATATAGAATAGTTTCTTTTTCATAGGCTTAAGCGGCTAGAATGCCGATATAGCCTAGACAGTGGATGGCCACCTAGGTGAAGGTGGCACCCAGATTGTCATGCACATGGCTTGGTGCTAAACTAGGAGCTTAACATTCCCGTTGACAAGTATTTGATCTTCATGAGTGCTCCTTCATATTAGTTTGCAGTTTAACCAATGCGAAACACGTTCTAACCTGATCTATTACGGATAAAAAAAGGTTATCGAATAGGTTTCTCCCTTTCTTGGTCTCTCGTGGAGGCAGCAAGCAGTGGATCAGCAGAGACGATGCGGAAGGCACCAGCAAAAACCGTGATGAGACCATCCATTATCTCCTTTAATTCCTTAGCCATTTCTTTATTTTGTTTTTACCATTCTACCTTGGCATTGGGTCTGGCAGCCTGAACCATCCAGCACTCTTTAACACTGCAAATGTTAAACAAATGACAGTTTCTTTGATTGGATTTAAGCTGGTGGGTGTTGTCTTGTGGTGGTTGTTTTTGTTTCTTTTTCTTTTTCTTTTTTCCTTTTTCCTTTTTTTTTGTGCATAGGAGGAGGATGAGGATTTCTACTGACGGCTACTAGGCATGGATAGTTGGATACAGAAACAAGCAAGCGTGACATAGGTACAGGATATGGCAATTTCATAAGGAGTAGGCCACAAGTAGGTTAGGAGTAAATTTTCCTCTGACACCAAAAATTCCACCTTGCCCCCATTCATTACTTCAATCAGACCGCAATTTTGATTCCCCATCCCCTAGGAACCATGCACACCAATGTGTCATAGGGTTCATTAGTCCATCCATCAATGCGTATGAAATGTTATTTTCTTATAAAACCATTTCATTTATATCCACAAACATCACCATATAACCATAACTTTTGTTATGTGTGATCCTCAGGCGATAGATATTAGCATGGGGTCCAACTGAAGTAAGAAGCAGGGAAGTTAAGTTTCAGGTATCATGGGAGGAAAATTTCTCCGATGGCAATTGATACCCATTAATCAAAAAATGAGCATGTGCAACGTATACTTTGCATCTCAGTGCATCCAAACTAGATGAGCATTAATAATATAACACTATAATAGGCACTCTCTGCACATGCTAAAAGTATAACACATCTCACATTTTTATTGCTTTTCAAAAAGAAGAGATCTTGGCTCTTTGACTCCAATAGAATAGCTCAACGCGACTCACCCAATTTGATATTGTCAATATTTTGACTACCTTCTTCCACTAAAATATATCCTTTACCAGAAACGAAAGGCAATAAAATTCTAATGCATATGTACTATATTCTCAATTCAAATTTGTGAAAAATAAAAGAAAAAGAAATAGCAATGTTTCATCTCCATTTAAAGCAGTTAAAGTGTTAAACAGGTAACAATCCCAAATATAGAAATTGTTTTCACTCAGAGAGAACCATATGGAAATATAATACAGAAAAGTAATCATGTCCATCTTAGATACCCAGAGCATAACTATGTGCCCATGTTATTCTTTTCTATAGTTAAATGAGAAAATAAATTATAGTATAACAAAGGATCACTCAACAAACAATCTTCAAGTCACATGAATAGGATGAATAGTAAAGATTTCTCAGTTTTTCGGCTCTAAGAACAATTCAAATCAAGATATGTGATAAGTTGCATTGTAAAAAATTTTATCTTAAAAGCAAATAATTATGGATTATGAGCAAATCATGGTCTAGAAAATGATACTTCATTAACACCAGTGTCAGATAAATTGAGCAGGCAAAGATGCAAATAAAAGATCCATAGATTATTTTCATGATATTGGTCAAGAAAATAAATGCTACCTTAGTAACAATGTGCGGATTTCCAATGATAACAAGCAAGGATTTTGCACGTGTAACAGCAACATTGAACCTCCGAGGATTGCTGAGGAATCCCAAGTTGTGTGTACGGTCAAATTCATTATGTCTAAAGGTTGAGCGGACAGTCGATATGATTATTACTAGTCGTTCTTGCCCCTGGAATTGCTCAACAGTTCCAACCTTCACACCTGACAACTCAAGTGACTCTAGGACTTTCTTCAACTTGTTTACTTGCTGACGGTATGGTGTAATAACCCCAATATCTGCCTCATCTACATCAGCATTCATCAGCTTGTTAATGGTCTCTACTACCTTACTTACCTCAGTCCTATTAAACCATGATGGATTGTTCCCCTCTCTCTCATCTACTCCTTCAATTCCAATAAAAAAGACCGGAAATGACATGTTTGGAAGTCCCAGACAATCATAATTAAAAGACTCATCATCTTTCTTACAAGCAATCAATTCTCCCCTGTAGAAAAGATTTGAAGGGAGCTCCAAGATTGCCGGATGGCAGCGATAGTTCCTTACGAGCTTTGTAACGTAATTTTCATCGCCTCGTTCATAACATTCAAACTCAAAAAGTCTCTCCAAGTATGATTTTCCTAATCCATAATCCTCAGCATTTTTAGAATAAATAACAGGACCCAACTGCATTGGATCTCCAGCCAAAACAATAACAGTGTCTCTTGCACACAAATTTGATATTGGCACCATTGTCTCTGGCTCAGAAGCTTGACCAGCTTCATCCAAGAAAATATGAGAAAAGTGGCCCATTTTGATGCCTTCACTAAATAGCGTAGATGCGCTCATGTAAGTAGATATGATGATCTTATACTGCAGCAAAGCATTGAGAGGAGGGCATTTAAAGACCATTTCCATTTCATCATAGGAGCAAAACCGAAGCAAGTCAGTCTTAATATCCTCATATGGACGACTCAATGCATTTAACCTAAATATTTCATTTTCTCGAACTCCAGTTCCCTCCACACCAATAAGTTTCTCCAACATGTGATCAGATGCGCTATTGGAAGAGGCACACACAAGAATCTGAGCTTTTCTCCGTGATGTATAGAGCTGAAGCATTGCCTCAACCAGCGTCATGGTTTTTCCAGTGCCTGGAGGCCCGTGGATGACATATGGAGGAGCTCCTTTGCAGCCAAGGATCTTTTCAACAGATCGTGCTTGCTCCCTGTTTAGATTACGATTCAAGGGGTTCAAATCAATTGTTCTGATAACCCTTCTACGTGGTACTTGAGAAGGAAAAAGAAGCTCACGCCCTAAGTTTTCAGCAGCTTCAACTGCTTGGTACTGCCTTCGCATGTTTAAACGGTTGTATGTGAAACTAACATCGTAGAGGTCATCGTCCCGATGACGCAGGTGTAGACACTGATTGAACCTCAAAAATATTTCATCTGCCTCAACCCTGTGAATATAACCCTGAAAAGACCACCAGAAAAATGCACATATAAGGAACAGCACAGTTTTGTTTTTCTAATTATAGATGTTCTAATGTAAGAAAGATTTCCAATATAAACTTTTGAATAAGCAGAAACCTGAAAAGTTTGATCATCACTGGCACACTGGACAAATATAAAATCCCCACAGACAAGAGATGGCCTTCGCTCTGCTAATCCAGGAACCTCGAGGGACAAAAAGTTGTTGCGCCTCCTCATCATGGTCACTGATACCATGTCAAATGATCTCATATCCTCCTGAAACAACAAAAATAGAACATAACATGCAAAAGAAATTATATATATAATTCCTTAAATCAAACCATGTTGAGTTACTATCAAGAATTACCTCCAATCGAATTTCTTCCATGACAATTAGAGTGCTGAAATATTTTCTGTAGTTCCGATTGTGCAGTTCCTCCATTATGGCATCAGGAAGTTGTTTATTCTCAATAACTTCACGGATATCCGGCGGAATAGGATACTGTGGAAGCTTAAATCTATGCCGTCTTGTGGTTGGACGAGATGGCCGAGAACCACTCACGTACTTGCTGCAGTTAAACTTCTTCTCCTGAGAACGAGTTCTGGAATAAGGCTTTGATGAAAACAGATCTTGTGAAACCTTATCTTCTGCCAATAAAAAGACCACTCTCTCAATTTTTTCTCCCACATCAAAGTGCACAACTGAGTTGTGCATACCGATTACCTTCGGTTTACACGAAATCCAAATTGTCAGAGTTTTGCCAGGCTGGAGTGTCCTATCTTCTAAGGAAGTTGAACCCACAAAGCCATCTGCTCCTTCATCAGCATCACTAGATGGAGGCTTCATCAGGGAGAGGAGAAATGAGTCCTCATGGTTTGAGGAATAGATTCTAACACTCCACAAATCTATTGGATGGCTGGTGGTGTTCTTTATATTGATCGAATCTGCTGCTGTTTCCTTAAGAAGAACAGACTGTGGCAGCCCATTGACGAAAGGGAATGGATACGATATTACAATAGGACCTTCCTCATTTGTATCAAAACTATGGAGGGATTTCTCATCCTCAAAATCCAAGAATCCAACTTCTCCTTTCTCTCCAATTACGGAATATTCTTCATCCCAGTCATTTTCTACATTTGTACCCATACTGAAATCAGCCTTCACACGAGGAGGGCTCTATCCTGTCAATTCCAAGAGAGCATTAGAAAACTTCTATTACTATGTTACACACCAAAGAATATGATTGTTACTATAAGCAGTATTCGACAAATCAGAGAGAATAACCGAATCTTAGGCATGAATAGTGAAAGCCAATAACCTACAAAAGTGTTTGTTACCATTTTCGTTTAAGAAAAGGCTCTTAAGATAATCACATAACATGGAATATCGGCAAGTGATGAAGCAGACTACGGTCTGCTTCAGCATAATTGCATCTAACATTATCAAATTAGACCTATAATTGATTTTATGAACAATAAACTCTGATGAATAAGGATCAATCATTATTATCAGCAAGTCTTTATCAAAAGAAAAATGAGGGGACAACAGAACTCATAAACTTATAACGGAATCTTGATTACCCTGCAAACTGCATCCTCCAAAAAAAATATGCCAAAGACAAATATTAAGTTGTTGAAGAGGAAGATATGGACATCACCTTTCTTTTTTGCTGAATCATCATAAAATGTTGCAGAAATATGAAAATAATAATTTACATAATTACCTGTAGAGAAATGTGAGCAAGGGACTGCAGTAATACTAAAAAGGAGGAGGCCAGATTTTCTAGTTTCTATTCACATTATGCATTTCATAATCCATAAAAATAAGTATGCACAAAATCTTTACTAATTTTATGAGAATTGGAAAGAAGATACAATTACCATGATTTCAGACTTTCAGTTATAACAGCATCAAAAGATTATTCAAATTATTATATTTTCTTACTAGAAAGGTAAACAGAGACAACACACAAGGCAATTCAAAATAAAAAGAATTGGGTGCACTAGCCTAGAAATCAACATTCAAGACAGACCAGGCAGGTCCCTACTTGTCCAAGCTCATATGCATCAGGAGATGTTTCCAAAGAAAAACCAAACAAACTAAGGACACTGAGTTAAGCGTCTATAAGCATTCCAGGAACAAGTCAGGCATTCCTAATATCACAAAGTTCTAAAATTTGGAACCCTCTGATGTAGAATGGAAAGAAAATTTAGGATTTGTGGTGGATGTGGAGAACATAGACGGTTCAAGCCTCTCATCCAGGTGAATCACATGCATACTCTCTCACGAATTATTCAAGAAAAGAATTGATTAGCACATACATGCCAAAGTTTCAAGAAAGAACTAAATTACAAGATAGGGTTTAGGACTCTCACCCAGACGATCATGCGCATACTCTCTCACGAATTACTCAAGAAGGAAAGAATTGACTAGCACATACATATCATAGTTTCAAGAGAAACTATCTTTTTTTGATCTTCATTCTATTTCTCTAAGAGTCTATTACAATATATTTATAATTAAAAACAAATAGAAAATTAGAATACAACTATGAAGCAAACTCGGATACAGATTCGGATATGAACACAGGACATGGCATTTGTGAAAATACAAGGATACAGACACAGCAAGGACACAAAAAAATATAAATATAATTATTTATTCTTCTATTATTGCATAATAATTTTACTAAAATATAAAATATGAAACCACTTATATTATATGAGTTTGTGTCTCTTCATTTATTTACAAATGATAAAATATAAAATATGAAACCACTTATATTATATGAGTTCGCGTCTCTTCATTTCTTTACAAATGTTAAGCCTCACCATCTATCATGCATCTATCATTCACCCTTTATAAGTAAAGAGACAAAAAGAAAATGTGATGATATTAGCGAGTCATAAATCCGCATAAAATGTAAATACAAAAAAACATTTCTTTAAATATAGAAACTAAATAGGTCTCATGTACACAAGAAAACATTAAAATACAACTTTATAAAACTAACTAGATATAGAAAGATACTACTAATTTGGTAATGTTTATTTTCGATTTTTCCTAACCATTTAACTCCCTTTTTCCAGATACAGCGTACAAAAAGCTCGAACACGCAATGACACGGTATATTTTCTCTTATTTTATTAGATACACCACATATCATGTCTAACATGATTTTTCGTGTCTATGGCATATCTGTATCGGACACGTATATGTGTCAGACATGTGTCAGACAAGGCACGACATCCCCAGTGGTGTGTCTGTATTTCTTAGGAAGATAAAAAACTGAAAGTCACTATAGACTAAGAGTCTAAACTAACCAATCCATAATTATACATAATCTCATAATGTCTTCATCAAATCTCTGTGTCTTCAAAAGATTCACCTCCAGTGAATAAAGGCACCATAATTTCAATTGCATCCGGAATTTTCATCCATCAACAGTATGATCTTCCTAAGTAAAATGATCTCAATAACGAAAATAAGGTCTGAAGATGAGATATGCAATATCTGATTATGATGTCAACACCATCGAATGGGCTTCATTGTTCTTCACCTCAATAAATGTTGATTGCCTATAAACATGCATTCCATGGAAAAAAGACTGGAAACGAATAGAAAATGATTCAGGTCACCTCATGGACAATTGAAACCAATGTTAGAAAAAATGCACTTCGTAACGCGTTACGGAGTGTAACGGTTGCACTTGAGCTCCATAGCAGGGCAAAATAACGCCCTGCTGCGTAGCGCACATTATTTTTAAAAATAAAGTACATTACAGTACGTTATTAACGTACATTATTTATAGACTTAAAAATCTATAAATTGACTCGTGCATGAGACTCACGAAGGGACAAAAACCCTAATTTCGTTCACGATTCTCCTCCCAAATCTCCCGATTCCGCGATTCTCCTCCCAATCGCTCCAGACCAAATCTTCCCCAACACCGATCATCCTCCCGATCATCCGCATCATCTTCGAGGCTTTGATCATTCGCATCATCTCCCGACGATTCTCTTCGAAGTAACTCACCGCCCTAACGACCTCCGCCTCCACCTCCGGCGACGTTCCCGGCAAAGCTCGGCCACTCTTTTCTTCTTCGAGGTCCCCTGCGGCTCTCCGTGAGTCCCAAGCTCCGGGAAAATTAGAATTCGTAAACCCTAGTTCATTCTCCCATTTTTTTCAACTATTAAATTGATTCCATGGATGTTAGAAGAAATTCATGATTTAATTGTTGTTTTACAAAATTCATGAGTAAATTAGTGCAGCCAATTATTTTCCCCTAATTTTTTTCCCTTTTTTTGAATTATCCAAAGAATTTATTCCGGAAAATTGGGTAAAAAATATTGGAGTGTGTTAAATTTGAACTGTTGACATGAGTGAGAATTCTGAGTTTGATGTTGCAATGTGTCATCCTTGAAGATGGGTGAAAAAAATTTCCCCCAATTTCTCTGCACTGTTAAACTGGGGAGTGGGGACCTGCCAGAGAATAGGAAAGGGTGTGAATTTTGATTTTTAATTCAGTTAAGAAAAACTGAATTAAAAAAAACTGTAGAAGAAAAAAAATGAAATAAAAAAATGTGTGAAATTTGATTTTTCGTTCATTTAAAAAAAATGAATTAATGAAAAAAATGATTAACTTGTGTTGGAATTTGAATACATTTTATTACTTGTGTAGACGTAATGTGTGGAAGTAATTAGATGCAATTGTTGAATCTTTCGACAATCCACACTGAATTAAAAAAACTGAATTAAAAAAAGTGTATTATTTTTGTAAATTAAAATTTGACAATTCGCACGAAGAATCATGTTAGATTAAAATTGGACAATCCGCACAAAGAATCGTGTCAAAAAATATGGATCCGGGCAGAGAATAGGGGATTCACAAGATAGGTGAGCCCCCAATTATTTTTATTGTAAATTCTGTAATCACCACATAATTGCGGGAACAATGTTCAAGAATGCATTTTCAATATGCGTGCGGTCCATGACCGCATAACGCATAATGGGATGACGCGCCGATTATGCTGAATTATGTGGAATATTAATATTTTAATATATATTAATATAATAATTATAAAAAAATGGATATATTAATGCTATAAAACTCTAAAAAATTAATTCAACTTAATTCAACTTATATTCTACTACAATAAACTTATACAATTAACAAATCGCCAACTTATATTCAAATAAACTTAATTCAACTCAGTAATCAATTAATTTTGCAGCAATTATGCAAAATCCAACACAATTCTGCAGCAATTATGCAGCAAAATTATGTAGCAATTATGCAGAAATTCTGCAGCAATTGTGTTGAATTTCCAACACAATTCTGCAGCAACCCAAATTCAACTCAAATTCAACTCAGCTTAAAATAACTGCAGCAACCCAAATTAAAATAACTACAGCAACCCAAATTCAAATAACTGCAGCAACTCAAATTCTAACTAAATTGGAATAATACCCAAATTCTAACCAAATTCTAAATAATCATCAAAAATATTCAACAGGAATAATACCCAAAAAATTAAACTGCAAAACCCTAAATAGATCCAAAATCCTAACTGGAAAAAAACTTCACCTGATCAGCGCCGCCGGAGAGCTCGCCTTGAGGACTGCAGCTGTCGAAGGAGATGTCGCCGGTGAGATCGAAGAGGGGAAAGGGTGAACGGAAGTTGGGGTTTTTTTTCACTGAAGCAGGGACTTGACAGCTCGGGAGATCGGAGAGTTGGGATTTTTTTGTCTTTTTTCGCTAGTTTGGAGGGACTATCGGTCGGAGTTGATGTCGCTGGTGAGATTGGACAGGGGAAAGGGCGAAAGAAAGTTAGGATTTTTTTTTCGCTGAAGCAGGGACTCGACCGCCGGAGAGCTCGTCTTGAGGATCGCAGCTACCGGAGGAGATGTCATCGGATCGCCAGTGAGATCGGAGGGGGGAAGGGGCGATCGGAGAATAAGGTTTTTTTTTTTCTCGCTGGGCTCGGAAATTCGATTCGGGAGAGGAGGAAGGGAAATAAGTAATAGGTTGCGGGTACGGGTCGAGTTTTGGGTGCGGGTCGAGCGAATTTTTAACGTTCGAAACCCGATAACCTGTTTGTCCGCATAATGGAGCGCATTCTGCTTTTTCTATACGTTTTGGGGGCAAAAACGCCATGCGGGCGCATATGCACCCGCATAGGGCGTTTTTTAGAACACTGTGCAGGAATCACTCGGATTAAGCATCATTTGGCTGGGACGAGACATGGGGTGAAAATGTGTGAACGAGTCCTGCCAGATGTAAAGAAAATATGTAAATATGTTTTGAAATCTACTGAGGTAGAAAAGAAGCATCACCAAGCCGGAAAATTGGAAGAATGGGGAACCGGACACTGCAATGGTGAGTGAAGAGCTTGAAAGCGCTGCCGGTAGCAACATTCAACCTCGAACTCTGGGAGCGATGAATAATTTATTAATCTTGAAGCCTGTCAATTTACGTTGTAGACAACATTAAAGAAGGAAGAGAGGATTGTGTCAGAAAAATAGGCAGATGTATCTATACAAATAGGCTGTCATTCAACATTTTAAATAGTCCATATTGGAAGAAGATCGAAGCAATTGGAAATTTCGGATTTGACTTGAAGCAACCATCTCCATACGAGATAAGAACGCAGGTTTTTAAGGCCGAGATTGAGAATATTGACAAGATTAAGGAGAAACACATGGCAACTTGGGAGAAATACGGTTATACATTCATATCAGATGGGTGGACTGACAGAAAGAGCAAAAACTTAATAAACTTTCTTGTGAATTCACCAGAAGGGACTTTTGTATAAGTCCATTGATGCATCGGCTCAGTTCAAGACAGGAGATTACTTATGGGAGTGTCTTGATAAGATAGTTGAACAGATTGGAAAAAATAATATTGTACAAGTGATTACAGACAATCACGCTTCATATGTCAGTGCCGACACAAAACTTATAGATTCACGAAAACGGCTTTACTTGACTCCTTATGCAGCTCATTGTATTATTTGATACTGGAGAATATAGGCAGGATAAAAATCTATGAGGAGACTCCTGAAACAACAAAGGGGATCATACAATTCATATATAATTATGTCTGGGTTTTGAGTTTGATGCGGACATACACGAAGGGTAAGGAACTGCTAAGGCCGGCCATTACTCGATTCGCTACATCATTCTTGACTCTATAAAGACTATAAATTAAGGCAGTCATTGAGAAAAATATTTGCTTCTGATGATTTCACGAAAAGTACTTGGGCAAAAAAACCGAATGCAGTGAAGGCAAAAAAGGCAATGCTATCTAGTAGAAGCTTCTGGGGTCAAGTTCTCTTTTACTTTAGCACCACACTTCCACGGGTCTATGTGCTGCATGAGGTGAATTCAAATGTGAAGTCTTCCATACCTTTTCTATATGAGTATCTCGACAGTTGTAAAAAGAGAATTGCCGATATCTGTGTAGGACAGTAAGAGGAAGTACATACCATATGAAATTTGATTGATAAGAGATAGATAGGCATGTTGCATAGGCCCCTCCATGCAGCGGCTTACTTTCTAAATCCTAAATGCTTATATAGTGATACATTCTCTAATATTCCCGAGATTAAAAAAGGCCTTCGTGAATGCATGCAACGAATGATTTCTGACCTCAATGAGTATGCACAAGCTGATGTGGAGCTGGATTAGTATAAACAGAATTTTAGAGAATTTGGATCCCCGCTAACTCAAATGACTATGAATGCTCAAAGTCCTATTATATCTTAATTTATTGTTTCCATTCAAAGGGTTTTGCTGGTAGAAATATCATTAAGTTATTTTTTTACATTTTTAATACCAAAATTAATTATCTATTTTAGCTGCCTGGTGGGAAAGATTTGGAGAGGTGTTCCAACACTCCAAAAATTTGCAATTCGAATCTTCTCTTTTACGACTAGTGCTTCTAGATGTGAATGCAATTGGAGCATTTTGAACAAGTATGAATTTAAAAAACTTAATATATTATTTTTAAGTACTTTATTTATCATCATACTCATATAACAATTTACAATTTTGTTAAAGGTGCATTAAAAAAAAAAGATGTCGTTTAGAGCAAGAACGCCTACATTCTCTATTGTACGTCATGTACAATATTAAGCTTAGAGAGAGAAATATTCAGAGAAAAAGAATGAATTTGGATTCAATTTTGATTAATGAGGCGACACCAAATGATGAATAGCTAGTTGAGAGTGATGAGTCTTGCTTTTCAGAAAATCTTAAATTGCTAGATGAGTCTACTGATGACGATTCAACTCTAAGAACGAATGATTTCTTAGAATTTATTGCAATTAATAGTAATAAAAATGTTCTTCTATCCACTGTGGATAAGGGAGACAAGGAAGATGAAACTGAAACCAAAGAAACAAAGCGTCGATACTTCTTGTAAGTTATCCAATTTTAACATTTAATATTTTAAACAAATACTTTACTATCGTGATTTGAGTATCTAATAACATCTTAATTTGTATATTTCTTGTGTAGCATCTTCTTCGGATAAAGGAAAAATAATTGATGATACTTTTGATGAGATAGGGGATGATATCGATCCGGAAGATGCAAACTATATTCTGGAAGAGGATGAACTTGTTATTGTAGATTAGATGGAGGAAAAATAATATTTTGTTGTGTATGACTTAAAAAATTGTTACGATATTTGTTAGGAAATTTTATAATTTTTCTACGCCTTTACATTGATTTTACAGTTATTTATATGATTTTTTAGATTTATTTACTTATTTATGAAAATAATTAAATATAATTTTATATTTATTTAAGTAAATAAAATTAAAATTGTGTAACCTACTTTATGCGTTATGTTATTTGCTACATAACCTAACAAAAAAAAAATGTTACGTTAACGTTATCGTTATTTTAAACATTGATTGAAACTTCACAATTGGCAAAAATAGTATTATCTTCACAGTTGGCAAAAACAGTATTATCTTCATAGTTGGTTGTGCTGAAAAAATCTATGTCTGAACAATTTGTGACTTTAATAGGCCATGAAACTTCTGCTAGTAATGACAATGACTAAGCAAGCACTTCTAGCACTAGCCTATAAATTACTTCTATGGTTTGGCTCGGGCTAGGAAGTGTAGTTGTCAATCTCGACAGAGATTTTAGTTTCTGGATCTATAACAAATTCTACTATGAATTCTGTCGCATGTTCTAATTTGGGTTTTGTTCTCATTTTTAGTACCTATGTATCCAGGTTTATTTGAAATTTATAGATATCCTCTAGATTCGTGTTTATCTTAGATAAGAGATTAGCATTCTTGGGTTTTCCATGGCTTTCCTCAAGCTTTTAGAGAAACTCTAGTACAAAAGCCTTATAAAGTTGTTGGGTCTTTGTGTAACGTCCCAAATTATATCCCAAAAGTTTTAACAGTATATTCCATTTCTGAATAAAACAATATAAGCGGGTTCCTTAAGAGCGGGTACACAAGATCTTCTACAAGAAAGAGGACATGCAATAGATTACACAACAGAAAGGATATGATCTTACTACAATCCATAAAATTACATAACATCATCATCTTATAAACTGGAAAAGAAATATAAGAAAGATAATTAAAATAGTAAGTAGCTCGGTTGGACTTAAATACAAGCACACAACTAAACAAAGAGGAGCTATTCACGATAGATTTCAAGTTTAAAGCCGAGTATAGCAGTTGAAAGAAAAAGATAAATATAGCAGAAAACAAAACTCCCTCTGTCTATCGTTAGTTGGTTTGCTCTAAAAAATACATGCCAACTGACAGGTCAATCTTGTTTTGTGTAATGTGGTCTTTAATATTTGGGCGTGAGAGGTAATCAGGGGTCAAACTCGATAAGAAATAATTTGAGCACGTGCTAGAAATAACTCAAGAGATATAATAAGGGTTATTTAAAAAACAAAATCTAGGTAGTATTATGCAGTAATGGGTAAAATAAGCGCTAATTTTCAAACATATTTACAAGTTTAATTTTGGTTGCTTAGCTTGGCAATGATATTTCCATGTCGATGCACTAACATGTCACCAGTCGGCGCAAGACCGTAGAGGTACTACTATGAACCCTAAAGGTGCTCCCACAGACCTAACTCCATATAAAACATAGCTCTATATGTACTTTAGCTCAGCACCAGTCTCAGCATATGTTTAATTATTCTCGCATGTTTTCACACTAACACCACCAGTTAGCATCAATGTTCTAAATAGCATCACAATATCGATATTGCGGTCGATATAGTGTTTTAAAGCACTAATCCACAACAATATACCATGTTTCGTATCGTCTATTGTTTTTGGGCAAATAGCGGTACAACATCAAGTTGAAGGCGATACTGCGGACACAATGTCTAAATGAAAATATCGGTGAAAGGCTGACTTAATTGGTTAAGAAATTATAGAGTCCAAGATCAGCTACCCATTTATTAATCAAACCCGACCCGCTATACATAAATATCGGATAATTAGGGGTCGATCGTCAATTGAGCCCAAATTCCTCTCTTGTTCAGTGATTGAGCCCAGAATTCCCCTGGAACCAACACATCGACGATCAAAAAAGCCAAGAAGCCATAGTTGTCCAGAAAAATTGATTGACAATTGAAGAAGATTGAAATCGATCTTCAGTTGAAATTCAAAGCGAAGTAGAGTCTCCAGCGGCTAGCAGGTAAATAACAAGGTCTCTCTCCATATGCTCCTAATCTCTTGATCTCTCTTTTTTAGTCATTTTAATTAATTTTTTAATTTTTTTTCTTCCGGCAATGCCTCTTTCAAATGAAAGCATCTCAGTTTTAGATTAAGGTTTAAGTTTAATTTCACCCTTTCCCAATTTAGTTTTACTCTTTTGTCTTCATATCTCAAAAAATGTCTCAGTTTTTTAAATTTAAATTGATAATTGATTGTCAGTATAGAGTCTATAGACATTATCAATACATTTCATGAATGTGGAAGCTAGAGCTGGGTCGAGGAACCACAAACAGACACAGGGAAGCTTGGCGAGCCCACAAGGGAGTCGGAGATCATCAGGGAGAGCTCAAGGCACTCTGATAAGGGTCAAGGACATGGGGGAAATCTCGACGCAGGCTCGACAATGGCGAGGGAGGGTTCGGGGATGACGGAAATTGACAGTATCTTCGCAGAGTTGAGGAATCAATAGCCAAGGGGATTGAGTGACTGCTGATTAGGAGGCAAGGATGTGGAATCGGAGTAGATAGGGGACTTGGTCGGAGGCTAGTTGTCGAAGGTTAGCGATGATCGGATGTGATGAAGTGAGTTGGCTGCTTTCTTTTCTTTTTTTGTTTTTCAATTTTTTTATTCTTCTCTAATTCTTTTTCTTCTTTATGATTTTTTCACTATTTTTTGGAAAATGAAATTTAGAAGAGAAAAATAGATAACAGAAAGTGGATTCTAATACCAAAATCAGCACATAACAAATGAAAATTTAGGGTTTATAGTGTATTTGGAGAATAACACAAAAGAAATTAAGAAAATAAATTACAAGAAAGGGTTTGGGCATCCTCACCTATGCGAATAACACATCCACAATCACTAAGAAAAGATTGAATTAGCACATAACATGCCAAACTTTCATGAAAAACCATATTTTCATAATCTTCATCCTATTTCTATATGCGTATTTATGATGAAAGACAAATAGAATATTAAGAGAAAAAATAAAAAGCTATAAAAAAACAAAGAGTCTAAACAAAATAATTCCTTGATACTCCTAAACCTTTAATGTCTACATCAGTATCAGCTGATGGTTTATTATATATGTCAATACTGATAGTATAAGGTAAATATCATATCTGACACCTTAAAATTTAATAAGATATTCATGTTATGAATCGGCATCAACCGATACTTAAAACCTTTCCAAATACTTCAACAAATTCTTACACCAGAATCTAATCAAGCAATTCCAAATTGTTCAAATCTAAATAACATCATTGCGATGAAACCAGAGTATGCAATTCTTAAAAAATAAAATCCAAAATATTGATAGAAAAGAGAATGATATAGGCATTGTAGGGACAAAAAAGAATGGTCATAACCATTTTGATTTTCCATATATAACATTAAAAGCTCTAAATATATATGTGGAAGACAACATGAACCTAGATTCTTATGCAACAGCAACAATTAATCTTTTTATCCCAAGTACTTGGGTACGCTACTCAAACCAAAAGATAATCACGCCAAATTGATCAAATGGATTATCCTTCTACACTCAATATTATCGACCAATATGTCTTCATTAAAACCTCTAATATCCATATCTTTTCGTATTACCTCCATCACGTTTACTTTAGTCTTCCCTTTACTCTTTTAACTTATCCTATATTGATAAACTCCACTCATCAAACTGGTACATTTATAAGTCTACCTTGCATATGACTAAACCATCATAGTTCGTTTTCTCAAATCTTCTCTTTGCTCAGGGCTACGCTTATTTTAGCACGAATATTCTAATTTTTCACTTTATCTCTCTAGTGTTATCATATCCAGTAAAATATGTGTATCTATACTACACTTATTTTCTATGAATGATATCTCTTTATAGTGCAGTATTACATGGCATATAATAAAACTGGTCTTATAGTAGTTTTACAAAATTTTCCTTTTAGCCTTAAAAGAATGCTCGCATAAAACTTCCTTTACGCTCTCCCATTTCAACCATCCAAATCGAATCCTATGGCTGATATTACTATCGATGTCTCTATCATTTTGAATAATAGAACAAAAGTATCTAAATCGATTGTTAATTTTTATCTCTCGCTCGTCCAGTATCACAACACTAAACTCTTGGTTCCTTCATTTACTAAATTTACACTTCATATACTCTGTTTTGAATCTACTCAATCTAAAATCTCTAAATTCTAATCATTGTCTTCATAATTCCAACTTGGTATTTACGCCTACTCTCATCTCATCGACCTAGACATTATTTTCGACAAATAGCAAACACTAAGATATCTTAATTCTAAATAGCTCTAGTAAACTTATCTATCACTGCAGAAAATAAGAATGGACTCGATACAAATGCATAGCTTTTGCATCGACCAGCCAACTTGATGTAATCCAATTGTAGTCAAAAAATCACTTGTTAGGCTACCATAAGTGATGATATTTGCTACTACTCTATCGTACATGTTCTTAGTTACATTAATATACTTAACAAGAACTCTCTCCTTCATCAATATCCACTATAACACCTCTCTTGGTACCTTACCATAAGCTTTTTCTATATCAATAAAGACCATATTCAAATCTTTATTTCTCTCGAAATCACTCTTAAGTTGTCGAAGCAAATGAATAGTTTTCGTGTTCCTATCGCTTTCCATTTTCAAAGAATAAATTAGAAATATAAGGGAGGCATTTGAGCTAACCAAAATCCAAGAAGATCCGAGGGGATTTTTTGACAAGCAACATGGTCAAAAGAGTAGTGGAAAATCACCATTTCCGAACAACAATTAAACACACCATTATTCCCAATTTTAAAACGAAAAAACAGCCCACCATTTTTCATTTTAAGTATAGTTTATGAACAACAATAAAGTTCCACAAAATAGTGTTAATAAAATGTTTTGGACGTAAATACACATAAAAATAACTACAGGTTCATCAACAATAACTTTATATGGGTACTGTGGAAGAAGGATTCAAGGAGGGAAAATCTTCTGCTAGGGGATTAGAGACTGTTGGGGACCAGTTTTGTATAATCCAGATAACTCGGATGAGTGCTCGTCTGAGCACTCGGGATGGGAGTGAAAACAGGTACGAGTTGAAAAACTTGCCCCAACATTTGGACAAAATGTGTACTCAGAGTGCTTGACCGAGTACCGAGTACTCATCAAGTTTAAAAAATTGATGTTGGGTTAAAAAAAATGGATATCGGATTTTTTTTAATTTTTAATCCAAAACCCAAACCCAATGAGTCGAGTTAGGGTTTTTTGGCCTCTCCCTCAGCTCTAAAACTTTGATCTCTCGTTGCTTGCCTCTATTTAGCCGTAATCTCCACTCAACCCTAATCCTCCGTCGGCGGTGAGTCAGCGACCTCCAATTTGGCTCTGGGTTTCTCTCAACCTCAGTGATCTCTCATTGCTCTCTCTCACTCAGTCTCTAAAATCAAATGAGAAGTTGACCATCTAGGTCCCGGCGCTCTGTAAATTGAATTGAAATCTTTTCTTCAATTTTATCCCTTATGCGCATTCAATTTTGCCTTTGGCTTTCAATTGTAGGTTTCGCTTGGTTATGGCTTTCGGTTTAGGTCTCTTTATGTGACTATATGATCTTTGGTTGCTGACTTGCTATGGTTTTGGCTATAGTTTCACTTCGGCTATGGCTACGGCTTTGTCTATGGTTTTAGCTTTCAATTTGTGTTTGGCTATGGTTTTGCTATGGTTCTGCCTCTGTATGACTTGCAGCTTCATTGTATTAGTGTGTAACTATACAGGGGAATAATAGCTTTGACTATGATTTTGGCTTTCGATTTGGCTATTTTTTTGTTTGTGGGTTTCACCATTGCTCTATCATTTGTGTGACTTGTTGCTTTGCAATGTTAGTGTGTTGCGGGGGTGTCTATAATGGCTTCAGGTATGGTTTTGGCATTCGATTTGTCTATGGTTTTGGATTGTGGGTTTCGCTATGGCTCAGTGTAACTTGCTGGTTCACTCTGTGTAACTGTCTAGTTTTTGCCTCGGATTTTGTGTGATTGTGTGGCAGATTGATGTGATATCTGTAAGATATGATGAGAAAAAATTGGCAAATGAATCAAATGATTTTCGATCGCTCTCGATTTGACTTTGTATCATGTGACTGTTTTAGTGTTGGTTGTCCTATGTGTGATGTGATGAGAAAAGAAATTGAGGTCTGATCACAATATCCCTCACAAATAGAGGCCTTTGACCTCTACACAGTGGGTTTTGGCTTTGGCTTTCGGATATTGAGGTTTTTGACTTCTGGTTTTGGCTTCAGACTAGGCTCTAGATCACTGGTTATTGAGGGGTATTTATATGGTAGTGTGATCATATGATGAAGTTAGCTATGGGTTTCGGTTTAGGTCTTGAGAAACTTATCTTTGATTTGAGAAACTCAACTATCAAAAAATAATCTCTGATCACACAGAGGGATCGAATAAGAAAAAAATGAAAAACTGCCATGGCTCCAATCACACAAAAGCATCAAATATGATATTTTGGCTTTTAATTACTTGTCTTCATTCGGAATTTAATATTTTAAATTTTTTTATGCATTCGGAAATTGATTATGTTCATATCCAATATTTGAAAGTTTTTCATAAATTGTCTAGTATTTATGATGTCATCATCTATGGCATCGAATTCTAGTGTTAGTGATGCTGCAAGGGCAGCTAATATGAGTCAAGAGAGTGATGTTCCGGATAGGCCAAGGGGGTCTAAGGATATCAAATGGAATTATGTCAGGCTTGTGAAACCCAATAACTATAGAGAGGTGCAATACAGGAAATGTAACAAGATATTTTACGGGAGATCAACTGGCTTAAACAACACATTACTGACGTGGGTAGGGAAGTTGCCAAGTGCTTCTCAGTAACAGATGAGAAGAGGTGTTTTCGTAGGGAGAATCTAAACGCAACGAAGATGAAGAAAGTGGAAAATAAAAGGGCCGATTTTAAAGCTCAGCAGGAGGATCAAATCTCAGAAGAAAGGGAGGCCAAAATCCTAAGTTGTCTCTTGTTTGCTCGAAAAAGCCTAGGGTGATAGGTCCACTGGATAGAATGGTAGATGGGGGTAAGTTGAAATAGACTATAATGAATGAGGTATAGTTGAAGAAATGGAAGGAAGTGGCTTACAAAAAGTTAAGCAAGTGGGCCTATGCAGCTGCAATTCCTTTTCACAAATTCAGCATGCTTGAATTTGACATTGTCTGCGTGGCAATAAGCAGTTATGGGAGAGGATTCAAGAAACCTAGTAAAGATCAGTTGTTGATTCCCCTTTTGAAGCAAGCTTAGCGGAAGGTAAACGAGGAACTTGAGAAGTAGGTGTCGTAAGAGTAGTATGGCTATAGCAACCTTACAGATGGATGGACTAATCGGATGCGTCGTAGTGTGATGAATCTCTACGTGCACTGCAAGAATGGCACAAGCTTCATCAAGTCCGTTGAAGACTGTGCTTCAGTGCACATGGGGGAGCACATATTCAAGTGGATAGAGGATTGTATCAAAGAGACTGGAGAGCATCGAGTCTTACAGGCTGTCATTGACAATGTGGTAGTAAATATGGCTGCGAAGAACATGACGGCGATGGTACGCCCTAAACTGTTTTGGAGCAATTGTGCAACCCACACAATCAACCTAATACCTGAGGATATTGAAAAACTCTCCAAGTACAAGACTGTAATTGATAAGGCTAGCGCATTTACGGTCTTCTTTTACACGTGTCACTCAACTCTTGCAATAATGCAAAAGTACACAAATAGGAGGGAGCATGTAAGGCCAGGTGTCACCCGATTTGCCACAACCTTTCTCAGTCTTAGCTGCCTGCTTGATAAGAAAATCCAGTTAACTGCCATGATTTCTTCAGGCAACTGGGAGAAGAATAGATGGGTGAAGAATCGAGCAGGGATTCAAGCATAAAACAGTCTATTCGAACAATTTCCGGAGAGATACGAGGAAGCTGGTGAAGATATACACACTTTTGTTTAGATTGCTGAGAATTATTAATGCTGACCGAAGACTATAGATGGGTTTTGTATATGGCTTGCTTGAGGATGCCAAAGAAGAGGTCCATGTTGCCTGCAATAGGAAGGAGTCAACTTTTTGCCCAGTTATTGAGATTGTGGAGAAGCATGCAAAAGGCAAGCTGGACACTTCACTTCACTTGATGACATATTTTCTTAACTCCTATTACTATTATAGGGATATCACAGTCACAGAAAACCAGTACTTCTCAAGTGAATCTCGATCTTCTACACCGAAGAAGAAATCCAGGATAAAATTGGTTGTTACGAGTTCTTGACTTATGATAACAAGGAGGGACTAATGGAGAGTTGAATGGCCGTTAGATATTACATAAGTTTCAATGGGACATATAATTTTGACCCAGGTAAATTTATACATAGTTTATTTGATTATCTTGTTATGAATTTTTTATTTATTAACATTATTAATTCTAATAGTATGTTATAGTTAATAGCTCATTGGTGGAACTTCTACAGGGAAGATACACCCAATTTTCAGAAGATGGCTCTCAAGATCCTTAATTTGACAAGTAGCTCCTCAGGATGCAAAAGGAACTGGAGTGTTTCTGAGGGAGTATGTGCTTTAATATCCATATTTATATATTTATGTTTATTGTTTTCATTAATTGTTCATATTTTTTTCAAAGATTTTAATAGGATATTGTTGTTCAGATACACACGAAGAAGAGAAAAAGAGTGGATCTCAAAAAACTGAATGATCTAGTATTTATTCAATTCAATAGAAAGATGGCTGAGAAAATAAAAACAAGAAGGATGTCTTCTTAGCCCCAAACAATTCAAGGGCATTACATTGGAAGAAACCATGGGCAAAGAAGGAAAATGAAGATAAAGAAGAGATTTCTCCCGACTCAGGACTTACCTCAGATGTTATTGCAGGGCGACTAAGCCAATGAATATCCTAATTGGCGAATTTTGAGGACATTCAAAAAAGGACTGCAGCAGTTAGGCAGGGAGAAAGGCTCCTCAACTGTAGGCATAGTTGAAGCTCGTTCAGAACTGAGTGGAGAAGATGATGTATATGAAGATAGAGATATTGACTATGATAGTCTTTCGGACGAGGAATTGGATGATGAGAACATCCAATATAAGGACGATGATGAGTAGGTATGTACCATATATTAATAATTCAAGACACTTGCTTTAACATATTTTATGATGTTTGATTTTGAATTCTGGAATTACATATTTCTTTATTACATGTTTTCTATATGCAATATGCATAATTATTTAATATTATTATTTAGAGTTATGAACGAGTACTCACTGAGTACTCCGAGTACTCATTACTCGCTCTCCGACCAAGCGATTACCGAAACTGAGTTTGAGTACACTATTGGGGACTTCTATCTTAGATGGTAACAGAAAAATAGCCAAATAGTTCTCATCAACATTCATAAGCACCATTATGGGCAGAAGATACATAAGAGAAAAGATATTTCAAAAACTAACACATGTTCATTGGTCAAATATAGATGATGCTTCTCCTCTCTTTTCATGCATTCTTTTTTTTCTTTTCTTTTTTGTTTTTTTTATTTATTTTAAAGACGGATTCAAATATAGACATGAATAGAAAGTGACTATGACCCAGATCAAAATATATGATTCTTTCATCCAAATAGCACAATGGGCATTTTTGCAAGCAGAAAAAGGGAAGACAAGCACAGCCCACTTCATCAAAAACAACATAAAGCCAATATAGAGGACATCCAGTTGAATTGAAAAAATGGGTATCAGAAAGTTTAGACGAAAATATGAGATGGTAAGATAGATTAAGAGACTTTGCCTTTCTGAATAAAAATACAAAAATTAACATAATCATAAGAGCTGCATAAGAAATCAACCTTTTTTTACCAGATAACAGTTAGAGACACCAGTAGTCCCAGTAAAATAGTTCCTCATTCCCCAAATTTTTTGTAGCCCAGGCATTATTAATGCAAACATGAAACAGTATTACAAAAGCATTATAACACTATATTATTGCATATTAGAAATAATAACTACAATTCATGAATCATGATAAACAGGAAACATATCAATAGTTCCATAAAATATCTATGAGAATCATCACAAATTTACAAAATGAGGCATTGTTTCACTGTAACTAGAGAGCTGTTGACAGGAAATTTGATAGACAGGCAGAAATTCATAGAAAAGGAAAGACATTTAAAAACAAATACATCCTCATCTATCAAAATCCCTTTTGTTTTTAACATTTTGTAAGAGAGAGATTAAAATACCAACCGTGAGCAGAAAGCGAGGACGACCCAGATAGCAAAATCCGGTCTTTTAACCAAAAGCTCACGTCTTGGGCAATATCGCAAACACCTAAAGGGGAATTGAGACGAGCCGCTTCACCAAAACCAACAGAAAGATAATGCAGATGAGACTTCAGTAGGATTGGGAAAAAAAAAAAAAAAATTAGGCATCAACAACATGTCATCAAAAACCCAATTGGTTCTTGTTATCCCCACTAGAAACTGGAAACTAGAAACTGAGATCAATAGATGAACCTACAATGAAATTTATATATCTTTAAAAAAAAAGTCACCACATTTTTTTTGGGGGGGGGGGGGCGAGAGAGAGGCGCCCTTTCCTTTCATATTTACCTGGCGAATGGGAACTCCGAAAGGAATGATAACTCACGGGCTACTGTCTTGCTTTGCTTTTTGTTCCCCCCACACGCACAATCTCTGCGTGATTATAATATTAATTAATATAATAATAATAATAATAATATCAAAACAAATACAAAGAGATTTCTTTTTTTAAGACTAAAGTATATATAAATAATGAAATCTTTGGCTCTCTTTATATATATAAGTATCGGATGCTTTGTATATTGATATATGTATTCGTTTTTTGTAAAATGTTAATATTCTGAAGTATATAGAGAAGTAGCAAGGAAAAAGTTGTACTTTCTTGTAAAGATGAAGAGCCAGATGAGAGATCAACAGTAGTTTATATTCTTGGGATTTTGAGAATAGAGCCCATGAACTCCAATTTAAATCAATTTTTTAAGCTAATAAATCAAATCAAATTACCTGCAAAAGGGAATTTTAAGGTGCGAGAGTAAGCTTTTGGTACAGTACTCTCTGATTTCTTTTGTTGAGAGAGAGAGAGAGAGAGAGAGCGTCTTTGTTCATTTCCCCTTAGAGCATCTAATTATCATGGAGATGAGTGAGGATGTGTGGGCCCCACTTAAAAGGCCGTCGCATTGTCTTTTAGGCACTTGCTTTGCTTCTTTGTTGCTGGTATTTGTTTGTTTGGGCATGGGCACCAGATAGACATTATTCATCTTCTCCATTTCCCCGTGAAAGGAAAATTATTGCTATTCAATAGATTTAATTCAGAGATTTAATCAAAACAGTTATACACAATCAAATCAAATCAACTGTAAAAGACACACAATTTAATCTGGAAAATACCTAAGAGAAAAAAAAAAAAAAAAACATGAATCAGAAACTACATTATGATAAGAAGATTTTTACGATCATTTGCTCGCATAATCAATCCATTGCCACAACTGCTAACAATTAATGATAGAATCCATCTTTTTAATTTGCTTAATGCCCACAATCCGAATCTTAATCATCACAAACAGCTCACTCACTCTCAGTGCAGAGAAAAAGATGAATGTAAAGATTCTCAACATCAACAAATTTATCAGATCAGATGAAGATTGACATCTAAATATTAGAGATAATGAATAGACTCCCTAAAATAGTTTTCCATAGTCTTAAATAGGGTTATAAGAAGGAAATTCTAGTCCAAAATAGATCCTTAAAGCCAACTCGAAGCACCAAAACCTGAGTTGAATTTGGACTTACTGATAATTGGGCTACCAGTGGCTCCATCAGTGGGGGGTTCACCGGTAGTTCCAATACTCGAAGCTCTCTGTAAGGCACAGGATGGTGAGGCAACAATGGATTTACCAATGGGCTCTTCAGTGGGTTACCACTTGAAAGTCTCGAGTTTCTATATGAAAAATCATTTTGCAGATTTAGTAAAACAGTTTTAAGTTTTGCAACCAACCTTCAATAAAATTGATTTAACTACTGCTGAAAAGAGAATTTAGTTCTCTATATTTTTTCCTACATATATTTTTTCTTATTGGACTTTATCCTTATTAAATATTAATTTGAAGTTCCAGGATCAGTACAGGACTACATATAACCTTTTTTTTTTTTTTCACAATTTTCTTGACTCGAATCTATTCCAACTCCTCTCCAATGAACAAAGTCATTATACATGTTACTTTGAATTATTGTTTTAGTCGAAAATTACCAATCTACATTGTAAAATTTGTAATAGTCTCTCTTTTGGTAATTTCAAGATAAAATTGAGATTATCGCTCGAATGCACTATCACTGCCTATAAAATATACCATTCAATTAAAATCAAGAGAGAATTATCATTGAACACAAATCATATAAATACAATAAATAATCCATAATTCTTAAAAAATTTCTAGCAATAACTATAACTTCAAACAAAACTCCCCTGAATATTTCTCCCTCGAACGGTCATAAGCATCAGACATTCTACCAAAAATCTCCCACTCTTTTTGTTAGAAATTAACAAAAAATTAAACACATCTAATCACATTAAAGGATACGGAGGGATATGCACAATGAGTTTTCATTTTTCCATTAGTTAATGCGTTATGAACAAATTGGGAAGATAAAATCTCTACATTTAAACAGAAAAAGCAATAATCTCCCAAATTATATATATATATATATATATATATATATATATATATATATATATATATATATATATATATATATATATATATATATATATATATATATATGAGAGAAAACGGGAAATTCACTAGAGGTGAAGGAGATTCCTTCACTAGCGATTAGATAGCCTAATAAAATAATTACACGTGACATCACTCAACATAACAAATAAAAAAGGATTTTTACCAAAAAAAACCCTAGATGTCTCCCTCATAACTACTTTCTCTCTCTCTTTGATTTAGATTTGATACGCTTCTTGTTGAGATATAATTGAGATATGATCATAATACTAAAATATTTTGAGATACTTTCCTATTAGATATTGAGATATTTTTTCTAAATTAGGATAGTTGACAAATCTTTGATTTGACTAATTTAGGTAGTTGACAAATTCTAATTTGACTAATTGAAGAGTTTATATAATTAGTATCAATTACAGATCTTGTAATTATTATTTTTATTGCCTCCTTCACCTATAAACGAATGGCTCATTGTACAGTTCAAAAACAAGAAAATATACAGAAATTTCTTCATTCCGCTTTCACTCTATTTTCTTCTATATGGTATCAGAGCTACTCAAATTCTGGTGCCTCTTCTAGCTTTTTTTGTGAGTGCATAAACCACCATAAGTGAGTTTTTTCTTTGTCCTCACACATCTCGAAGCTCTTCGTGCCTGTTTCGGTCATTTTGAAGTCAGATATCGACAATCTTCTACCTTCAGATTGTTCGTCTCCATTCGATCTCCTTCCATCAAAATTTCAGCTCCATCGGACTTAACAAGCTCTTCCACATACCGTGTGAAGTCTCTATAAGTGGTCTTCATACACCTCTCTTCTTCAACACGTGAGCCCCACTTGTCCTGGTCAATTCTGTTCTACAATCAGGTTTGGCTTTTTTCGGATGCTGATTTTTTTTTGGTTGATTTTTCGGGAGTTGAGTTTGGCATATCCATTCCAAAATGTCTTCCCAAAATGATATTGTTCATCCATTTGATATTGTTTTAGATGGAACCAACTCTAGTCTTTGGGCTTTCAAAATGAAACTTTTTCTCAAAGGAAGAAAATTGTGGCGTTATGTTTCTGAGGATTCTCCTAAGCCTATTCGTGTTAAGGATGAGTCTGCCGCTGATTACGCTACTCGCTTAGACGACTGGGAGAGTATTCATAGCAAAATTCTGCAGTGGATTATTAATACATTAATCTCATCTATTAATAGTCTTCTACCCAGGCTCGAGAATGCAAAAGTTGCATGGGATTTCTTGGTTGCTCGATACGACTGCTGCAATGATGCTTCTCTTCAGTTTCAGATTGAGACAAAACTTTACCAGATGTATCAAGAATCTGGTTAGTCTATTACTGAATTTTACTTTCAAATCGCTCTTCTTTGGGATCAGTTGACTGCTGCCCTAACTTCATTGTGCTGCAGACATCGAGCTCTTTGTAAGATATCGGGACTGTCGCAAGTTCATGCATTTTATGATGGCTCTTCACGATGACTTTGAGTCCACTCGGGCAGCCTTCTTTATCGTACGCCACTTCCTACCATGGATCTTGCTGTTTCTGAGTTAATTTTCAAGGAGCATCATCGCCTTATTATAAAGCTACAGTCTCCTGATCTTGTTTTGGCTGCTGTCTCTTCGGCTTTCTCCCAACGTTCTGCTCCACAGTCACAATCTCCTTCTCAAAAGTTATTTTGTCGGTATTGTAAGAAAAATGGCCACTTGATTACTGATTATTTCAAATTGCAACAAAAAAAGACACGAGACTCTCGTGGTTCCCTCCAACAGGCTGCTGCGGTTGTCTCCACTGATCCCTCTGCTCCTGAGTCTTCTTCTCAATCTACTTCGCTCACTGCTGTTGATATTGAGACTTTGGTCCATCAGGTTCTGTCTCGTTCATCTATTGCACTATCTGTCACTCCAGGTACTTCTTTTTGGTTTATAGATTCTACTTATTGTAATCATATGACTTCTGATCCCACCATTTTTTTCACTAAATCTGCACTAGACCCTAACCATATTATTTATACTATTGATGGTTCTGCAATGCCTGTTAGCCATATTAGTTCTATTTCTACCTCCGACATCTCTGTCGATAATACCTATTTAGTTTCTAAGTTATCATCGAATCTCCTCTCTGTTGGCCAACTTGTTGAGTTAGGTTTTGAGCTTCACTTTTTTTTTCGTGGTGTTGATATGTAGGATCCTCGGTCGGGTCAGGTCATTGAGACAGGCCGTAAAATTGGACGTATATTTGAAATAGTAAACTTGCAGATTCTTTCTACTACACCTTCAGCTGTCTTTGCCATCACCTATAGTGTTTGGCATTCTCGTCTCGGTCTTACTTTTTTACCTCGTATTCAGCAGTTAGCCTCTAGTTGTCTCCTTGGTTCTGTCACTTTTGATAAGTTTGATTGTCTTTCTTGTCAACTTGGAAAACAAACTCATTTACTTTTTAATACCAGTGACTCTTTTTCTTCTGCTCCGTTTGATCTTATTCATTCTGATATTTGGGGCTCTTCTCCAATTTCTACTGAGGGGGCTCCCGCTACTTTGTCATATTTGTAGATGATTTTTCACGTTTTACATGGATTTATCTTATGCATAAGCGTTCTGAGTTGTTTGCAATTTACAAACGCTTTCACCAAATGGTATTTACCCAGTTTTCTCGTGCTATCAAGATTTTTCATTCTGATAATGCTCTGGAGTATAACGAAAAATCCTTCATTGAGTTTTTGCAACAAAATAGAACTCTCTCTCATCGCTCTTGTCCCTATACATCACAACAAAATGGTCGAGCAGAGCGTAAATACCGTCACATTCTAAACACCGTTCGATCTCACCTCATTTCTGTCTCGCTTCCTGAGCATCTTTGGAAAGAGGCTACTCTTACTGCTGTCTACACCATCAATCGTGTCCCATCACCCATTCTTGACAACAAAACTCCTTTTGAACTAATGTATGGTACCATTCCTGATTATAACTCTCTTCAAGTTTTTGGCTGTGCCTGCTTCGTTCTTCTCCCACCGCATGAATGAATGAAGTTAGAACCTCGTTCCAGACTATGTTGCTTTCTTGGTTATGGCATTGAATAAAAAAGATATTGTTGTTATGATCCTATCACCAAACACCTTCGTATCTCTCGTCATGTAGAGTTTTGGGAACATAAGTTCTTCACCACCCTTTCTTCCTTTCCCTTACTTCAATCTAGTCATTCCCCTGTCTTCACTGATCCCTTTATTATTCTGTTTTCTGAGTCTACTAACTCTTCTACAGGTGATACCAACTCCTCTAACGATCCATCCTCGGCCTCTTCCAATGACCTTGCCCTCTGCGGATCCAGTATTATCACTTGGTTCTCTTCAAGATGTACCTGTACCACCTTCTACTGCTGAGTCCTCCCAAATTATTGCACCTCGTCGTTCTGATAGGGTAAGAGCTCATCCTTCCTATCTTCATGATTATCATTATTTCTCTGTTCTTGCTACTCTTCATAAGCCTCACTCTTATCGTGAGGCCAGTTCTGATCCTCTATGGCAGCAAGCTATATCCGTTGAATTAGATGCTCTTGCCAAGACACATACTTGGGATTTGGTGGATTTGCCTCCTGGAAAGTTTGCAGTGGGTTGTAGTGGGTTTACAAGATTAAGACTCGGGCAGATGGCTCAGTTGAGCGATACAAAGCTCGTCTTGTTGCGTTGGGTTGCTCTCAAGAGTATGGTATTGACTATGAGGAGACTTTTGCTCTTGTTGCTCGACTTACCTCTGTTAGATTTTTTATTATTGTTACTGCTGTTTGGCGTTGGTCATTATTTCAGATGGATGTTAAAAATACATTTCTGAATGGAGATCTTACTGAGAATGTTTATATGAAGTCTCCTTTTGGTTATGAGCATCCTCCTCATAAGGTTTGCCGCCTTCGTCGTGCGATCTATTGTCTGAAGCAGGCTCCTCGTGCTTGGTTTGCCAAATTTACCTCTGTCATCACACAACAGGGTTTTGTAGCCAGTGCTTATGACATTGCCTTATTCATCCGTAAGACTGCCTCAGGCACCACCCTTCTACTTCTCTATATTGATGACATGATCATCACTGGTGATAATATTCCTGGCATTCGTGCGCTTCAGATTTTTCTGGGTCATCATTTTGAAATGAAAGATCTTGGCACTCTCAGTTACTTTCTTGGTCTGGAGGTAACATTTTCTTTGGATGGTTATTCTCTTTTTTAGGCCAAATATACTTCAGATCTTATATCCAGGACTGGTCTAACCGATAGCAAACCCCTTTGGAATATAATGCTCGGCTCAACCTTACTGATGGTGTGCCTCTGTCTGATCCTACTCTTTATCGACCGTTGGTTGGTAGTCTTATTTATCTCACATTACTCGCCCTGTTATTTCTTATGATGTTCACCTCGTCAGTCAGTTCATGCATGAGCCTCGCTCACCTCACTATGCTGTTGTTCTTCGAATCCTCCGCTATGTCAAGGGCACTCTTTTCTATGGTTTACACTATTTATCTCAGTCATCTCTTGAGTTACAAGGTTATTCTGATACTGATTGGGCTGGTGATCCTACGAATCGTCGTTCTACCATTTGTATTTATTTCTTACTTGGTTCGTGTCTTATTTCTTGGCGAAGTAAGAAATAAACAACTGTCACTCGATCTACCACTGAGGCGGAGTATCACGCCCTTGCTGATGCTACTGCTGAACTTCTATGGTTTCGTCATCTTTTAGCTGACTTGGATGCCTCTCAGCTGTCTCGTTCTCTTCTCTACTGTGACAACTAGAGTGCTATTCAGATTGCACATAGTGATATTTTTCATGAGCGCACAAAGCATATTGAGATTGACTGCCACTTCATCAGGCATCATCTCAGTGATGGCACCCTTCGCTTGTGTTCCGTTTCCTCTGCTGATCAGCTTGCTGATATTTTCACTAAGTCACACCCACCTGATCGTCTTAGTGAACTTGTTAGCAAACTCCAGTTGGTTTCTACGGTGCCACCATGAATTTGAGGGGGGATATTGAGATATAATTGAGGTATGATCATAATGCAAAAATATTTTGAGATACTTTCCTATTAGATATTGAGATATTTTTCTAAATTAGGATAGTTGAAAAATCTTTGATTTGACTAATTTAGGATAGTTGACAAATCTCTGATTTGACTAATTAAAATTTTTATATAATTAGTATCAATTACAGATCCTGTAATTATTCTTTTTATTGCCTCCTTCACCTATAAAAGGATGGCTCATTGTACAGTTCAAAAACAAGAAAATATACAGAAATTTCTTCATTCTGCTTTCGCTCTATTTTCTTCTACACTTCTTTCCCTCATCTGGGTTTTTTAGTAAAAATCCTCTTTTATTTATTATGTTGAGTGCCGCCACGTGTAATTATTTTATTAGGCCACTTAAGCGCTAGTGAAGGAATCCCCTTCACTGCCAATGAATTTTCCGTTTACTCATTCATATATATATATATAGAGAGAGAGAGAGAGGAGAGAGAGAGAGAGAAATAGAAATGAGCTAACAGCTTATACATGTTACCTGAGCTGCAGTTCATTTCCACTATCTCCAATAAAAAAATTTAAAATTTTCTTTCTAATTATTGTTAAAATATAAAATAATTTTCCTCAACCCTCACTATAACTTCGGAATTTTGGTACAGTGAAGGGTCTTTCAACATGGTATCAAAGCAAACTAGGTTCGATTCCTACCGGGCACGCATGTAATTGAGGATTTTAAAAAATTATACCGCTGCGTTAAAACCCAGGTTTCTACCCAAAAATGGGTCTTTAACCTGGGGGGCGTGTTAAAATATAAAATAATTTTCCTCAACTCTCATTATAATTTCGGAGTTTTTGTGCAGTGGTAGGGACTTTCAACAATTATGATCTCGACACTTTAGGGTTCACTCATACCCAACTTCTTGGGTTTTAGTTTTGATTTGGCTCTCCATCAAATTGATAAAAAATTTAATGGTTTCAATGAATAAAAAGTTTGTATCTACTTGGTGAAAGTGTAAATGAACTCCAAAATTCATTAAATTTAATCTTATTAAAGTTAAAAAGATAAAAATTCTAATTCTTGAAAAAATTTGAAGAAAAATTGTTGGATCGCTATATTTTTGCCGCTAGCTCATATAACTTCTTCTGAGTTGGCGGCTCACCTACAGTAAACACATATATGTATAAAATATCCAATTATAATTCTATTAATAATCATTTCTTTCTTAGTTTGCTCCCATTCAATGTAATATTCAATTTTTCTCAAATATATTTATTTCATAAACAAACACTCTCAACTTTTATGAGTTTATACCTCCTTTAATTCTTGTTTCTTTTTAGTTCTACTTTTCATGTTCAATGATCTTGTACTTTTTTTTGGTGACTTTTATCCTTACGAGAAGTAATACTTCTTCTTCTTTTTTAACTTTGACAATAGAGATAGTAGTACTCTCAATATCTATTAGGCCTCTTCATCATATGGAACAAAATTTGAGAAACTAAATATACACAAGAACTTTAATAGGGGATACACAATAATATGATAATGTTTATTAACCAATTGCATATATACTCAATGAGGTATAATTGTCCCTAAAATTTACATGTCAAACTATAATGCCCCTTTTCTAATTGCTTCCAAGAAATGGAGTGCTCAAATTATTTAACTTCACATGCTCAAGAATTTGGAATAATCTTAACTACTGTTACATTCAAATACATAAGTAACACGTTAGAAATTGAAAATATATTTTATTTTCTTAAATGTTAATTACATAACATAGCACACTGCTTGGAACAATACAACAAAAGAATCAAAAGAGTAAAAGAAGGAAACAGTGCCAAAAGAAAAGAAGGTATATGCAAGTAAATGCAAAAGATCTCAGATAGTGAACCCACTAATTACTGCTTTTTCACTTATCTAAGGAAGAACAGATGTTTAGATGGGGCAAGTTCTCCTTTCGTGTCTTCCATATTTGGGTTCATAACCTAAGGAATTAAACTCAGCAAGCAAAACATAAAGAGAAAGAAACGTATACTATCCAAGTACTTAGAATAAGTATAAATGTCAGTATCGATAGTGATTACATGAGTTATGATCATAAATAAATATGGAATAATACTTAACTCAAATAGATAAGTATATATAAATCAGATATAGGCAATAGGATTTGGTCAGGATTCGGTTAGATATTGGAAACAAAATAGGCTACCGAAACTAAATTAATATTTGAAACTAGTTAGATGGATAAGATAACACTATTTTCTAGTGTCATATAAATATATATACATATTTGGGAACTAGCTTTTGATTCATGGCATTGATCCATGATGCATCATAAGACACTCAACAGATTTCGTATCAGAATTGTATCGGAATGGATACTCCATTTGAAACTTAGAATTAGATGGTAGCCCATTACCCTCGAGAGCTGCTATAGTGAAAGTTATCGGTTCTTAGATCTTAATCACCTAAAACCTTATACAATACATTTCTCATCCATTATGTAGTTTCCCCATTAACCTTGGGTTTTCTATATCAGGATACAATTGGACATGTCAAGAACATTATGGCTCGTGGTATAGTGTACAAGTCCATTAATATTAGAATCAGAATTTAAAAGTCTGAAATCAGAATATTAATTATCTGATCAGATTCGCATTGTATACCCTATATTCAGAACATTTCAGAATTAGTTATATCATCATATTTCTAGAATAGACATATCCATTATGTATCACATATGTCAGTTATTAGAATTATACATCATGTCACATGTCCTTATGTTACTATCATGCAATGTGTATAAGATATGTCCAGGGTCAGCTATCAGAATCATATAACAGATATAGATATCAGAATCAAATATATAGAAGTTGTATTCAAAAATTTAGAGTGTTCCTATTTTAGATCCTATATCTAATCCAGGCCACCTAAGTATTTCTTGACCTAGAGTTAGTCATCCTTAGTTAGCTAAATTACATAAACTCGAACTCTAAATGTTTGATATCCTAAAGATAACACTCCTTTTCCGACAATCTATTACCACATGAAAGGTGTTTAGTCATTCCATCCCTAATATTACATCAAAACCATGAGTGTGAACATTCTCTCTTGCAAACCACTAATGGACACAACTTACACATCCTACCTATTATAATATTCCCATTCCTCGTGATTTTGTTCCAATTAACATTTATATTCTCATAGGATATGTTATATTGTGTCACAACTACAGATGATATGAAACAGTGGGATACTTTCGAATCCATTATGACCGATGCAGGCGCATGATATACTAGAATTATACAAGTCACCATGTTATTTGAGTTCTCTGCCTGCTTTGCTATCAAATTAAATGCATGTCCAGGTGCACGCTTGCTCTTCTAGGTTTACTTGAAGACTTTCTTCTGAGGAGCAATTGGTTGCTTTGTTTTGAATACCATTTTGGTTTCTCTACTGTTGCTGCTGCTAGGGATGGGGTGATCCCATCCATTTTTCCTTAGGATGACCCCTCATCATATGATCCTTCGATGCATAGTCGAAGCATTGACATTTAGCAAATCTATTCCCCTTTGTGATATATCTATTCTTATGACAATAACCACAAACAGACTTTTGCTGCTGATCCATAAATAGATGCTTGATGTGATAATTTTACTATAAGCGTATAGTGTCAGTTGTAGTATTTTAAAGGTCATTCCCATAGGTATCTAAAGTGTTTTTGCATTCTTAATAATCCTATTATTCTAATGAGTTAACTATATGTCTACATTGATTTCAAACTTTTCTAATTAGTCTAGGATATAGAATCCACTAGTTCATAACCAAATATTATCTATTTTATTTTCTTTCTTGCATAAAAATCTGATCTTTTGTTTAATTCCTACTTAAAATATCCTAAGTATGGACTATCAAGTGTCGTGTAAGTATAATCTATCAAAAAAATTACTTTTGAATAGAAATAAACTAAATCATTATATTAATTCAACAAAACGAATAAAAATCAACAACTCCAAACTCTAACTAAGCATAGGCTATCAAAATACTTAAATTAAGTATAATCTATCAAAGTTCTAATTACGAGTTCTTGTATTTTTATTGTTTCATAAAAAATCCTATCTTTTTTATTTTATTTTAGAAATAATATAATAGAATAATATAAGGTTGATCCCTAATTTCATCTATATCCTAAGACTAAGCTAATTAGCTACTCATACTCCTACTTAACAAGATGCTATTTTTATTTGTGAAGGCCATAAAAAATTCTATTTTGATTCAAAGCAAGAAAAAACTATACTACAAAGCAAATAAATCTATACTAGAAAGCAATTAAATCTATTTAAAAAGCAGTTAAAAATATTTATACTTACTAAAACACACTTTTGAACAATGAAAAATCTTTGGAGTACGGTATAGCGGTCATCACCCATTTGGTAAAATTCTAATTTTATTAATTAATCAAGAGTATAAATAACATAATAATCCTAGGTTATAATAACACGACCAATATATAGGCCTCAGAAAACCAAACCCTACTTTTAGTAAAACTGAATAAGTACAAAACTACATCGAAAATCCTGTAAAAATTTCATAACATATGGGCCCCAAACTGTCGCTAATTGGCAACAACCCCCGCTAAATGCAGCAAAAATATGGAATATTGGCTTCTCTTTTCTTCTGCATGAAGTTCTTGTCTCTTCTGTTTGATATGAATGATTGTATTGGAGTTTGGCTCTTTATAACTTCATATTCTTGTAACTTTGTTCTCTTTTAACTCTTTTCTAGATTTGGTTTCCTAATCGGGCTCTGAGTTTATACCATCTCCTTTTAAGAATATATTTCACCTAAAAACATACAAAAAATACCTGAGTAGTATTATTTATATACAAAAATACATAATACAGAGTTCATAAATATACAATATATGGTACTCATCACACCCCACATCTATCTTTTGCTGGTTCTTAAGCAAAATTTAGACCTAAAAAGAAAAAAAATCCTAACTCACTTTCACAGGAATCGCGATTTGCATTTAGCATATGCAACAAGCCGTTAAACCTCTAGATTACCCTAGTGGATGAGTGGTGTCTCGTGAGAATTTGCAGTGAATATACCCACAAAATTCATGAAGAAGTTAGATTAAGGAAATAAGAAAAGAATAAGGATAACCAAAAATCAAGAAAAATAAAAAAATTTATACAAAAGAAAGAAACTTTTGTTGATATTTTCTTCAATTAATCACACTAATATACAAAATCAAGAACGCATTTAGATCATTAGTTTTTAAATCAAATATTATATCAAATACACCTATCATTTTAATCAAAAATTTAAATCTTATCTTTCAATATCCACTAATAGATAATTCATTGGCTCCCATACATCTATGCGCACGTTTATAGTCTACTTTAGTTTTGGACTCAAACTCTAACAATGATTCATCTCGCCTCTCTAAATAATTTTTTTTCTTTTTTTGTGAATATTTCACCTTTCATGCTAAAATTCATGCTTGCTTATATGCAAATACCCGATAACTCGTATCATACCCTTATATATATATTTTAAGAAATTATATATATATATATATATATATATTAAGAATTATTGTCTTAATATGAAGCTCATCATTTTTTTAAGGATTATTGCCTTAATACCAGACTCATCCTCTTTTTTTCTTTTTTTTAAAGGAATATTGCCTTAATACCAAGCTCATCCTTTTTTTCTTGTTTAGGGAGAGAAGACTACTCATTCGTTATTATCTTTGTCCTTTATTTAATAAACTATTGTGAAGTAAAAAATAGATGTATACTTACCTCAAAATTATTATTAGTGGTATTTATTTTTTGATTTTTATTTTTCATAAAATTCTAAGTGTAATCCAATCTATTCTCCTATCAATTTTTAAATCTAAATTTGTTCTATTATTTGTAATTAGGTTGATTTATTGAAGAAAATATTTTTGTATTTTTTTACTTTTTCAGATTTATTTTACTTTTTTTTTTATATTTTTTTAAAAAAATTACCCTAAAAACTACCCAAAATATAAAATAAAGAAACCCAAAAAAATCTAAAAATAAAATAAAAATCCTTGAAAAAAACTAAAAAATATAGAAAAATATGAAGAAAAAACTTCTAACCCACTCTCCCACACCTAAACTCATATATGCTTTCATACACAAATTAAGGGTGGTAAAATAAATATGAAAACTATTGTACAAATATTATATAAATAATGAGAGTCGTGAAAAGTTAGGATCTAAATATTGTCAACTTATTAACGCCTGGAAAGTGGTTACGATCTCTCGATTGCTACCCACTTTCATAGTGTGTGTGTTTTAAACGTGAAGTGGGTATATTGTTGTGTTTTATCATCCTCCTAAAAGTCACAAAATTATCTTTTTTACTTCTTATGCCGTACTCGTTTTTTCTTTGTCCACATGTAAGTATTAATAATTAAGTTAATATATTCTTCATTATAAACCTATCAATCATCGTTAGTAACAAGCACATATGTAGAAATATTGTGAGGTGTGAAGGGTGTAACGTGATCAAGTAAACTAATGTGAAGTGTGGTGCCTCTTCAAACTCATGAAATAATGCATTCTACAAACAAGTTCTCAAAGCTTTGCTCATAAATCAATGGCACACTTGCACAAGTATCATCATACGTAGAGTTAGTATATACCAATTCGTCTAATAACATGAGCTCATCTTTAAAAATTCGCTCAAATTAGGGTTCATTATTAGTATAAGAGGTAGAATAAGAGTGCAAACAGTGAATCATGTTTACCTCAATGAGGGAGCTCATTGTGTGCTTATCCATATTGAATATGTTCGATGCCACAGTAATATTTCCAAAAGATAGTTTCATAAGGTCACTCCTGTAATTAATTAATGCATTTGCTGTTGTAAGGAATGGTCTGTCCAAGATAACAGGAATTTGATTCCGTATATTGGAAATCAGCACAGTTTCTAAAACAATGAAGTCTATAGGAAAGATGAACTCGTCAATCTTAATAAGCACATCTTTAATCATACCAAGTGGTCTATTGATCGAACGATTAGATAACTGTACTGTGACCTTGGTAAGTTGAAATTTTCCTAACCCCAGTTGTTGATAAATATTATAAGGAAGCAAGTTGACACTTGCCCCTAGATCAAGCAATGCACTATCAAATGTAATATTCCCAATGATGCATGCAATTGTAGGAAAATCTGGATCTTTGTATTTGACAGGTAAGGAGTTAGAGAGGATTTGTAATATATTTGCAGTAAGAAAAACTTTCTCAGAAATATTTCATGCTCATTTCTTGGTACACAAATCATTGAGAAACTTAACAAAAGTAGGAACATATTGTATAATATCAAGGAGTGAAATATTAACCTTCACCTGCTGAAATGTTTCAAGAATCTTCTCTACTTGCGGTGAAGGCTTCCTAAGCCGATTAGGATATAGTGCTTTTGGCTTAGAAATAGGTTCTCCTGAACGAGCATGTGATGGTAATGGAGGTGATGGAGATGGATGTGGAGAAAGAGATGGAAAAGATGGTATAACCTACAGAATAGTAGAAGTGAGATCAGAGGGCATGGCTACATTATTGTCCACTTGCTTGTCAAATCTGAGCATGCAAATGGCATTGCATTGATAAACATGGGATGAAACAGATTAAGATGAGTTAGAGTTGGGATTTATTATTGGTTGACTAAGAGATACCCGGCCCCTGCTCACTCAGCTGTGTGGCTAACTGTCCAACCTACTGCTCTATATTCTTGATTGACTGAGAACTTGCAAGAAGTTGTTGGTCGGTCCGTTGTATAAAGGCAATAGATACTTTCACTAAATTTTATATTTGTGTGTCTAAATTGGATTTCATCTTGAAAAGGTTCTCCACATTCCTTTCAAGTGTCATTAGCTGCCTATCATAATCATTATTAGACCTCTGCTGTGGATATGATTGAATATGCGTAGGTAGTTTATTCTGGTTGTTCCCTTGATTCATAGCATTTGGGTATTGATATACACCCACATTAGATTTTGGGAACTGACCATTAGGTGAAGGTTGTATGTTAGGGTTAGAGACTCCCTGATATTGCTCTTGACCCCATAAGAGATTTGGGTGATTTCTCCAATTCAGATTATATGTAGGAGTGTAAAGATTATTCATAGGTTGTTGATATAAGGCGTTAGCCTTCTCAAGTGTTGGACCCATGAGATTCATTAATAATGGACACTTCTCTATAACATGATTTGGAGTTTCGCAATTAAAGTATGTGGAAACTTGAATTTAATTTATTTGACCCACCAGTGGAGCGCTAGGAGTCTCCAATGCCTCAATTCTTTTTACAGGGGCTGTAATCTTAGTTTCGGCAGCTATAGAGCTATCGATGCTATGGATTCCACCTTTATGCGTAGAAGTTGATGCATTGGGTTTCTCAGCGGGACTCTCCCACTATACAGTTGCCACGATAGATACTCAAAAAAGTCCCACACTTCATCCTCATTCTTTCTCATAAACTCCCCCTGACACATGGACTCAAGAAGAGTTTTGGATGTGTAATCGAGTCCTTTGTACACGATTTGACACAACCGCTACTTTTTTATCGCATGGTGGGGGCACTGAGCTAACAAATCTTTGAATCGTTCCAAGTATTTGCATAAGGGTTCTCCCGGCACTTGACATAATTGGTTAATTTGATTTCGGATTTTTGCCGTCTTGTGCATGGGATAATACTTCTTAAGAAAAGCTGTAACGAATTCATTCCAAGTAGTGATTGAATAAGTTGGAATACTATACAACTACTTCTTGGCGTTAACTTTGAGAGTGAATGGAGTGAAGTGAAACTTAATTACGTCCTCCGATAAGTGTTGTAATTTAGTCATCATGCACACTTCCTGAAATTCACTGATAAAGAGATATTCAACCTCAGAATCAGAGCCAGTGAATTTAGGAAGTATGCTGATATACTGCGGTTTCAGTTCCTAGTAATTACCCGCTACGTGTGGAAGTTTGATGCATGACGGTAGTGATGTGCACAACGGGTAACATTGATCCTGAAGAATTAGGATCGGTTGGTCTATCTTGTCTCCCATGAACAATCTGATCTCATTAATCGACCAAATTGATCAAGGGTCCATTGCGGCATGAACCAGTGACAGTGAGTGGAAGCGTGAGTTTTCTAAATTAATGTAAGAAGTGGGATGTGGTGAAGAAGAAACGGTGGAAGAAATATGATAAAAAATCTGATATCCTACAATTTTTGTTTTATGTATTTTTTTACAAAACTAGATACTCAAAACACAGAAGGGAGATAAATAGGGGAGATTTTCACCTGAATTGCCACAAAATGGTGGTAATTGCCACTGTTTGACGGCAAAATTAGGGAGGTTGGCTCCCTGATTTTTGTAGTATACTCCTAAAACTTCTCGCATCCCTTTTTATTTCCTGTATTTAAACTTTAAGGTTCCTACACACACTGTTAACCCCAAAAATGTTAGAAAAAGTAAGAAAACACCGTCGATCCCCGACAACGGTACCCAAAACTTGATGTGATAATTTTTTTACAAGTGTACAGTATCGGTTGTAGTGCTTTACAGGTCGTTCCCACAGAAATTTAGAGTATTTTTGCATTCTTACTAATCATATTATTCTAACGAGTTAACTATGACTCTAGATTGATTTTGAACTTTTCAAATTAGTCTAGAATATAGAATCTATCAGTTGACAACAAAATATTATCTATTTTTATCTTCTTTCTTCCATAAAAATTTGATTTTTTAGTATAATTTCTACTTAAAGCATCCTAAATATGTACTATCAAGTGTCGTGCAAGTATAATCTATCAAAAAAATTACTTTTGAATAGAAATAAGCTAAATCATTAGATTAGTTCAACAAAATGACTAAAACCAAGAACTCCAAACCCTAACTAAGTATTGACTATTAAAATACTTAAATTAAGCATAACCTATCAAACTTTTAATCTATGAGTTTTTGTATTTTTATTGTTTCATAGAAAATTTCTATCTTTTTTTTTTATTTTAGAAAGAACATAAATAGAATAATATAAAGTTGATCCATATTTCATCTATATCTTAGAACTAAGCTAATTAGCTACTCATATTCCTAGTTAACAAGATCCTATTTTTATTTGTTAAGGCTGTAAAAAATTCTATTTTGAATAAAAGTAAGAAAAATTTGTACTACAAAACAAATAAATCTATACTAGAAAGTAATTAAATCTATCTAAAAAGCAATTAAAACATTTATACTTACTAAAATACACTTATGAACAATAGAAAATCTCTAGAGCACGGTATAATGGTCGTCACTCTTTCGACAAAATTCTAATTTTATTAATTAATCAAGAGTACAAATAATATGATAATTCTAGATTACAAACATACGGCCAATATATAGGTCTCGGAGAACCAAACCCTACTTTTAGTAAAATTGAATAACTACAAAACTACATCGAAAATCCTATAAAAATTTCATGACATGTGGGCCCCAAAGTGCCGCTAATTGGCGGCAATTGCCGCTAAATGCAGCAAAAATATGGAATATTGGCTTCTTTTTTCTTCTGCATGAGATTCTGGTCTCTTCTATTTGATATGAATGACTATTAGACTTTGGTTCTTTACAATTTCATGTTATTGTAATTTTAATCACTTTTAACTCTTTTCTGGACTTGGTTTCCTAATCGGGCTCTGAGTTTATATCATCTCCTTATAGGAATAGGTTTTATCGAAAATTACACTAAAAATACCCTTTTTGCATTTAGTATGTACAACAAGCCATTAAATCTCCAGGTTTTCCTAATAGATAAGTGGTGTCTCGTGAGGGTTTGCAGTAAATATATCCACAAAATTCGTGAAGAAGTTAGATTAAGGAAATAAGAAAAGAAAAATAAGCATAACCAAAAATCAAGAAAAATAAAAAAATTTATACAAGAATTTTTTTGATATTTTATTCAATTAATCTCACTAATATATAAACTCAAGAACGCATTTAGATTATCAGTTTTCAAATTAAGTATCATATTAAATACACCTATCATTTTAATTAAAAATTCAAATCCTATCTTTCAATACCCACTAATAGCTAATTTATTGGCTCCTATACATCTACATGCACGTGTGATAGTTTACTTCGGTTTTGGACTCAAACTCTAACTCATGATTGATCTCTTCTCTCTAAACATTTTTTTTTCTTTTTTGTGAATATTTCACATTTCATGCGAAAATTCACCCTTACTTAGGCGCAAATACCCGATAACTCGGATCATACTCTTATATATATATTTTAAGGATTATTGCCTTAATTCTAGGCTCATCTTTTTTTTTTTCTTTTTTTAAGGATTATTGCATTAATACTAGACTCATTTTCTTTTTTCTTCTTTTTAAGGATTATTTCCTTAATACCAGGTTCATTCTTTTTTTTTTTTTTTTTTCATTATTTAGAGAGAGAAGACTACTCAATCGTTATTATTTTTTTCTTAACCTAATAAACTATTGTGAAGTGAAAAATAGATGTATACTTAGCTCAAAATTACTATTAGCGATATTTATTTTTTGTATTTTTATTTTTTCATAAAATTATAAGTGTAATCTAATCTACTCTTCTATCAAATTTAAAATCTAAATTTGTTTTTTTATTTGTAACTAGGTTAATTTATTGAAGAAAATATTTTTTGTGTTTTTTAAACTTTTTTTCAGATTTTTTTTACTTTTTTTAGATTTGTTTTTTAAATTTTTTTGCCCTAAAAACTACCAAAAGCGTAAAATAAAGAAACCTAAAAAAAAATCAAAAAATAAAATTAAAGCCCTAGAAAAAACTAAAAATCCTAGAAAAATATGAAGAAAAATCTCCTAATTCACTCCCCACAGCTAAACTTGTGTATACCCTCATATACGAACTAAGGGTAGTAAAATAAATATAAAAACTATTGTACAAATATTATATAAATAATGAGAGTCGTGAAAAGTTACGGTATCAATATTATCACCCTATTAAAGCATGGAAAGCGGTTACGACCTCTCGATTGCTTTCCACTTTCATAGTGTGTACATTTTAAATGTGAAATGGGTATATTATTATGTCTCATCATACTCCTAAAAGTCACAAAATTACCTTTTTGCTTCTTATGTGATCCTTGCTTCTTCTTTATCCACATATAAATATTAATAGTTGAGTTAAAGAATTCTTCATTATCAACCTGCTAATTATCGTTAGTAAAAACACACATATAGAAATATCATGAGGTGTGAAGGGTACAATATGATCAAGTGAACCAACTGTGAAGCGTGGTGCCTTTTCTAACTCACAAAATAATGCAAGTTTCTTTACAAACAAATTCTCAAAGGCTTGCTCATAAAATAATGGCACACTTGTACAAGTATCATCATACGTAGAGTTAGTATATGCCAATTCGTCTAATAACATGAGCTCATCTTCGAAAATTTGCTCAAATGAAGGTTCATTATTAGCACAAGAGGCAGAATAAGAGTGCAAACTATAAATCATGTTTATCTCAATAAGCGAGCTCGTTGTGTGCTCATCCATATTGAATATGTTCGATACCACCGTCATATTTCCAAACGATAAGTTTATAAGGCCACTCCTGTAATCAATTAATGCATTTGCTATTGTAAGAAATGTCAGCCCAGGATAACAGAAATTTAATTTCGTGGAATGAAAATTGGCTCAGTTTCTAAGATAGTTAATTCTATAGGAAAGATGAACTCGCCGGCCTTAATGAGTACATCTTCAACCATACCAAGTGGTTTCTTGATCGAACGATCAGTTAGCTGTAATGTGACCTTGGTAAGTTGAAGTTTTCCTAACCCCAGTTGTTGATAAATATTGTAAGGAAGCAAGTTAATACTTGCCCCTAGATCAAGCAAAGCCCTATCAAATGTATTATTCCCAATGGTGCATGTGATTGTATGAGAACTTGAATCTTTGTATTTGATAGGTAAGGAGCTAGAGAGGATTTGCGATATATTTGCAGTAAGAAAAATTTTCTCAAAAATATTTTTTGCTCGTTTCTTGGTAAACAAATCCTCGAGAAACTTGGCATAAGTAGGAACATATTATATAATATTAAGGAGTGAATTATTAAGTTTCACCTGCTGAAATATTTCAAGAATCTTCTCTACTTGCGGTGAAAACTTCCTAAGCCGATTGGGATGTGGTGCTTTCGGTTTAGGAACAGATTCTCCCGAACGAGCATGTGATGGTAATGGAGGTGATGGAGATGGACGTGGAGAAAGAGATGGAACAAAAGGTATAACCTACGGAATAGTAGGAGTGAGATCAGGGGCATGGCTACATTGTTATCCACGTGCTTGCCAGATCTGAGCGTGCAAATGACATTGCATTGGTAAATATGAGATGAAACATACTAAGATGAGTTAGAGTTAGGATTCATTATTGGTTAGTTCGTAAAGGTACCCGACTCCCTCTCACTCAGCTGTGTGGCTAACTGTCCAACTTGCTGCTCTATATTCTTGATCGACTGAGAATTTGTAAGAAATTGTTGGTTGGTCCATTATATAAAGTTAATAGACACTTTCATTAAATTTTGCATTTGTGTTTCTAAATTGGATTTCGTCTTGAAAAGGTTCTCCACATTCCTTTCAAGTGTCGTTAGCCGCTTATCATAATCATTATTAGACCCCTATTGTGGATACGACTGATTATGGACAAGTGGTCTATTCTGGTTATTCCCTTGATTTGTAGCATGTAGGTATTGATATACACCCATGTTAGGTATTGGGAACTGACCATTAGATGGAGACTGCATGTTGGGTTAGGAGCTTCCTAATATTGACCTTCATCCTATGAGAGATTTGGTTGATTTCTCCAACTTGGATTATATGTATGAGTGTAAGGATTGTTCATAGGTCGTTAATATAAGTCGTTGCCTGCTCAAATGTTGGACTTATGCGATTCATTAATAATGAGCATTCCTCCATAATATGATTTGGAGTTCCGCAATTAAAATATGTGGGAACTTGAATTTGATTTACTTGACCCACCAGTGGAGCGCTAGGAGTCTCTAATGCCTTAATTCTCCTTATAAGGGCTTCAATCTTAGTTTCGGCAGCTATAGAGTTGTCGACGCTATGGATCCACCCTTATGCGCAGAATTTAATGCATTGTATTTTTCAACGGGACTCTCTCACTGAATAATTTTCCACGAAAGGACGTCCTATGCTTCATCCTCATTCTTTCTCATGAACTCCCTCTGACACATGGAGTCCAAAAAAGTTTTGGATGTGTAATTGAGTCCTTTGTATATGATTTGACACAACCGCTATTTTTTTATCGAATGGTGGGGGCACTGAGCTAACAAATTTTTGAACCGTTCCAAGTATTTGCAGAAGCGTTCTCCCGGCACTTGACAGAATTGGTTAATTTGATTTCAAATTTTTGTCGTCTTGTGCTTGGGATAATACTTATTAAGAAAAACTATAACGAATTCAATCCAAGTAATGATTGAATCAGTAGGCATACTACACAACCACTTCTCGGCATTATCTTTGAGAGCAAATGGAATGAAACAAAGTTTAATTACGTCCTCCGATAAGTGTTGCAGTTTAATTATCATGCATACTTTCTGAAATTTACTGCATAAAGAGTTATGCATCCTCAGAATCAGAGCCAGTGAATTTAGGAAGTATGCTGATGTACTACAGTTTTAGCTCATAGTGATTACCCGCTGCGTGTGGAAGTTTGATGCATGACGGTAGTGATGTGCGCAATAGGTAATATCGAATCTGAAAGATCGAGATTGGTTGGTCCATCTTATCTCTCATGAACAAATCTGATCTAGCTAGTCGACCAAATTGATCACGGATCCAATGTGGTAAGAACCAGCGATCGTAAGTGGAAGCATGAGTTTTCTAAACTAATGCAAGAAGTGGGGTGCGGTGAAGATGAAACGGTAGAAGAAATATGATAAAAAAAATGTGATGTCATATAGTTTTTATTTTTTATTTTTTTTTTGTATTTTTTTACAAAACTAGAGACCCAAAGCATAGAAATGGAGAAATATAGGGGGAGGTTTTCACCTTAATTACTGCCAAATTGCGGTAATTACCGTTGTTTGGCTGCAAATTTAGAGTGGTAGGCTCCCTCATTTTTTCAGTGTACTTCTCAGACCTCGCTCATCTTTTTTTTACTTCCTGTATCTGAATTTTCATGTTCCTACACACTCAACATACACTGTTAACCCGCAAAACATTAAGAAAAGTAAGAAAACACCATCAATCTTCGGCAACAACACCAAAAATTTGATGTGATAATTTTACTGCAAGCATACAGTATAGGTTGTAATGCTTTATAGGTCGTTCCCATAGGAATTTAGAGTGTTTTTACGTTCTTGCTAATCATATTATTCTAACGAGTTAACTATGATTTTAGATTGATTTCAACTTTTCTAATTAGTCTAGGATATAGAATCTACTAGTTCACAACCAAATATTATCTATTTTATCTTTTTTCTTTCATAAAAATCTAATCTTTTAGTTTAATTTCTACTTAAAGCATCCTAAGTATGGACTATCAAGTGTCGAGCAAGTATAATCCATCAAAGAAATTACTTTTGAATAGAAATAAGTAAATCATTAGATTAATTTAACAAAACAAATAAAAACCAACAACTCCAAATCCTAACTAAGTATAGGGTATCAAAATACATAAATTAAGTATAATCTATCAAACTTATAATCTATGAGTTCTTGTAGTTTTATTGTTTCATAGAAAAATCCTATCTTTTTAATTTTTATTTTAGAAAGAACATAAGTAGAATAATATAAGGTTGTCTCTAGTTTCATCTACATCTTAAAACCAAGCTAATTAACTACTCATACTCCTAATTAACAAGATCCTATTTTTACTTGTGAAGGCTATAAAAACTTCTATTTTGATTCAAAGCAAGAAAAATCTATACTAGAAAGCAAATAAATTTATACTAGAAAACAATTAAATCTATCTAAATAACAAGTAAAATATTTATACTTAATAAAACACACTTCTGAACAATGGAAAACCTCTGGAGCATAGTATAGTAGCCGTCACCTCTTCGGCAAAACTATAATTTTATTAATTAATCAAGAGTACAAATAACATGATAATTTTATGTTACAAGAACACAACCAATATATAAGCCTCAGAGAACCAAACCCAACTTTGAGTAAAACTGAATAATTACAAAACTACATCGAAAATCCTGTGAAACTTTCATGACATGTGGGCCCCAAAGTGCCACTAATTGCGGCAATTGCCGCTAAATGTAGCAAAAGTATGGAATATTGGCTTCTCTTTTCTTCTACATGAAGTTCTCGTTTCTTCCGTTTGATATGAATGACTGTATTGGATTTTGGCTCTTTACAATTTAATGTTTTGTAACTTTTTCACTTTTAATTCCTTTCTGAACTTGGTTTCTTAATCGAGCTCTGAGTTTATACTATTTACTTGTAGGAATAGGTTTCACCTGAAATCACGCTAAAAATACCCAAGTATCATTATTTATATACAAAAATAGATAATGTGAATGCTATAAATATGGAATATATGACGCTCATCAAGGCTTCTCCATACTCTTAGATGAAGTCCCTCTTAAAATCTAGCTGACCGATTTCATAAGCGCTGAAACTTGCACCCTCTTCTCCTTATTAATCATGATCTTTATATTTCGAGCCGCATGAACAACCTCTGCATAAGTCTCTTGCCTGACTATCACCATAAACTTCTAAATATCAAGTCTCAAATCCTGCCATAAATAGTAGGCTCAATCTGGCTCGTCCTCCACCATGCACAGTTCAAACATGCTCTGCCTTACAAATTTCGCTGCATAATATCCACAAATCTAGCACCATATCTCAAGTTAATAAACTGCTCCCTATATCCCTTATGGCTGTTCTTGGTAAGAATCTCGTGAGAAAGATAGCTGTGAATGCCTCCCACAAGATCTACTAGATAGTCTTTTCTCCTCTGATGCCACCATTTCCCGGTGATGTCTATCAGTTAGATCTTAACAACATCAACCTTATATGTTGTTGGAACTTTAGCTACCATTAATAAATTCTTCATCTCGTAAAAGACACTTCTCTCTTAGAATTTTTGCTACCCTAAACAAATTCTCCATCTCGAAAAGCCACTGCTCAACATATAGTGCTCTTCAAATCCTTGAGAATATAGGCAGATGTAGACCTTGAAACCTGTGATACTCCATACTCCCTAGTTATTCCTTTCTAGGTGTCAAGATGCACTTCAGTGCAGCAATAATACTAGTCCACAAGGCCTCATCTGTTGCCACTAAGTCTCATTAATGCCAAGAAGCACGTCTAATATCTTATTAACATTGATTCCATAAGCAGTTGAGTTGGAACTAAACTAGTCGCATTAGCATGATAGGGAGGGACAATTACTCCGAGAAAAGAGAGTAAAGTGAGTTTTCGATAATAGCAGTAACAAAATTAAACATACTTATTACTTTAGAAGTATATATAAAGTTGTGTCTAGAATGGTTTAACAAAGTTAACAAATCTTGAGCCTTGTAGAGTGATAACATAATTCTAATTGATTCCTTGAATCAATCTAAGAAAATCTGGGGTTAGATACAAACTGTAATGTTTTACTATCCATCAATATATAGCTGAGTCATTCGGTGACATGTGAAAACACGAGTAGATTTACAATCGATACATGTACAAGTGCAGCAGAAATAAATAGAATACAACAATCTTAGAATTCTAAACAAACTATCTTTATTCAGATTAAAGTATATGGAAAATCTTATAATACTCGAGATGAAACTAAAAACTAATAAAATAACTAGGCAAGCCTCAAAAAGTTTTATTATATGTGCAAACTAAAAAAAGATTCCAAATATCAATGATGAAAGCATCTGGTCTATGCATCAACTTCTAAGTCTAGGCAGTGTTGGTCATGTGATTTGTGAGTTTGACGTCTACCTGATAGTCAGTATCGATGGATAGTGATCTGGCTTAGTCAACATGGGGTCAAATTTTATGGATCGATTTTGATGCGAATTTAGAGTCTTTTTAGTACCATGGACCCGCTACTTAGCAGTCAACGTCACTACTAGTAGTTAACTAGCTAAGTGAGAAGCTGATTTTTTTTTAGAGACTTTCTAAAATATTTATGATTCTTTTTAGACAACTGGATACGAATTAAGGGCTTATATAATATAAATTGAGGTTGTAATCTTTGTAAACAATATCAGATAAATTTTTTTATTAAAATAATTTGGAGCATTTGTTTGCAAGGGTTAACTCCCATACCTGCTCCCTTCTTGTTGTTCCTATTCTTCCTCAATTGTTCTCTTCACTTTATGTTAATTTGTTTGTTTTTTAGTGTATATTTTTAATGCTTTCATGATAAATATAACTTTTATAGCTTTCTTGGTATGTGTAACACTGTAACTAATTTCTTAGGAATCTATAATGTAGATAAAACTAGGTCTATGCAATCATAACTTGTCAATCTTGTCTTCTGTCCATGCTTATTTTTATGTGATCTAGTATGCTCAGGTTAAAAAAATCAATTTGTAAATCACAAAATTGGATAGGTTATACTTAAGTAATTTTGATAGCTTATGCTTAGTATGGGATTTGAAATTAATAATTTGGCTTATTAAACTATTAATTTACATGATATGGTTTGAGTCAATAGTTTTTTTGTTATTTTTAATGTTTTATACTTGAAATTTTCTCTTAATATTTCATTCTTACAAACATGATAAATTGATTCAAAACTAAGATCATCTTTTTATATGTTACATGGCTATTCATAATGAAAAGAACAGGAGATGTAAAAGGATCATAGTTATATCATTGGCCTAGTAGATTCTAACATCGTAGATTTTAGTTTTAAGATAATTAACAAAAACTTCCACCAAACCAACATTTTCTTAGTTTGTTAATTATAGCTAACGTGATAATTGCAAAATGCTTGAAATCTCTGTGGGATGACCTGCTAAATTCTACAACACCTATACTTTTGCAATAGAATTAAAATTCTTTTGATGTCATTGCCAAGGATTACGGATATTTTTCCCTCTTTCTATTGTGTTTTCCAGATTAATATATGTTAACTGTGTACTTAGTTGAATCAAAGATCCAGGAGTTCCAAAGAACACATGGTTACAATAGAGGTTACTGGACTAAGTCCGAGAGTCAAATTATTAGGTTTGACCACCAGCTAGCGGCCAACATCGCTAGGCAGTAACTCAGGTACTATTTTTCCCTGAACTTTATCCTATTTCTTTATCTCAGCTTTTGGATTTTCCTAAAAATAACTAAAGAGAAGAGTCTAAGTTAGTATTTTGGTAATATCATCGTTTGTGTTTTTTTATTAGTGATTGATGGAAAAAGATAAGGGTTGCGTACATTGTTGGATTACTACTTCTGATTATATTCTTTATTATAATTCATCTAAGAGCTATCCCAAACCTAATCAGAAAAGGTGAGAATTTCATCATCCTTCTTTCACTAAAAAATCACATACCTCATTTAGCATAGGTAAGCTTAAGTTAAAAACAAATTGACATTGGTCCTTAAGAACTTTCCAAGGATTTAGCTACCTTTAGAGTTAGTGACTAGGGACTTTGAACTGGTTTGGTGGACACATTCATTTCCATTGATTATTCATCCTTCTATCTTTGTTTCTCATCTCTTCATATCCAATTATTCATCTGCTATTGATGTGACCTGAAATGTGCACTCCCAAATGAAAGAGATCGGAAAGTAGTACTCAGGTAGTAAACCCAAAATCGTTCTCTCGAGCATACAATACTTTGTGATTGTAATATGACACTAAAAACTATAGATTACAAAAAAATAAAAAATATGAATTGGTTTAAAAGTTGATTAATTGCAAGTTGATAATAAAAATAAACTAGAGAGTTAATTTGGCTTAGATGGATAAATGCCTCAAGACTAAATCATTGGATGAGTTAATACTTATTTTATCTCAGTTATAGAAATCACATGGTATATACAACTGTAAAATAAATCATTAAAAGAATAACATCAAAGAAAGTTATAATATTGATAATTAACACCTCAGTTAATTCCTATGTAAATTTTCAAGATAATTCTAAATATGAATAACAAAAATAACCATTAAAATCCTAATCATATACCATGCCTACAGAGTCTATAGTATATTAAAAAAACTAAGCAATAACTATATTGTCAAACTATAGACTATCAAAATCTCAAAAATCATATATTGCGCCTAACAAGATAAATAGGAAATCAAAGATCAAATATCATAGTGAATAATTAAGCATAGAAAAGTAAAAACTCAAAAAAAATTATCATCAAGATTTTGTTATCTCATTCAAAACCAATGAGAAATTTAGTCACTCATACTCTTCATAACCATTAAGTAATTTAAAAGAAGTTCTTTTATTGAGTAATTATGAGAGAATATAAAAATTCAAAATTCAAAACTCCCAAAAATCTCTCTTTTGATCTATATAATAATGCATAATTTTATTTTTGAAATACAATGGTATTTATATACCTTTCTAGGGTTTAATCCTCTAATATAAGAATTTCATCTAATTGGAAATTCTTTTTGTCTTCAAAAACTAGCATATTTACGTATTTGGCCTACTCACTGTCGATAGCCATTTTAATAGCTGCTTCGATAGCTCCATTCGATAGGATTACAGTCATCAAAATTTGACTTGCTGTTGATAGCCTTTCCAAGTGGCTGTCGTCAGCCAAATCTGAAACTTAGTTCTGGCTGCTTTTGTACATAGATACGATTCTCATTCGATTCCTTTCATCTAAAACATTGTAAAAAAATTATAAAACACTATAAAAATATTAAAGTGGAGAGTTAGAGCAATATGAATAATTAATCATTAATTTTCTATATTAATCATCAAAATTGGATTACTAGCATATACCATAGATACTAAATAATGCACTTTTCATTCGTAATCACACCGCATAACTTAAGTTTTGCTAGTCTCTAACAAACTAAGATGAAAAATAACCTAAGAAAATAAAAAAGTAAAAATAAAACCTTAACTCACTTTCGTATGAATCACAATTGTACTTAGCATGGCAACAAGTCTTTAAACTCCGAGATTACCCTAGTGGACGAATATTGTCTCGTGAGAGTTTCCAGCAATGTTACCCACAAATATCAAGAAATATCGATATAAGAGAGAAAAAAATAAAATGAAAAATAACAATAAGTATAAAAAAAAGAAAATCTAAAAAAAAGAAAAACTAACAAATTTTCTCCCTTTCCTTTCCGTATTACCTTTCCGTATTATGCTTAATTAAAAACATGCACACGAACACTTATGAAGCTCTCAATCTTAAAATCTTTCTTTTAATCTATTTTTCTTAGTATTCTATTATGATTACTTAAATCTTATCATAGATACACATAACTCTCGATTATCCATTCCTATACATCCTTGTGATTGTGTAAATGAGTTAGTCAAGCATCAAACTCTAATCAAACTTATAAAAATCCTTTTCATCTCCTTTTTCTTACTTACAAACACTCACCGTTCATATGAAAACTTATGCTTCTCGATAAACATGCCCAATTATTAAACTTATGTTTTTGATAAAACTCCATAAGTATTATTCATATAAATATGCATAATTTTCAAGGTGCATAAACCCAACTACTTAACACTTGATTCTTTTTATTTATTTCTCTTTCTTTTTTATATTAGATTATTGCCTTAATACCAGACTCACTCCTTTTTTTTTTCTCTAAAAGATGACAGGCTTTTCTTTTAGGTTCTCTTTTTATTATCAACTTTTCATGACTCACTGTGTTAGTGTGGAGTGCATATTTATTTAAAATCTTAAATATCAACATATCTTATTGATCAGGTCTTCAACATACCTTATTCTTGATCTTTCTATTCTTGCTGGTTTTTCTGCATTGTTGTTATCGCTCCTGTAGATTGGAAAGCAAATTATTCTTGTTAGTAAAGTGATGGCAGTTGATCTGGTCTCGCACTCATGCTCCTCCTTATATTATATCAGTGAAGGCCTCCATGCGATGAGCGACAATGTCATCTGATGACAAATCAACCTTAAATTGTTCAGGCAAATATAGACAGTGAGGGACAAAAGGACTAGCACTAGCTTCGCCATCATCAGATGTTGAATACATTCTCTGGCCTCTCCCATGCGCTGGAGTATTGAGGCATACATGATTAAGGCGACATCGAATGGGCACCTCCGCAAAAACTATTTCATCAACACCACATCTCTAGAATATAATTCTAGTATTTTGAATGACAATACGATGTTATATTTGAAAAATAGAAATACAAGCACTAGCTACTTCTTCAACAATCCGGATTTCATATAGCCGATGTTGAAGACTTGATCAATGCGGCTCGAGCAGAGCTCTCTGAAGCTAGGGACCTTGTACGTGCATCGTTGACTACATCAGAGAATGAGAGCTACCATCTTGGATCGGAATAGTTTTGAGGATTTCCTGTCTTGTAAATGACATCATCTATCCTTGCATCCTAGAGTCTGCTTACTGTTGCTCTATCGATGGCTCCAAATATGTGTAAAAATCCTAGACGATTTCATTGTATGCCGATTGGTACTTATGCCTTATGTAATTCTCCAACCCCACCTCCTGGATTAGGAATCTAAAAGAGAGGTTTTCATAAATATTCGAGTAATCTACCTCTCTCTCGGGCCATAACTTGAATTGCTCGAATTTCTCATAGAGTTTTCAGTTTCTGGCCTTAGAATTTGAGGTTTCTATCTCTTTTCTAGGCAGAGGTAGAGTCTGAAACTTCTCTTTTTGCCCTATTGGATGAAACTTTACGTAGACCCATCCTGAAAATAAGAAAGAAATATATCTCTTCACAACATATTTTATCTTTAGTTTTGATTAATTTTTTAAAGTAGTTTCAGGACATCATTTGTGCAAATTAGCAACACAAATTACCTTTACACATCAAATTATGGAATTGATCTCTTCTTTTAAAAGTGTTGAAACATCAAATTATGGAATTGATCTCTTCTTTTAAAAGTGTTTAAAGACCCTTCCACTGCAAAAAAACTTTGAAATTATGGTGAGAATTGAGGGAAATTATTTTGTATTTTAACATGTCCCCGCAGGTTGAAGATCCATTTTGGGCAGAAACCTGGGCTTTACACAGTGATATAATTTTTTTTAAAATCCGCAATTAAATACGTACCCTGCAAAAATTGAACCTGGGTTACTCTAATACCATATTGAAATATCTTTCCACTGCACCAAAACTCCGAAATTATGGTGAGGGTTGAGAAAAATTATTTTATATTTTAACAAAAAGCATGAAATTTTTGTATGGCATGTTGGTAGAAATCATCCATAAATTCTTAAAAAATTATCAAACAAGCCTTAGTTCACCGATAACTTAGTTTTCATGCTCAATCTACTCTAATTACTTCACAAAATTTGTAGATCTAAGTCTTTTAAGGCAAAAATCCACTTTTTATGAAAAATAATGTAACGCCCATGTTTTTCAGCTGCTTCCAAAAATGGAGGATGCTACTTATAATTTGTACTAGACAATCCAACAGTCACATGATCTTGGAATAACCATAACTACTGCTACAATCAGATGAGTAAATAACATATCTGAAACTGAAAGGATTACATTATATAAAAGAGTTCATTACATACGATAGCACACTGCTATAAATATGAATACAAAAGAAGCAAAAATGAAAAGCAGTATCCAGACAAAGGAAATATGAACAATATATACAAGATTCTTCGGAAAGTACTTCACTACTTAATATTGCTTGGTTTGATCAATGAAGTACGGATCTTCAGTCGGGACTGGTTCTCCTTCTTGGTCCTCAAAACCTAGATTCGAAACCCAGGGGATTAAACCCAGCAAGTAACACAAGAAAAATATATATGTACTATTACAGTACTAAAGATAAAAGTATGCAAATGAATAAAATGCTTTCATTGGGGATATCCCTTAATAAACAGAGAAAATGCAATTAAATCGTGATAGTGTTGATTAGTCACATGAATAATGAAAAATATAATAGTAAGATTATATATGTCATTTGCAAATAACATGTAAATATCATGTAAAGATGAATATCTTGTAAAGATGTCAAGTTTAAGTCAAATCTTTGTTAGCATTTGAAACTAAATAATGGATATAATAGCATGCAATTTTCGTATTGTACAAGTGCCCGTGCATACCCGGGACTCGCCTCAAACCCATGGCGCTGAAGCATGACACACCGCTAGGTGTTCAAGTCAAACCCCGTACCATGAAACAGTAACGGACATCACCCTTGTAGTGACTCATGTATCAGACAGTTGCCTAGTACCACTCAGTGCTGCTGCAGTAAAAATTTTCAGCACCTCAATCAAGAAGTTAGCCAACAAGATTCTTGTACAATACAGTTTTTATCCAATATGTAGTTTTTTCAATCCCCATGTCAATAATGCATGATATACATGAATTAATGGAAACACGTGGTTTGTCAAGTCAAACCGTGTACATGTCCTTACCACGAGAAAAAAGAATTCAGGAATCAAGATTCAAGATTATGTACACACGTATCATGAGAATACTTTATTTCCATATAAACAAGATATAATAAACTTGTTATCATGTTCCCATGATGATCATCTCATCGTGCATCTAGTATGTAAAAATTTTGCCCATAAATACAAATGTCACTATCTACAATACTAGCGAATGATCATATTATTGTGTGTATTTGTGTTAATAAAATATGATGTCACAACAATTATATATATCAAAATTTACTCACTAATCTGATTCAGTTGTCAATATCAATAATGACCCCAAAATGTGAACCATTAATCAATTCTCAGTACGAACTCGAATGCATCATATTGGATATAGCACCCCTTCATCTTGATCTCCTTAATAGAGGCAGCAATAATTGCAATTTAATGGCATCTCAATTAAAAAAATACTTCTGCTAACCCACATTGATCAAATTTGAAGGCTAATTAGTAACTAGGGGTATTTACTGGTTTGTCCCTCAAATCTTTAAATATTATGATTTTACCCCCCAAATCTTCATATTTATAATTTTGCCACCCAAATCTCATAAGTTACAACAATTTTGCCCCCACTCTAACTTTCCCAAACACAGTTATTTTTTTGACCATTTTACCCCTCATTTTCTCTTTTATTTTTCTCCTCTTTTTCTTCTCTCTTCCTCTTTTCTTCTTATTTTCTTCATTATTTCTCCTCTCTTCCTCCTCTCTTATTTTTCTCTTTTCCTCCTCTTCTCATTTTCTTCATTTTTTTTTTTACTCTTGCATGTTCATATTTTCCTCCTCTCTTTTTATTTTCTTCTCTTTTTTTACTTGAGATAATTGATTTGGTGAACTAGAGGAAAAATGCATGACATGAAAGAGTAAAAAAAATGAAGAAAATGAGAAGAGAGGAGGAAAAGAGAAAGATAAGAGAGGAGGAAGAGAGGAGAAATAATGAAGAAAATAAGAAAAAAGGAGGAAAAGAGAAGAAGAAGAGGAGGAAAATAAAAGAGGAAATAAGGGGTAAAATGGTCAAAAAATTAACTGTGTTTGGGAAAGTTAGAGAGGGGGGCAAAATTGTTGTAACTTATGAGATTTGAAGGGCAAAATTATAAATATGAAGATTTGGGGGGTAAAATTATAATATTTAAAGATTTGAGGGACAAACCAGTAAATATCCCTAGTAACTATTATATCACTATTTCCTTGCTATATTGCCGGGACACTTCTACTACCTCTAAAGCATGGATTAAACTCTTTAAGATACACGATTTATTTTGTTTTATTATTTGATAAAGCCTCAAGGATGCCTAATCAATTTGAATACAATGAGTGAGCAAGCAAAAATGAACTGTCAAGTCGCTTTGCGGCAAAATCAAATTTCATCAAATGATCATAATCAAAATGATTAAATAGAGAAGGGTTTAAGGAGAAGGATGTTACTTACAATTTTTTTAAAATTAACTGAACAAAGGAAATCCTCAGGTGAGCCTCAATTTAGCAGGGAGTGGTGGCCTTCGTTTCTTTTTTTTTTTTTGTAGTGGAGTAAAACCATGTATATACTCCTAACTATCCACCCATTTCTCCTCTGATTGGTTCTCCAAACGGCAACCGCCTTGTTTGGCGGTGGCAGTGAAACAAACCCTTGAGGTGGTTGAGAAGCTTTGAAATAATTAATTAAATTTTAAATAAAATTAAAAGATTGTTTTAATATTATTAAATTAGTAATTTTGGAAGTATTTTTTGGTCTCGTAAGAAAAATCTCCAAAAATTCTAAATATTACAAAACTAATAATAAAGAAGACCGAATATCACTTGGATTTGTGGATTTAAAGCTACGTTCACCGAAAGTTATTTCGGTGTCCAAAATTAACTTTGGTAGACTTATTCAGTACGACTTGTCACTAGAGAGCAATACAGATAGCTCGAATTTTGGGATATTACTCCTACCCACATAACAAAAGAATTTCGTCCTCGAAATTCTCAATTAGAAGACGTGATTGTATTCACATGTATCTACTGATATATATAAAAAATTTAATATAGTTCATATGTTTTTTCCCCAGATTTAAAGTCATATGATAGTTCATATACTTTATCCCCAGTTCCGCCTCTTCTATTTCTCTTATATCAAGTTTACTGAATCATGGGAGAAGTTCAGATAGGTTCTCACCAAAACATAAATGAATGAACGAAATAGATCAGACTCTAAGAAAAACCTAATTAAATTTTGATTTATGGACAGAAATGACTTAAACAAAATTTCTATAGAAGTCTTGTACTTGCCTCTTTGGAAACTGATATGAAATAGCTGAAACCGGTGTTTCATCCGCATCCTTTTTCCTTGATCACTACTCACTCAGGATGCAAATAACTAATTCTGATGCAACTATACCAGCCATCTTGTTCCAAGCATCATTTTTTTTATACTTCTGAACATAACAAAAAAAAAAAAAAGAGACCCTATACCAACCCAAATATATAATGTTCCTACATATGAAGTGAAGGCCATAACAAGTAATAATATTGAGAAACTCAGCACACTGCATGACAATCTTAGGATGAGAAGAAAAAGCAATGCTTCATTTTTTACTATATCTATTTTCTCTGCTTTCATTGTTGGGTATGTCTTCATCATTTCTTCCTTTCACTTTCTCCCCCAGCTCAAGTCCATTGTTAAAGGACAATTTAGTGAACATCAAATGCAACAACTCTTAATATTTCTCAGTTAGGAGCGGAATGACATTACGTATTCTCTTCACATTTGATCAGTAAGAGTAAAACCTGCAAGTATTAAGGTCCTTTTTTTGGTTTCACAAAATGATTCATTACAGAAATACTTTCTTGTCATGGAGAGATTAATCAGAACACCACTTACGGTTGCTAAGCAGAATTCATTTATCCAATTGCAGAGATTTTTTAAACATTGTCCATTAGTACCAAAATTTTCATAACAAAGGATCCACCTAATCAATCATTTAATAAGTCCTTTTAGTAGATCAACTCCCTGGTTGAATTTAATGTATAACTTGTTTGAAGTTTCCCCATTTTTCCCAAGAAAAAATTCAAAATGATCTATAATAGAAATGCTTATGATGAAGATATTAATCAAAAGACTCTGAGGGTCACTATGCAGCATTTGATTATGCTATGAATTTTTAAACACTATCCATTAGAACCGAAATCACCATTTTCATAATTAAAGATCCTCCTTACCTTTCACTCAAAACATAGCTCTTTTAGCTGAAATATGCCCCCTATTATATTTAATATGTAACTTATTCCCCCTTTCTCTCAAGAAAAAGTTTTAAAATCTTCCATATTTTTTTAAAGCCTAGAACTTTAGTCCAATCTTCTGGAAACCCGTTTATTTTCAACCTTCTTATTCATTAATCATGGACGTATTCCACCCTTTGTCCACTTCTGATTATTATTCGTTACTTTAATCATATTGAGTCACCTTCCTCTCCTACTTCCATATCTTCCAAAACTCATTCCTTTGGGGACACCTTAAATTTAGCTGGTTTTAGAGATTGACTTCCACCAATAAATTCAAATTCCGAACAGTTAGGAATCTGAAATATTACTCTTCTTCTTCTACAATCTATCACCACATGGAAGCTACTCAACTAATTCATGCCTAAGATAATATCATATCCTCCTCCTTTGATAATCAACAAATTGGCACAAAATTCTCTTCTATTAATCACTAAGGAACATAGCCTACATTTCTTATTAGCCATGATATTACCGTTCCCAGTCTTAATGTCCCACCCCGCAGGTAAGATTACAAAATCAATAGAATTGCAGGAAACAAACATGATGGAGATAAAAACAATGTAAAGCTCTAGAATCGAATAGAACAGTTGCTGGTGTATTACCAACTAAAATTGTACCTACTACAACGCCACCAGTGGCCTGAACTTCTTCAGCATTCATTAGTCTGACCTGTCCCTATCTCCGTCCTGCTCCTCCTTGGGCTCTGGCATAAACTTGTTGTTGGGTCTGCAAAGATCTTCTCTGATCCGGTCCTGAAACTCCCTGGCTTGATGTTGCTGCTGGCCAGACTGCTGGCTGGAATGGAACCTTGGGTACTGTTGGTTGTTGAACCCTTGGACAATCACTCAGTTGATGATTAGTGGATCCACATGCCAAATACAACCCTTGGGCTCTTCTACATTCTTTCAGGGTATGTCCTGGTTTTTGGCTGAATTTATATATTATCGAATCTCGATTTGGTATCCTTTGCTTCTTTGCTGGTGGACCCTCAAATCTTCTAGCTGATGGGCTTGCCTTTTGTTCAAACGGTCTTTTAAATGCCACAGGTCTGCTTTCTTTGAATACTTGTTTCAAACGACATGCCGCTTCAAATACTCTGAGTAAGTCTTATAATTATGACCTGCTAGGTGTTCTTTCAGATGAGACCTCAGTCCCTATTGAAACAAATGCGCCCTTTCCTCCTCTTCAACCACCAGAGTTGGAGCGAAACGACTGAGCCTTACAAATTCTGCAGCATAGGCATCTACTGTTCGATCTCCTTACTTCAGTGCCGGAAATTTCTTCCTCATTTCTTGTCTGGCTGATGCGTGGAAAAACCTGACGAGAAATGCCTCTACAAGCTTCTCCCAGGTTAGCGGTTCCTGATGTTTTACTTCTTCAGCAAGCCACCACATTCTGGCTATATCAATCAATTGTATACATACTATCTCTACTCGATTTTCCTTTGAAATTCTTGCAGCCCTTAGAAGTTTCTCCATATTTACAATCCACTGTTCAGCCCTCAGTGGTCCTTCTATCCCAGAAAATATTGATGGCTGTAGTCTCCGAAAGTCCGACACCATTCTGATTTTTTCCGACTCTTTAGACTGCAATATTCTTTCTAATGTCATTGTCGTGGTCTCCTACGTCTGTGCTACTCTTTGCACTAGGCTCCTAAAATCAGACGTATCATCTATCGGACTTGCACTCATACTCGAAGAAGATCGGATTGACATTATTCTGCAACGGACCAGATAAGAATCAATAAAAAGAATTCAAGATAGATACCTCAAACGAATAAAACACAATAGGATAGGCACGATAGTAGATCTGATAGGTATCAAAGAATAAGAAATAATTATTACGAATAAATCATGGACATGTTCTTATGTGGCAGTAATCCTATGGTCTTCCACCTAAATCTAGGCTCTTATACCACCCTGTAACGCTCCCGTTTTTCAGCTGCTTCCAAAAACGGAGAACGCTACTTATAATTTGTACAAGACAACCCAACAGTCACAAGATCTTGGAATAACCGTAACTACTGCCACAATTAGATGAGTAAATAACATATCTAAAACTGAAAGGATTACATTATATAAAAGAGTTCATTACATACGATGGCACACTGCTCTAAATACGAACACAAAAGAAGCAAAATGAAAAGTAGTGTCCAGACAAAGGAAATATGAACAATATATACAAGATTCTTCGAAAAGTACTTCACTACTTAATATTGCTCGGTCTGATCGATAAAGTACGGATTCTCAATCGGGGCTGATTCTCCTACTTGGTCCTCTAAACCTAGGTTCGAAACCTAGGGGATCAAACCCAGTAAGTAACACAAGGAAAATATGTATACTATTAGAGTACTAAAAATAAAATTATGCAAATGAATAAAATGCTTTCATTAGGGATATCCCATAGTAAACAGAGAAAATGCAATTAAATCGTGATAGTGTTGATTAGTCATGTGAATAATGAAAAATATAATAGCAAGATTATATATGTCATTTGCAAATAACATGTAAATATCATGTAAAGATGAATATCTTGTAAAGATGTCAAGTCTAAGTCAAATCTTTGTTAGCATTTGAAACTAAATAATGGATATGATAGCATGCAGTTTTCGTATTGTACAAGTACCCGTGCATACCCGGGACCCGGCCTCAAACCTATGGCGCTGAACCATGACACACCGCTAGGTGTTTAAGTCAAACCCCGTACCATGAAACAGTAACGGACATCACCCTTATAGTGACTCATGTATCAGACGGTGGCTCAGTACCACTCAGTGCTGCTGCAGTAAAAGTCCTCAGCATCTCAATCAAGAAGTTGGCTAATAAGATCCTTGTACAATACCGTTCTTATCCTTTATGTAGTTTTTTCCAATCCCCATGTCAATAATGTATGATATACATGGATTAATGGAAACACATGGTTTGTCAAGTCAAACTATGTGCATGTCCTTACAAATAGAAATAAGAATTCAGGAATCAAGATTCAAGATTATGTACACACGTATCATGAGAATACTTTATTTACATATAAACAAAATATAATAAACTTGTTATCATGCTCCCATGGATGATCATCTCATCGTGCATCTAGTATGTCAAATTTTTGCCCATAAATGGAAATGTCACTATCTACAATATTAACGAATGATCATGTTATCGTGTGTATTTGTATTAATAAAATATGATGTCACAATAATTATATATATCAAAATTTACTCACTAATCTGATTCAGTTATCAATATCAATCGTCCCAAAATGTGAACCATTAATCAATTCTCAGTACGAACTCGAATGCATCATATTGGATATAGCACCCCTTCATCTTGATCTCCTTAATAGAGGCAGCAATAATTGCAATTTAATGGCATCTCAACTAAAAAAATACTTCTGCTAACCCACATTGATCAAATTTGAAGGCTAATTAGTAACTATTATATCACTATTTCCTTGCTATATTGCCGAGACACTTCTACTACCTCTAAAGCATGGATTAAACTCTTTAAGATACACGATTTATTTTGTTTTATTATTTGATAAAGCCTCAAGGATGCCTAATCAATTTGAATACAATGAGTGAGAAAGCAAAAATGAACTGTCAAGTCGCTGTGCGGCAAAATCAAATTTCATCAAATGATGATAATCAAAATGATTAAATAGAGAAGGGTTTAAGGAGAAGGATGTTACTTACAATTTTTTTAAAATTAATTGAAGAAAGGAAATCCTCAGGTGCGCCTCAATTTAGCAGGGAGTGGTGGCCTTCGTTTCTTTTTTTTTTTTGTAGTGGATGAAGACGAAAGCGCAAAGAGTAAAACCATGTATATACTCCTAACTATCCACCCATTTCTCCTCTAATTGGTTCTCCAAACGGCAACCGCTTTGTTTGGCGGTGGCAGTGAAACAAACCCTTGAGGCTTGGTTGAAACAAACCCTTGAGGCTTGGTTGAGAAGCTTTGAAATAATTAATTAAATTTTAAATAAAATTAAAAGATTGTTTTAATATTATTAAATTAGCAATTTTGGGAGTATTTTTCGGCCTCGTAAGAAAAATCTCTAAAAATTCGAAATATTACAAAACTAATAATCACGAAAATCGAATGTCATTTGGATTTGTGGATTTAAAGTTACGCTCACCGAAAGTTATTTCGTTGTCCAAAATTGACTTCATGGACTTATTCAGTACGATTGGTCACAAGAGAGAAATACAGATAACTCAAATGTTGGGATATTACAAATAATCTATGAAAATAGAGAAGAAAGAGACTTACTTGCTTGGAGAATGTTAAAAATTTGAAGAAAATTGAAGTAGGCTTGATTTTGCTTCGGAGAGGTTCACTCTCTTATTGTTGCTGTGAAATTGGAAAGACTAAGGTTGGTTTGGAAAAATTAGTATTTGTACTCTTTTATAACCCTGGGATGCTGTCGCCAGCGGTTTCGACATCGGCTTTGATAGTGCCTATCGGATAATTTTTTTTTTACCTTATAGGTTGGGCTGTCGATAACGCTTCGACAAGGGCTCCGACAACCCTTCTTAGTTGAGAGGGCTACTAATCCTAGTTTATTATTTTTTTCATGTTAGTTCCTAAAACTAAGTTAGTAGAACTGAGTTAATAATTAAAGTAAAACCTATTAGTTTGTTTCTAATTCTAAAATTACTCATCAAAACTAAAATTAAAAAAAAATATTTTTGAAAAGAGTTTTGGAAGTTAGAAAAAAAGAAAAAGAAAATTCTTGAGAAAAATTCTAAAAAATTTAAGAATACTACTAAAAAATAAAAAAAATTGAAATATGTGCACAAAATTCCTAAGCTAATCATTGTCCCCTCAGCATGAAACATATTGTTCCCAATCATATGATGTGTGCTTTAAATTTGTTAAGAATAAGCCAAAAATATAGAGATAAGTTAATATATTATCTCAGTTTCCGGTTCAGAGTGTATCAAACTACAAAAATAAACAATGTTAGGACAATAATATACATAATATATATAGTGTCATCATTTTGTACTTTTTAAGAGAACGATGGAGGATCCACCAAGACGTGGGACTCCTCTTTGTACTTTGGGAATTCTAAGAAATTTTTAAACCAATTTTCGTCAACTTTAAACACATGATTATTCGTCGGATTTCGAATTTAATTGCACCATATGGATATACGGTTCTTACAATGAACAGTCTTGTCCATTTTGAATACAATATCCTGGGGAACAAGTAGAGTCGTGAATCAAACCAAAGCATTTTATCGGATGGATTAAACTCACAGTGCGAAATATTTCATTGTGTCATGTTTTCATCTTATTCCTTAAAAATGCATGTATTTTCATGTGCATCACGTCCCAACTCATCTAATTAATTAAGTTGAAATTTTCTAGAGGGCCTATGAATTTAAATCTAAATTAATTGTTTTATGTGCCCAATACACTTTGTATTTAATTTCAAAATGGAGATGAAAAGCATGTCCATAAATATGAAGATATACCTAAGAGTGTTTCATAAGTTGTATGGTAAGCCAACAAAGCATCGATGAGTCAAAATAACCAATATTTGCGAGACAGATTTACCATTTTCTCTTAGATTTATTTTATTTTCCTATTAATAAGCTCTACTTTTCCATTCGATTGTGGGTGAAATGGTGCAGAGATTTTATGTGATATGGTACTTAATTTTTTTTTTTATCAAATTTTTAAAGGCTTGATTGCATAAATGGGAACCCCATTTCTTATGATGGCTTCAGGAACTCCGAATCTAGATAGTATGTACTCCCTGAGAAATTTCATTATAGTTTGTTGATTATTATTTCTACATGCTGCGACTTTCATCTATTTAGTGACATAATCAGCTACTACGAGGATATAAACATATTCGTTGGAAATAGAGAAAGGACCCATTAAGTCAATGCTCTAACAATCAAATACCTCGATTGTGAAAATTGGTGTCAAATGCATATCATTCCTCAGGTTAATGAACCTAATTTCTGCCATGACTCACAATATTTAAAATATTCATGAGTATCTCTAAATATTATGGGCCAATGAAATTCACATTGAAGTATTTTGGCAACCGTCTTTATAGGTGAAAAGTGCTATTGCAAGCTTCTTTATGACAGAAAGCTATAACACTTTGAATTCAATCATCAGGTACACATTGCCTAATGATTTGATTAGAGCAATATTTAAACGGTTAGGGATCACCGTAAAAGAATCAGCATACCTCATGTAAGAATTTTCGTTTATCTTGCAAATTTCAATGTTGTGGCATCTCACTTGTTATAAGAAAATTTACTATATAAGCATACCTAGGAGTAGTCATAATAGAAAATAGCTATTCATAATGAACAAATCTCTAATAGGTAGCATATCATTATCTAAGGTGAGATGAGAAAGACAGTTTGCAACCACATTCTCTAATCCCATTTTATCTCGAATTTTAAGATCAAATTCCTAAAGCAGTAATATCCATTAATAAGCCATGGTTTTGTGTTTTTCTTCACTAAAAGATATTTGAGCACTGAATTACCTATTAAAAGAACCACATGTAATCCCAAAATATATGAAAGAAATTAATCGAGAGCAAATGTTATAACTAGAAGCTTCTTTTCAATTGTTGTGTAGCTCGTCTATGCGTCATTAAAAGTCTTGCTAATGTAATACACCATGTAGGGCTTCTTATGTCTTCATTACCTTAGAACTGCTTGAATGGCATAGTTACTTACGTCACACATAATCTCGAATGATAGTAACCAATCCGGATGTTGCATTATGGGTGCTATAATGAGCATCTCCTTGAGTATCTCAAATGCTATTTGGCATGCCTGTGTACATTCAAACTGTGTATCTTGCGACAAAAGGTGAGAAAGAGGTCTAGTAATTGTACTAAAATTTTTAATAGACTTTCTATAAAAGCCTGCATGTCCTAAGAACAAAAGTATATCCTTCATGATTTTGAGTAATGATATTTTGAAAATAGACTAAACTTTTGCCTTATCTACCTCCATATGTTTAGATGAAATGATATGCCCAAGAACAATACCCTTTTTAACAATTAAGTGGCATTTTCCCAATTGAGGAGAAAATTATTTTGTTGACAAAGTTCAAGTACAGCTCCCAGACGAGTTATGCATGCTTCGAAACTATTACCGAAAACAGAAAAGTCATCCACAAATACCTCAAGATAATTTTCTATTATATCTAAAAATACTTACCATACATCTTTAAAAAGTAGCAGGTGCATTGTATAGTCCAAATGACATTCTTCGAAAGCACATCAACAAAGGGCAGGTGAAAGTTGTTTTCTCCTCATCCTTTAAAACAATTTCAATTTTATAATAACCAAAATATCCATTTAGAAAGCTATAAAATTCGTGTCTCGTAACTCTTTCAAGTACTATGTCTAAGAAGGTAACAGAAAATGGTCTTTTCTTCTTACTTTGTTTAATTTGCGGTATCTTATGCACATACACCAATTCATAGTAGATGGTACCCAGCCCAGTAATTTATAATAGTTAGTCCACTTTTCTTAGGAATAACATGGGTTGGACTTACCCACTTACTATCCTCTATCGGATAGATAATGCCAGTATCGAGGAATTTCAACATTTGGCTTTAGCGACATCTTTCATAACAGGATTAAGCTTATACTGTATTTGTCTTATTGGCTTAATATCATCTTCTAAGGTGATACGACGTGTATAAGTAAGGGGTTCCATACCTTTGATGTTTGCCATATACTAACCTAAAGCTTCCTTGTGCTTGCAAAGTACTAATAACAACGCTCCTCCTTATTCTTATCAAGATACACTGAGATGATCACTGGAAAAGCTTCCTTAGGTCCCAAAAATACAAACTTGAGATCCACTAGCAACAGTTTGTGCTCGAGTATTGGGGCTTCATATTGGAAAGAATCAATTTTTCTTTTATAGAGGCAACTCTTCAAATACTTTATTCTTTGGTATCCACATCCTGCTACATATGAAAAGTGAGCATCATTCACATGATTCACAAATTGTGCAGAATCATCAAAATTGAATCATTCAAGAAAATCATCAATCGTTACCAATGTCACCTTTTATGGATCAGCGATGCACAAGGATTTGACATATCTTTCTTCACAAATTTCCTCAATCCAGTTAATGTCCTGCACTTTATTAGAATCAATAATTGGTTACTTGTAAATGTTAAAAACATTGAGTTCAAGGGTCATAATTTGAAATGAGAGTTTAACTACACCATTCCTGCAATTAATAACTATGTTAGCGGTAGTTAAAATTAGTTGTTTGAGGATAACTGGAATTTGAAGACGAGTATTTTTTAACAAGTGCAATATCAATAACAGTAAAATCCATAAGAAAATAGAAGTTATCGATTTACATTAATACATCTTCAATTATACCTCTAGGGCCCCTTTCTTATCCATTAGCCAATTGTGACTGGAGTTGGTTTAAATTCTCCAACCTAGTTATTTGTAAACCGAGTATGTTAATAGGTTCATACTAGTACCCAAGTCGAATGGAGTTTTTTCAATATTGTATTGACCTATCACACACGAAATTTTGGGACATCTAGGATCTTTGTACTTAAGAGGCATCTTTGAGCGTAATAAAGCACTTACCTGCTCTGTCAAGAAAAAAATACCTTCTTTTTACATTGTGACGTCCTTCTATAGTGCACATATCCTTCAATAATTTACCGTATGATGACACTTGCTTAATTGTTTCTATTGGTGGAATATTGATCTATACCTTTTAAAGATTTCTAAAATGTGAGCATAAGAGCACTAATATTTTTATCTTTAAACATTGAGGGAATGGTACATGCAGTTTATAAGTTGAGGGAGTGGTCTTATTTTTATCATTGTCGTATTGTTGTGCCAAGTCATTAGCCTATTTTTCTTGATGGTTGTTATTTTTTAAACAAGCTCATCGAGCACTTTGTCACTTCTCAAACTTATTGCAGCGGTTACTTTAGGTATATCGTCATGAAGAGTAGAAGAAATATGTTTATTCCTTCGATCTTACTTGAAGTGCTAACATATATTTGAGATGAAAACTTATCTTTTTCTTGAGTTCGCATTGTTAAATTAAGGTGACTTATCTGAGCTCAAATATCAAAGGCTGTCGTATTCCGACTATTGACAGTTTGCTGTAACTGAATAAATTGTTGTTGTACTTGGATCATTTGATCCATTCTCTGTTGTATCTTTGCAATATTATCCTCTAGAATATGCTTCGATGGTGGTCGGTACACCCGTGTTGATGTCATTGCTGATTGGACGTATTGTTGTGGCACTTTATTTGTTGGCAAGTTGTTGTACTGCTATTGAGAATTATGATTCCATTGAAAATTTGGATGATTTTTCCAATCGGGATTATAAGTCGATGAATATGGCTTATTTACTGATTGAGGAATTGTGTTAAAGACGTTAGCTTGTTTATTTAATACTTATTTGAAAGCCGGGAGAGTTAGACAATCGCAAATTATATTCCCTTGTAATTCACAAATATTGCAAATCTCTGTAACTTCATCTACCGTCTTAATTATTTTTTATTTCTCTGTGATTAAATCTTCAACGTTTTTAGTTAATGAAATTAATCATGCAATTAAATCTTCGGTCACCTAATTTAATAAGACCACCTCTATTTTGAGGTATCTCTACATATTGGTTTCATTTCAAATTATCCTCCGTCTCTCAAGCTTGTGAATATTCGACAAGAGAATTGAGATATTTCCATATTTATTCAGCATCCTTACTCAAAAACTTATCATTACACATAATTTTGATGAATTGCTTAGTTGCAGTATTAAGTCCTTGATAGAAGGTACTTACGGACACCATATCACAAAGCCATAGCGTGGATATGAGAGTAGAAAATATTTAAATATATCCCAATAATCAAAAAAGTTTTGTTATCCTTTTGGTAAAATGTAACGATTTGCTTATGCAAATAAATAGTCTAGTGTGAAGGGAAATTGTTTTTAAGAATTCTTTTTGCATCTTATCTCATCTTCCAATCGAATATGACTTTAAGGAGTGTAACCATGATTTAGCCTTTTCCTTTAGGGAGAACGGAAAGAGGTTAAACTTTAGATGCTCAATACTAATATTTTATAGACTGATAGTAGCACAAACCTGCAATGACCCTAATTCTTAAATCCTTATATCAGTTTATTTTATATTGTCTGTATTAGCCTGGGAGCCTAAACACTTAATAGGTGGATAATGAGTAAATTAAATTATATCTTTATTCTAGTCTCCAATTTCAAAATTCGTAGAGCCGAAATCTCTTATCTTATTATTTTAGATTTTTTATAATTTTTTTGAATTATTTCAGATTGGCTGATTTTTGGGCAAATATTGATTAAAATAATCAATTTAAAACTAAATCTAAAATTTTTCCAATTTTCCTATCTCATTTTTATCTCCAACAATCTAACTGTCTTCCCTGACTAATTTTGGATAGAATTTGATTCAATAATAATTTTGTAATTAGATGAAGTTTAGGAGTTTTTAACACGTAATATACTTATATTCCAACTGTTATTTAACCCCCTTGATAAATTCAGAAAAATCATAGAAAAATCAAACTTATTTCTCTCGTATTCCTCTTCATTTTCTCTTTAGAATTCCAACATAAATTTTTCTCATATTTTCTCAAATAATTTGCCAAATAATCAATCTAAGAATGGGCTGAAAATCCACTATATGACTACATAAATCTAATTTTTAAGTTTAGTTTTATCAAATGAGCTCTAATCTTCTCCAGCAATGTGAGAACATCTTCTTCAACACTTTTCCATCATTTTTGTTTGGATTCTTGGGACAATTTCTCAATTTTTGAAGGAAAATTACATCAATATCAGTTCTTTTCTGATTTACGTTCAAGAAGAGGAAAGAATACACTCTCAAATCCTTCAAATTTATATTTTCTTGATGCAATCTCCTCACATATGATACCACATGTATTATTAACCCATTTCCAAGTTTATACTTTCTCTAAATTATATTTATCTTGAGTTTCACTACATGTTACATGTCGTGCATTTTATTTTACTATCCAGAGCTACATAATAATCCATCTTAGAACTAGTATAACTTTTGATCTTGACTTCGACTGACCTTGTTCTAGAGCAATTAGAAAGATAATTCACTAAACTATAATTCTTCCAACTTAAATGGATTATAGTTCAACTAGAGTTCGTCTTTCCTGTTGAATATATTATCTTAGAAACTGACTCAATTGCCAATCTACATAATCAAATTCCTAGTATTTTTAGGTAGACCATTCTTTATGACTTCAAATATATTAATCGATTGCAGGAGTGACCTCATTAAGCTATCATTTGGGAATATGATGTGGCATTGAATATATTCAACATGGATGAATACACGATGAGCTCCCTTATTGAGGTAAATATGATTCAAAACATATACACTAAATATATCTCTTATGTTGATGTTAAACCCATATTTGAGCATGTTTTTAAAGATGAGTTGATATTATTAGGCAAGTTGGCACGTACTAACTTTATGTATAATGACACTTTTACAACTGTGTCATTCGATATTGATTAAAACTTTAAGGATTTGTTTGTGGAGGAACTTGACTTACTTCATAAATTACAAGGGCCACCACATTTCACATGATTCACTTGATCATGGTGCGCACTTTACATCTCATGATATTCCAACATATCTATTTAATTTTTGATGGTTGGAATATGTGTATTGAAAATTTAGTTAGTCTAACTAATATTGCATTTGAAAAAGGAGGAAACAGAAATGCCATAAGGGGTGCAAAAGAATTTTCATAACTAGTAGGAGGTTTATGAGACCCCCTAATGAATCTACTTCATTTTTACAATACACACATTATGAAAGTGAGATGCGATCAAGAGGTCGCAACTACTTTTCGTGTGTTAATATGGTGACCTCGTTGAGATCGCGATTTTTCATGATTCTCATTATTTGTATATTATTTGTAAAATAATTTTCATCTTTATTTTGCCACATATGGTTCGTGTATGAGGGCATACATGAGTTTAGGTGTGGGAAAGGAGTATCATATTTTCTAGGATTTTTTTATTTTTTAGTTCTTAGAGTTTTTAGGTTTCTTTATTTTTCACTTATTGTAGTTTTTAGGTTATTTTTAAAAAATTGTTTTCCCTTTTCGAAAAAAAATTGTTAAAAATTTAAAAATTAATTTCTGCAAAAAATCGAGCTAATTGCAAATGAAAGAATATATTAGTTAGATTTGAACTGATCGGAAAGTAGATTAGATAATATGTTTAAAATTGTATAAAAAATTAAAATTCAAAAAATAAATAACACTAATAATAATTTTGAGGTAATTATATATTTATTCCTTCACTTCAAAATGGCTTACTCGGTTAAGAATAAAAATAATTATAATTGATTAGTATTTTCTCTCTTAAAAAAGATGAAGAAAGAGAATAAAGAGGTGAGCTAGTATTAAGGCAATGATCTTTTATAAATAAGTAAATTCTTTAATAATTACGAAACAATTGGGTATTTTGCACTTAAGTAAGCATGAATATTCATGCAAACGGTATGTTTAAGAAATTGAATATAATCTGAGTAATTGGGCATTTGCACCTAAGTAAGAATGAATATTCATACGAATGATATTTTTAAGAAATTAAATATAATCTGAGTAATCAGATATTTGAACCTAAGTAAGTGTGAATGTTCTCATGAAAGGTGAAATATTCACAAAAGAAATAGTTAAAAAAAGAAAAAAATAGAGAGATGAATTAAAAATTACATTTTGAGTCCAAATCCGAAATAAACCATCATATATGCACATAAATATATAGGCCGAAGAATTAATAATTAGTGGGTATTGAAAAATAGAATTTAATTTTTTTGATTAAAATGACAAGTGTATTTGATATGAAGCTTGATTTAGAAAATTAATAATCTTAATGCATTCATGAATACGTAGATTTGTAAGATAGTAAGATTAATTGCAGAGAATACCAAAAATATTTTTTTCTTCTTCTTATACATAAAATTTTTGTTTTTATTGATTTATAGTTATTCTTATTTTCTTCTTTTTCTTAATTAGTTCTCTTTGTGAATTTTGTGGATATATACAGTGCAAACCCTCACAATACAAAACTCACCTATTGGATAACCTAGGGGTTTAACAGGTTTGTTGTACATACTAAGTACAATCATGATTTCTGTGAAAGTGAGTTAGCATTTTCTTTTTCTTTTTGGTCTAGGTTGCACTCGAGAACTAGCAAAAGATAAGTGTGGGTGTGATGAGTTCTATATTTTGCATATTTATATCTATCTTCTTATCTATTTTTTTTTTATATAAATAATACTACTCAGGTATGTTTATTATATTTTTTATGTTAAGTCTATTCTAACAAGGATTAGCATGAAATTGGTAGAAGATCGAAAAAACTGAGTCCAAACGGAGTGTAAAAGGAGAAAACTACAAAATTACAGAGTTAGAAGCCATCAAAGTGGAATCAAGTTAGACAAAAGAGAAGAGAAGAGCCAAATGACTTAGTGCTACAAGGCAGATGACCAAACTCAGTAATTTTACCACTATTAGTGGCATTTGCCGCTATATGGCGGCAAAGTGGGTCCCACTTGGCTCTGGGCTTTTTGTGTCAGTTCAAATGCGGATTACGAGTTTATTTAGAAAGTTTAACTACTACTATTTGGTGGTCAACAGTGCTATTTGTAGGAAAGTCAAGGAGTCTATATTTAAAATTATTTTGAGAGTTCTGTTGTAATTTTATAGTTTTATGGTCGTAACTGGTTACGGTTTTGAAGTCCAGAGATCTATATATTAGCCATATCCTTATAAATTAAGGATCCTAAAAGAGCGATGGCCGCCATACTAGAGCTCATAGATGTTTTCTTCGTTGTTCTTCTTATTAATTGTAGGTAAATTCATTTATTTGGTTTAGTAGTTAATTTTTATCGATCGTTTTCTAGTTAGGATCTTACAAGTTTTATAGTAAAAGATTAGATTTTTAATGATTCTCATGAATAAAAAATAACATCTTCATTAATGAAATATGAGTAACTAATTTTTCTTAGTTCTACAATGTAGTTGAAGCTAAGATAAAAACCATAGCATGATTTTTATATATTATCTTCCTGTAGAAATTTATAAAGGCATGATTTTTCTATAATAAGGTTAAAAGAATTCAATTTGTAGATCTAATAATTTGATAGGTTATACTTAAACTTACTTTTGATAGTCTATGCTTAGACATGATCTAGAATCATTTCTTTGAATTTTGTTTATAGAAATCTCTATTGATATAATTTTATTTTTATGAAAGTCACTACATTTAATGATTTATTCTTGTACGACACTAGATCATTCACACGTGAAGTGTTTATTATATTTCTTAACAAAATTATCAACCATATTAAATCAATCTCAATATCTCTACCAAAATTATCTTTCAAGTGTTTGGAAGATGAAAAATATTTTTTGACTTCTTTTTCTTATGATGATTGTCTTCATAAGTTTACTAACTAACTAAATATTCATCTAATTTCAACTTATCAACATCCTTATTTTTCTCAATTATAGTGATCTTCAACTGGAATTTTTCTAAAAGAGATATTTGAATTTTCCTGAAAATCTTCAAATTTATCACCTTCCCCAAGATTAAAGGAAGTGTTTACAGTATCTCTAAGTTTAGCATAAAAATCATTTTCATTATCAAAAAAATTCAAGATCAAACATAGTAAGATTCCTAAATCAATATTGAGTTCTCGAAGTTCAGACATTTTAACAACATGAGTTCCCTCATGAGTAGTCATCAGAATTTCTCATGCTTTTTTTTATAAGTCCACAAGTGTTAATCCTTCTAAACTTACTAGAATTAACTACATTAAAATGCATAGAAAGCTTTAAAAATTGCATTGAGCTAGCTGACCAGTCTTTTATTTTCTTTTTATTATTATCACTTTCAAGTGGTTCCCATCCATCAGAAACTAAAGTCTCATTTTCAAACCAAGAGAAGTAATGAAAGCTCTCATTGCAACAATCCTTAATACCATATCCTTATATCATTTTCTTTCATATCTCTCTTATAAATCTGGAATGTAGGATATTGATACTTGCTAATATAAAATAAATTGATTTATATCTTTCATTCTAGTCTTTAATGTCAAATTCCACAGAGTACATAGTTATCTCTTATCTCATTTTTTCTAGGTTTTCTATAAACTTTTGGGAGTTTTGGATCGGTAATTTTTAGTGTGATATCATATTAGAATATTAATTCAAAATTCATTTTAAACTTTTCTATTTTTCAATCCTAACACCAATAACTTTCTTTACCTTTGGTGATAAAATTTGACTTTATGGTAATTAATAATTATTGGAAAGTTTATGGGCATTTAGCTCATATATTTAGCTAACTTTGGGTGCATGTTTAACACCTCAAAGTAGGTCTACAAATTTTGAAATTCTTACAGTAGCTTCACCTCCTCATCTTGTTCATTTCATCCATTGAGACCAAGACCAATTCCTCCTTTTTTTAAAAAAATTTGCTAATAAATCAACTTGAAAAATGTAAGAAAATCCACCATAAAGCCTATTGAGCCTTATTCGTGAGTTTTCTTCGTTAGTTAAGCTTCAATCTTCTCCACCAACTCAAGATTATCTTCTCTATTATCTACCTTCTATCTTGTGGTTGATTCTAAGGCAGCTTAAGAGCTTTTGAAGGCTCGTTAAATTGACTTGGTTTCTTTTCCATTTTGAACTCAAAACGGCAAGTATACACTTTCTTATTAAATTCATTGATTTTTCTTAATGTAGAATGATCCTAGACTAAACCAATTTCAAATTAATCAATTATAAATAAAACTTATTTTTAAACTTAGGCTTCAATTGTATGTTTAATTTTGCATAGGGTTTCATATCAATATTCTAGATTTTGCTTATATGAGCAAAATGAAAATAGCTTAATATTGCATTATGATGCCTGACTTATTTTGTAATTAATTTACAAGATCATATATGGTTAATATTTCATTTATCATAAGCTAATTACATGCGTGATATCGTGCATGTTAGTAGTGCACGTAGCTATCAATATTCTGCCTTGTTCAATAGTCTTCTATAAAAATAACTATAATTTCTTTGTCTTGACTCCAATTAATCTCATTTTTGTATCATTGAAAGATAATTTATTGAACTAAAACTTCAATTTAGAAATTAAATTATGATTTAGCCTTTTTTTTTAGTAAAATATGGAAATTCTAATATTTTGTTGCAACAGTTCCTAACAGTTCAACAACATAATAGAATTAGTAAAATAGTTATAAAGTCTGTCCTAAAACTCCAACTGAGCTTATTTTTTAATCCATTAGAAAGATAATTCAAATATCTATAATTTTTATTTAGAAACCAAATTTTGATTTAATTAATGTCCTAGTTAAAAGTTACCGGGAAGTTGTTTTATAATATGAGGTACTGTCAGTTTAGCAACAATGTAGACTTAGAAAAAAAAATTGTATCTCCTTCATTAAAACTCAATTTGAGGTTATTTAAGATTTATTAGAAAAAAGAATTCCAAGAACTAAAACTTTATTTCATATTTTTGCTAATTTAGTTTATGGCCATATAAAAAATAGCCTTGAAGTTGTTACCTTTGTATTGGTAGAATCAATATTTTTCTGTCAGGCCATCTGTTCAGTAGTTCTTATATAACTAGTTGTATTTTTTTTATCCGAACTCAGATTGAGTTGAACCTTGACGTGCTAGAAAGTTTAGATCAAGTATTATAACGTTCTTTCAGGTAATATTTTCTAATTCAGCCATTGTCCATGTCATATTAAGTATGGAAATTTTTGGTTCTCGCTACTCAGAACAACCAAACACAAGCATGGTTTGACCTTGTTTGCACATGCACACATACACATGTATAAGTGTATATACTATCATTCATACTTGTTTCGCTTGCCATGTGCATGCATATATGCTTGTTACTCTAGCCATGTGCACCCATACGTGTTCATGGGAGCGTACGAACAATGTTTTGCACCTTTTTCCTTATTCATAATACCATGTGCACATATGCATGTTTATAGATCTTGTTCTTATTTATCATCTCATATTCACATATGGTTAAATATGTTCATACTGCATTATACACGTAACACTATTCATAGTCTTTTTCGTATTTGACTCATATCCTGGCACGAATGATGTATGATACTTTATCTCAAGTTAAATTTTTTTATTTGATTTATACTACTTATACTTTCTTAGCCATTTCATGATTTTTTTTGTAACATGCTCATCGTGATCTACTCCATGCCTTGCCTAGTGTATCACTAGTATGTCATTTACTTACTGATAACTTGTCAATATTACTGGATTCTTACTTACTTGATACATATTATGCACCTAGACTTGTTTTTTATGCTACCATGGCACGAAGTCCCACCATAATTGCTTGTTTATCATTGATGAGTATGTAATTGATTAATTATATAATATATATGAGAGAAATAAAAGGTGAAATGGGACATGTATTGTTGGAGATTGGTGACTTGTGACCATGATTCTAGTTCTGTGTGGGATATTCATGATACTTGGCAGTACATTATCTTGTTTGTATGGACACTGAATCTTGTGGCCATAGTACTAGAAATATATGAAACACTTTTACAACATATGAATTCTCCTATCATTTAGTTCCACAAATAGAACGAAATATGCATTTCATTTTTTTAATCAAATCATACCAAGTTCTTATTTAGTATTCATTAATCATAAATGCTTATGTTTACTGGTTTCCTTGTGCTCAATATCTATCCATGCATCATATAAAATTTTATGCTCATGCTAGAACACTAATTCATATAAAATTTTAATTTTTGCTGCTTGTTTGTATTCTGACCCTTGAGTCACACATACTCAGGTAACATTGTCTTAAAAGAATTTAGATGATCCATATTTTCTAGCCCAGGCAGAGGCACAATGGTAGATGTAAAACTCCATCTATCTATCTATCTTTCTTTAGTTATCTCTCGACATCATTTCATATATTATCAGCTTTGGACATATATTTTTTGTTATATCTGTAAGTACTGAATAATTGTTATATATCATGTTGTGTTGTTATTGTAGCCAAGTAATGTATAAATCATGTAATGTATCTATGAGGCATGTTAATGACAATGCAATCCTTTTTATGTTATAGCAGATTAGTTGTTCTCAATTTTATTTTATTCTTTGATATGTAGAATGTCTCATTTTGTACGTTATGGTCTCGTACACATCGTTTTTTAGTGCATGCTTGCTGGTAGTTTATTTCGGTTGCTTTGCCCCACATTCCAAGATATGGGTAGAATTCGTTGATGTATCATAAATACATATGTACAAATGTCACAAATACATATACATATACAACCAGATAATAACAAGGAATTAAAATAATAAATCATTTCAAAGAATAATGATCATGACAAGTCTGTAGGAAGATTAAAAAGGATTCTTATTACAAAATCAAAATTTTAAGTTTGAATAAAGATGAATAATAAAGTTTCTAAGAACTATAAATACTAGAAAGAGTCTCTCTCCTGACCCTCTTGCATCAAACATACTTATTGAGAATTACTAACTCCTTGAAATATGGCTCCACTTGTGGTGAATCTTTCCTACTCGATAACCTGCAACTTAATATCTGAGCGTGCCAAATCAGGATTGTTATAATGAAGTAGTAAGTACTACAAGAGGAGAAATAATAATACACAAGTATGCTATGTGCATATATAAATAAAATATAAAACTAAATAAAATAATAAAATTATGATAGTATCACAAAAATCTAAACCTTGAAAAGAATGTGAAATATGAATTAAATTAGACATGTCTTGGGGAGAATAATTAAATCAACCAGTCGTAATAAAAACATGTCTTGGATAGTGTTAGAATTCAACATGATTGTAAAGAGTTATATCAAACTGTAAATCATGAGTGTATCACAAAATATAAATCTTGAACAAGTTGTAAAACATGAGTTAAATTATACTTGTGATGAGAATGATAATAGGCAATGGGTATATTAATATATCGATGTTATGAGTGAGACTGTAGCCAACATAAAAAATAGAATTAAACATGCATGTAAGACATGATATATATCATTCATATCTATTATGAATTAATTTGGAACTGTTAGGAGGGAAGACCATATATTTTAAGAGGGTCCCGTACATGCCCGAGACCACGACCTCATGACTTCTGGTACTGCCCTAGGACGTACTGTTAGATACTCAAGAATGATAATGAGCATATGCTCCAGGCACGATGCCCTATAACATGATATGAGGTCTCTAAAATTCGGCTGCACAACCAAAAATGCTAAATCTCTTAAAATATATGTTCAACTTCCTCCTTTCAGTTCTCCCATAACCCTATTATTTTGTTTTTAATGTTTATGTGTCATGAGTATGTAAATGAATTTAAACTTACAAATGAAAGAAGATGTAAAAAGTACACACATTTAGTGGTGTTAAATAGTAAATGACGACCAATTTTTCATAGACGTGCATGAAAATCCAGTGACCCATTGATGGTAAGTTACTCTTTCATTGAAAGCAACTAGCAAAAACTACACACTTTTTCTTTTTAACAAAACAAGATGTTTGTGCATGTATTACAATTTTCTAACAACTTGGAAAAAGAACTCACAGGACCATTTAACATTGTGAGAACTAATAAGTTAAAATATATAAACTAAAACCTTATAGAAAATTTGGCACCAGATTAATATTTTTATAATCAAAATCATATGACTAGAACGGAGTAGTAAATGATTAGTTTTGGGAGGGAAAAGATTTAATTAGGTAGGACTTAAAAAAAATGAAAGAAGCCATATTCACATGTCATGAGATTCATAAATGAATCTCTCAAAATAAAGAAAAATAATACTCATAGTAGAGGAAAGCCTTTATTCTTCCTGTCAGGCCTTAAAAAAAATTAAAATGACTTACTAATCTCCTTCTCAGCCTTATCCAATGCTTCCATCATTATAGCTTCGGCACCTTATCCAATATCATTTAAAAGTCTTAATGAAAAGTCCTAATGATACTACTGTACTCTCTAGAAAGATAAGGTAGGAAAGGTAAATTTGTTTTATGCAACATTTTATTATGTATCTTTACATTCTCATAAGTATTATGGTAAGCTCCAAACAAGTATATTTATCTCACTTTCTACACAGTGCAGCATATCCCATGCTCTGGGCTAATTATCAACCTCAATTAATATGATAGTGAAGCTTCTTTTGAAGCAATCTCCTAGTTTGTTTTTATATTGAGATTTTAACTTGGAAGTTGATAAACCAATACTTTAATAAATACCTACTTAAGTGAAATGACTGTAAACAAAAATTAAAAAAATTAAAAAAAAATGCAGTAAGCAGCTATAAAATATTATAATTTAATATGTTGTGTTCATAAGAAACACATGAGAGTTGTTAGCAAAAATACAGCGGAATAATACTGCAACAACCAGCGGAATCAAATAGTTAGCCGAAGAGAAAAAATAGCAGAGACAGAGAACACGCAGATTTAACGTGGTTCGGCAATGTGCCTACTTACATGATCGAAAAACTTCCACTATATCAAAAGAGATTACAAGTTTTTAGTTCTTAACCATAAGAGAATTGACAAAGAATTCACACAAGATTTTGAGATCAAACACTAACCTCTTGTTGCAGTGATTTTCCTCTTTGCTTCGGCCACCGAAGAACCTTGAAAGAAGCCCCGCCTTCTTTTCTTTTCTTCTTTGCTTCCGCCACCGAAGAACCTTGAAAGAAGCCCCGCCTTCTTTTCTTTTCTTCTTTGCTTTCGGCCAAAAATAGAAGCAGCCGCCCCAAATTATTTTTCTCTTGGCCAAAAATAATAGTAGCAGTCCCCTCTCTCTTCTATCTGTCTCTGGCTGAAACCCCTTTTTTTCCTTTGCCCAAATAATTAGCAGCCGCAATTAAAATAGAAAACTCGGCCAATATTTTTCTTTTCGGCTTAATCCAAAACCCCTATATATATATATATATATATATATATATATATATATATATATATATATATATATATATATATATATATATATATATATATCATAATGGGTTTGGGCCGATTTTGGACCCGTTTCGGTGTACCAAGCCCGTTGCAGCAATAGGGCTCTATTAGCAATAATCTCCCACTTGGAGACCTATTGCAAAAATTGTAATCTCTATATATGATAATACTAGTGTCCAAAGCTTTTACCTCAATTGTTCAAAGTCCCAATTTCAGCATTCAACACAAATGCACCAAAGTTGAAAAATAGCTCAACTTTTTCCCATCAACCGGCTTTGTCAACGTATCTGCAGGATTTTTACTGCCATCAATCTTCTCTAACTTCAATTGACCATCCTCTAATAAGGATTAAAAGAAGTGATATCTCAAGTGAATATATTTAGTCCATGAATGATACGCCGAGTTCTTAGCAAGATGAATTGCATTCCGACTGTCACTGAATAACCTGCAATCCACTCTATCAAAACCCAACTCACTCATCAATTGCTGCAACCAAATAAACTCCTTATTTGCTTCTGCAGCTGCAACATACTCACCTTTTATTGAAGATAAATCAACAATTGATTGTAATCTTGAAACCCAGCTTACCGTTATCCCTCCTACAGTAAAGACATAACCAGTGGTGCTCTTGCAATTGTCTCTATCACCTGCATGGTCTGAATCTACAAAACCTTACACATCAATGTTATCAACCCCAAAACACAAACAATACTTTGATGTACCTTTCAAATACCTGAAAATCCATTTCACCGCTTGCCAATGTTCCTTTCCAGGGCTCTTCATGAATCTACTCACACTGCATGTGCAATATCTAGTCTTGTACTCACCATTGCATACATGAGACTCCCAACGGCCGATGAATAAGGCACACTCTCCATGTGTCTCGTCTCCTCATCTATCTTAGTACCTTACTCTTTTGACAGTTTGAACGATCACCAAGAGCTGTAGTTACCAATTTTGCATTTTCCATGTTGAATCTCTCCAACACCTTCTTGATGTACCCCTCCTGAGATAAGCACAATTTCTTACTTTTCTTATCTCGGGTAATTTGCATTCCAAGCAGTTGCTTAGTCTCACCCATGTCCTTCATAGAGAATCTCCCTGCCAACTTTCTTTTCAGATCATTGATTTTCTTTATGCATGTACCTGTCACAAGCATATCATCTACATACAAAGTAAGTATAATAAAATTACCATCGTTAAACTTTTGTACATATACACAATGATCTGAATTGCTTCTGGCAAAATCCAAATCCAACATAAACTTGTCGAACTTCAAGTACCATTGCCTCGGCGCTTGTTTCAATCCATATAAGCTCCTTTTCAGTCGACATACCCAATTCTCCTTTCCTTTAACTTCATATCCCTCTGACTGTTCCATGTATATTTCCACCTCCAAATCACCATGAAGAAAAGCAGTATTCACATCGAGCTGCTCTAAATACAATCCTTTCACAGCCACAATACTTAGTATTGCTCTGATAGAAGTCATCTTGACAATAGGTGCAAATATTTTATTGAAGTCAATACTTTTTCTCTGACCGTATCTCTTCATCACAAGTCTAACCTTGAACCTTTGTGTCCCTCCTGCCTCATGTTTTACCCTGTATACCCATTTATTATGCAATATTTTTATTTTTTTCGGTCGCTTCACTAATTTTCTTGTGTGATTCTCCTCCAAAGAAGACATCTCATCACGCATGGCTTGCTCCCACTTAAGACAAAATTTATCCTGCATAGCCTCTTGGTAACTCTTTGGTTCACTTGCATCATTATACAAAACATGATATAAAAGAAGACAAAGTTTTTGGGTTGGCTTCCTTATCCTTGTGCTCCTTCTCAAAATGGGAACACTCTCTGATAAAGTACTGGAACCATCTATTTCAGTCAGTGGCTCTCTCTCCTGTTCAGTCTCATCTGAAACTTGTGTATTCTCAGGTGTAGCCATTTCTTTCCCTTCAGATGTAGATATTTCTTCCTTTCTTTTATCCATGGGATCCATCCCATCCTGTGGCTTATCCAGCACCAAGTGCTCTTTCCCACTGCTTTCTCACTCTTACTTTCCATTCGGTCTTTATACATATAGCGCTCATTAAATACTACATCTCTGCTACGAATTACCTTGTTATGCTCGTAATCCCATAAGCGATAACCATATTCATCGCCACCGTATCCAATGAATGCACACTTCTGAGATTTAGAATCAAGCTTCTTTCTCATCTCATGATCCACATGTGCATATGCTATACAACCGAATACTCTTTAGAATGAATAATTCACAGTCTTACCAGACCACACCTTCTCTGGAATTCCTCCATCTAAAACACTAGCTGGACTCTTGTTGATCAGATAGACTGCCATATCTATAGTGGCTCCCCAAAGTTGCAAAAACAAACCTGCATGTAGTCTCATACTCCGAGCTCGCTCCAAAATGGTTATATTCATCCTCTCAACCACGCCATTCTGTTGTGGTTTCCTCGGTATAATCTTTACTCTCCTGATCCCCTGGGTGGAGCAATAGTCATCGAACTCTCTATTGCAAAATTTCCCACCATTGTCTGATAACAAACATTTCACTTTCAAATCTGTTTCATTCTCAACAAGAGCTTTCCATACCTTGAAGATCTTGAAGACATCAGATTTATGCTTAAGTGCGAACACCCATGTTTTTCTGCTTGCATCATCTATGAAAGTGACAAAATAAGAATTACCTCCAAGAGACTTCGCCGAAGAAGGCCCCCATACATCTGTATGCACCAATTCCAATCTCTCGGTTTTCTTCTCCTTATCATCCTACATAAAACTAACTCTTTTCTACTTTCCAAACACACAGTTCTCACATAAATCAAAGTTAGTATCTTTCACATCTGTTAACATACCTCTAGATTACAAC
>JAYEPQ010000011.1:18238211-18333211 GCA_036321105.1 Dracaena cambodiana | reverse complement strand
GGGCTATAAAGAAATATCATTCACAGAAGATAAGTGTAACAGAGTGGGCATGCTTCACTGGATATGCGGCAATACTAGAAGAGATAAAGTAAGAAATGGAGATATTTGTGCTAAATTAGGTCTACTCCCCATCAATGAGAAGATACGAGAAAATGGCTTATGATGATTTGGTCATGTGCAGCGTAGACCTTCAATGCACTAGTTCAATGAGGGGAGTTTATCAATGTAGGACAAGTTAAAAGAGCGAAGTGAAGACCGAAAAAAATATGGATGGAAGTGATACGAAAAGATATGGATTCTAGAGATTTAAATGAGGAGATACTACTTGATAGGAATGAATGGAGAAAGATTATCAATGTGATCGATCCAGAATGATTCTCTTTTGGTTCATGTAGCCTACCCCAAGTACTTGGGATAAAAGGCTTGGTTGTTGTTGTTGTTGTTCTCTCTTTTCTTTTCTTTTCTTTTCTTCTCTTCTCCTTCTCTTTTTCCTTGACCCTCTTCATAGTTTTATTTTGTTCTGTTCAGCCTTGCGACTGAACAAAAAGTTTGTTTTTTTGGCTATTGAACGAGTGGATGGTTTGAGTTTGTTTGTTTGTTTGTTTGTTTAATATATCTTTTATATGTTTTTTATTAATATTGGGATAAGGTTATATATAATTAAATCTTTCTAATACTATCCAAACTCTATTAAATTTGTTATTATTCAACAAAATAATATTTAAGATAAACTAAAATAATAAGTTAGATAAAAATAAGATTGGCTTAAAAATAATAATAATATTGTTATTATTACATTAGGTTTTTGTTTAGATAGTATATCTAAAATAAATAAATTCAAGGATATTGTGTAGATAAATACAAAAACTTCGTATATGGAATTTTGGGTGTTACAATCTACCCACCTTAGAAGAAAATTCTTCCCTGGAAATTTAATTTAAAGTGAAACAACCATATGAATATCAATTATATAAGATATTATATGAATAAGAGTCCACAGTTTTTGCTGCACACTCAAATATCAAACGATAGGATAGAAATGAAAGGTTAATTCTTGAAGAACTGAATCACAAGTAATATTAGGTCTGACAAAAAATTAATAGTGGCAGATTGAATAATTTTTTTGGGATCAATGGATAAGATAGATATCAAATAAAAAGATATATGTATATAAGTATATGTGATAGTTATCGGCGAAAAATTCTGGAAAGCAAAGCAGATCCGCGAATTTAGGGTTGGAGATCCGCAACTCAGCAAATCCGCAAACCTAAAGATCGAGGTTCGTAACCCAGTGACGACAGAATAAGTTCGCGAATCTAAAATTGAGATTCGCGATACTACCCATAATTTCTGGGGAGGGGTTTAATACAAAGTCACCCGACCCGAATAAGAGAGTTGCCACCTCGGATCGTGGAGCTAACTGCCAAACGAATGCAGCAGCATTACTTTGATCGTGGGAGTAACTACCTTACGAGTATGACGGCAGTTCTCGAGTAGTGGGGCTAACGGTCGAACGAATGAGACAGAGACGTTGCCCTAGAACCCCTATAAAAGGCGGGAGAACGAAAGAGAAGGGATCGATTATCTTCTTCTTGAATTACCCCTTGTGATAAAGAGTCCAGAGCCTTCTTTTTTTTTGCCAATTGAAAGAGTTTGTGCAGAGTATCAACAGAGAGCAAGATCGTCCTCCACAGCTATATCAGACCCCAGCTTTAAACAAAGAGAAAATCTATTTTCCTCATCTTCTATAAACAGTAAACCGTTAGATTGTAATCCTTTATTGAAAAATCTTAATAGAGCGTCATTTACAATTTTTATGGCAAACAGAAGATTGGCAACTCCGCTGGGGACTGAACCCAGAATCTCTGGTGATCTGGTAGTAGCTCAATCCGACAATATTCCAATTGGTAGTCTGGTCAACTCGTTCACCATTCAGGTTGACCAAGAAAGGTATGAAGAATTTCTTTCTTTAGGCTCCAAGAGCCCTACTTCCCTATGGGGATGTCGTAAAGTCTCCAAGGGATCAATCTCTAAGGAGGCTCCAATAGCAATAACTCAGCCGAGGGAGTCGATGGACCAAACTGATCCGAAATTCTCTTCTTTACCAACATTGGGCTCTAAGCTAGTTTCGGCTAAGACTCCTGATCTCTCAACCAAAGTGGATCAAGGTCCCCACTTCAACAAGGGGAAATGACCACTACTTACTCCACAAGTCTATGACGCGGAGAAGGAGGTTCCTCTCACTCGTACAATGAGAAGGAACCTAAGAAAAAGCAAAACTTATGCCCTTCGCAGGACCACGCAGCAAAAGGAAGCCACCAACTCATCATCGCAAAGGCCTACTGTACAAGTATGGAGGCCAAAATGCGAGATTGCAGAAGATCAAGACGCGGAAGGATTTACTTGCGTTTCTAATAGAAAACGGAGTAAATCCACCAAAGTTATCTATGACTACAAATGCGGAGCATACATCCGCATCCCTCGTGTTCCAGTGGGGAAGCATGATCACACAATTGAAGAAGCCCGCGAACCTCAAGTTCGCGAAAGACGTGCACCTATCTCTAACAAGAGTGAGACCTGCTCCAAGAGCCTTCGACAAAAGAGGGATGTCGGTCCCAAGGCTATCTTTCACAAGCGATGCCATCACCAAGAATTCCAATGCAAGAGATCTTAGGGAACTTCTAAACCAAAAGAGGGAAGAATCCCACGCATCTCATTGCCATTGACTGATCAATGTAGTACTATCTCACTATTATTGTTCAGGCCATACTAGACTGTCGGTGTTCCATCGACTATCGACTCCATCAACATCCTCATACCAACCGGCGAAGAGGAGACGACGAAACAGGCTCGAGTTTTCTGAGCTCGAATACCCTGAAGTATCATCCAATATGATAAGTATCGGGGAAAAGAAGAAGAAAAAGAAGACGAAGAAAGTCTTCGAAGGAGATGCTTCCGACTCGGAGCTCTCTTCGGGTCCGAAGGATGTAATCAACGAAGAGCGAGGAGTTTTCCAAAACACTCGACTCAAAAGTGGGATGGCAATCCCCATGAACTATAGACAAATGGCAGGAATCTCCTGCGATGAAGAAGACATGATCAAGTCTATTATGGCTGAGTCACAAACGTCTGATTCGCTCCTGGAAGACTCCGCCTCTGCATACATGGCTCAAAACAGTACCGCAGAAGAGTTCATGCGGAGGATGGTGAACAAGACAAACATATCCAGCAACAGCAGAATGCTATCAACGAACTTAAAAACATGCTACATGTTCTACTAGAACTAGAGAAAACTAGGTTAAAGGATACATCTTTGCAGACACCACCCCATAACCCAAAAACTGACAAGGGAAAGAAGGCGGAAGAAGAAGGTAATATTCTTCACAGTAATGAAAAAGAATCAGAATATCATGAGGATGATGACGACCACTCCGCATATTAGGAAGGGAACGCAAACGCTGTCTGGGTGGAAAGCTTCCAAAATCAACTGAATGCCCTCATGCATAAAAATGATTTGCAGGAGCTGGACGTTGTAAGGCTATATCCTGTGGAATGGGAAAGCATGCCCTTCCCGGAAAGCTACAAGCCATTGAAGCTCAAATGTTTTGATGGTAAAGGATCGCTGAACCAACGCCTTTAATATTTTAAGTTGCAAATCCGGCATTTAGCTGGAAACAACCCCATCATTACGCAGGTATTTGTTAGTACCTTGATAGGACTAGCATTTGAATGGTTCCGGAGGCTAGAACCGGGAACCATAAATTCATGGAACGACATGGAAAAAGCCTTCTTGACTAGATTCTATGAAAACTATATGGAGGTGTCAATGCCGACGCTTTTAACTACTAAGTAGAAGAAAGGGGAGTCGGCCCGGGACTTCATTAAAAGGTTCCAGAATGATTCTCTCAGGTGCCCACATGGGATGCCTGAAAAGACCTTGGTAGAAACCTATCGACATAATTTGTCAACTAAGATTCTAGCTAGAATAGGAGCAGTGAAGTCCTCGACTTGGAAGGATTTTGCCCTACAAGCTGAGGAGGCTGAGGAGATCATGCAAAGACTCGAAGAAGAAGACGAGGAGAAATAGAAGCGAAATAACGATAACAACCATAGATCCCGATCCCGAGGATATAAGGGCAAAGAGACAATGGTGGCTGATACTCCGCAACCCATAAAGTCTTCTCCGAAGCTCCCTCATCAGACATGTATGCCTCAAAAACAATATTATTTCAAGGATGAGCATACGAAAACCATCTTTAACCTTCTCATGAGTAAGAAAATGCTGAAGCTGCCAGAATCTAAACTTTCGGAAGAGGCAGGAAAAGTTAATGATCCTAATTACTGTATCTACCATAGAATTATTAACCACCCTACCCAAAATTGTTACATTCTTAAGGATAAGATTCAAGCCTTAGTGGATGCCAATGTCATCAACCTCCAAAAACACCAGAAAAAGGTGACCACGAAACATGGTAACTATCAAGTTCGGTAAAGCGCCCAACTGGATAGAGTCAATAGTTCAAGACGGAATGCAACCCATTCCTAGAGGCACGATGCAGGTCATGAATTTTGATCCGCATCAACAGCAGGAGAAAAGATTGTCCCCCTTCGAAACTGATAGGGGGGAGATAATGTGGGTGCATCTAGATCTCCTTAATGATGAACAATGGACTTCCAACTCATTTGGAAGGAGGCGAAAATGGAAGATCTTTACTTCCAATGTCGTCTCGGTAATTTCTGAAGATGACGGAGGCATTCCTACTCTAACAGACTCGAAAGAAGAAGTTGAAGACTCTCTGGTGGCTGACGCGGATCCCCCTCCCTCGGAGACCCGTTTAGGAAAAGATTATTTGAAGAACTACAATCAGGCCGCAAAATCTCGACCATCTCCAGAGAAGACCAAACAAAAAGAGTTTAAGTTTGATAAAGTATTGAAGAAGAAGGGAAAAGAGCATGCGGAAGATTTACGGAAGTCGTTTCAGTTCGACATCTTAATGCAGTTAGCTAATATTCCCGCGAGGATAATCTTGTACGAGCTCCTGAAGCTTTCTAAATCTACTAGAGAAGCTTTAAGAGAAGCTCTGCAAGATTTAGAGGTATTCTTGGCACAGAGACCAGAGATGATTGAGAACGACGTGTCACCAGGTCTCTAGTAAGAACATCCCCTACATCACTTTCTCTCCGAAAGATATGCAAGTCAGGAGCAATAAGCATCATCGCCCTTTTTATTTCAAGGGATACATAGGGTCTACAGAGATTAATTGCATTCAAGTTGATCCAGGCTCGGCCTTGAGCATCATGCCACGGAGGATACTATGATACCTTGGAGTTCCGATGAACAGATTAGCAGCGACCAACACTACTATTTTCGGATTCAATGCTAACGGTAGTAGACTATTGGGTAAGATAAAGCTTAAGTGCTAAATCGGCGACCTGAAGATAGAAGTCACGTGCTACGTGATAGACGCGGACACATCGTACAACCTGCTATTAGGGAGACCATAGATCCGTAGCAACTTCATTGTCCCATCAATGTTACATCAATGTATGAAGTACGTGGACAAAGACGGAGGTGTAAGAACGTTGGTCGTAGAAAAGCAACCCTTTAAAAGAGTTGAAAACTACTTTACTGACGCATTGCTATATCAAGATGCGTTCGATGTTTCAGATCAGCCTGTTCCAGATGACTCTGATAGCGGCGAGGAAGCTGACACAGAATCAGGATCCGAAGATTCAGAATCCGAGGATGTAATTTGGGACGGTGAGCCTATTGTGATAAGCCTCGAAGGCCTTGATGTAAATAACACTGTTCACTCTGATGGTGAATGGGTGATAAATAAAAATTTAGAGTTTTCTTATTCTTCAAGTGTTAATTCTGAACCCTCAAGCACTAGCACTAATGCATTCAGCGATTGTTTGAATGAGATTGTTCTCTGACTTCCTTCCAAGCACCTATCCGATTATCCTTACACGAATTAAGTGATGACATTGAAAGTGCTAACAAGGTTATTTTTGAGGTTTCTCCCAAGGACGGAACCCAGAAAGCCGTAGTATTTGGAAGGGCAAGTCACAAGAACAAAAAGAAATGCTTAGATTCTGAGGAAGAACAGGAAAATCTCGAGTTCTTCAATTACGATGAAAATTCTCATAGATTAATAACGAAAATGGGATATAATCTGGCCAGAGGCAGGGGGTTGAACTTTGGAAAAGGAAGAAAAACAATTCTTCAACCCTTTGTCCCAGAAGGGAAAATGCCAGATTATTATCAAAAAACCGGCAGGGGGTTAGGATACGTCACCACTCTCGAAGGTTCCTTTGCAAAGAAAACCGAGGAAAAGTAGTTCGATCATTCGTCAGAATCATTCTGCTGGGATTCAGATGTCAGTATTGGCATGATTTTCCGAGAGATGTCCGCGAACATGACTTCTGCGATCCAAGAAGACGAAGGCTTAGAGGAAGCTCCGCCGATAAAAGAAGACCCCTGGGCCAAGCATCTTAATGCGAAATAGGAGATTCGATTTAAACAACGTGAACCTCCAACCGAAGATAAAGTAATCCAGATAAATATGGGAGATGAAAAGAATCCTAAACCCATATTTATAAGTGAAACCTATCCTCGGAAGAGAGAGAAGGATTAATATCCCTCATTCGCGAGTACATCGATATTTTTTCCTAGAGTTATGAGGAGATGCCAGAGTTAGACCCAAGTATCGCAGTTCATAAGCTAAACATCCTGCCAAATTTTAAACCAATAAAGCAACAACAACGAAGATTTCGTCCAGAGATCATGGAGGCCGTTGACGCCGAAATCAAAAAGTTGATTGAGTCGGGCTTTATTCGTGAGGAACAGCACCCCGATTGGATCGTGAATACAGTTTCTGTGACCAAGAAGAATGAAAAAATCCGGATTTGCATTGACTTCAGGGATTTGAATGAAGCCTGCCCTAAAGACGAATTCCCATTACCCATCACAGATTTTATGATAGATAATACTTGTGGATACGAGCGTATGACGTTCATGGATGGTTTCTCAGAGTATAGTCAAATAAAGATGTACCCTGATGATGAGAAGTATACGTCTTTCAGAACACCACTCGAGGTATATTGTTATATAGTTATGCCCTTCAGCCTGAAGAATGCGGGTGCCACGTATCAACATGCCATGAACGTGATATCCAAAGAGCATCTCCAGAAGACAGTGGAATGCTACGTAAATGATCTAGCAATTAGAAACAAGGATAAGGGCGATTACTTGAAAGATTTGAAGACGGTGTTCGACCTCATGAGAAAACACCAACTCAAGATGAACCTAACTAAGTCTTTTCTGGGGTTTTCCAGTGGAAAATTCCTCGGCTTTGTCGTAACGTCGAAAGGAATTTATCTCGATCCAGACAAGATCAAGGCTATCCAAGATATGCCACCTCTCCGTAACCTCAAAGAGTTAAGGGGACTGCAAGGTAGGCTGACGTACATCCGCAGGTTTATATCAAATTTGTCCGGTAAATGTCAGCCATTTACCAAGTTGATGAGGAAAGGGTGTCATTTTTTTGGGATAACGCATGTCTAAAGGCTTTTGAAGAAGTCAAACAATACCTTATGAAACCACCAGTGCTCGTAGCCCCAGTCTCGGGAGTACCTTTCCTGCTATACGTAAAGGCTATGGACCACTCCTTAGGAGCCTTGTTAGCACAAAAGAATGAGTCAGGTCCTGAACAAGCTATTTATTAGCTCAGCAAAATGATGATCAGAGCGAAACACCGGTGTAACCCAGTGGAGAAGGAATGTTTTAGCTTTAGTGTTTGCAGTGCAGAAAATGCGACACTATTTAGTTGGACAAACGATCCACGTTGTACCGAGAGATAATCCCCTGAGAATACTAATGACTAAACCCGGATCATTGAATTCAAGACTATCCAATTGGGCTATTTTGCTATCACAATACGATATGCATTTTGTCCCGCAAAAGTCTGTTAAAGGACAGGTCGTGGCCGACTTCCTCACCGAACATCCAGTTCTGGCATCCTCAAAACTATACGAACAAATCCTTGGAGAGTTGGAAGAATGGAGCCCGATTCCAGAAAAGACAGCTCGCAAGAGTCTCCGGAGGCAAATACAGTCGCGAAAGGTGTATGGCAACTTTTCTTCGATGGTGCCTCCCGAATGGGATCCGAGGGAAGAATGACAGCGGGGGTAGGAGTTGTTATCGTCTCTCCTCATAGCCACATCATTCCTCGAGCTTACCCATTAACAAGTCCGTGCTCCAACAATGTCGCGGAATATAATGCCCTCCTAATCGGCTTAAAAATAACTAAACAATTGGGGATCAAATATTTGGAGGCATATGGGGATTCTCAACTTGTGGTAAATCAAGTAAAAGGGGAGTATGAGGTCAAACATGAAGACCTTTTTCCGTATTATCGTGCGGTGATCAAGATAGCCGATGGTTTCGATGGTTTCTATGTCAGCTACGTAAAACACCACCGAAATAGTTATGCACATTCACTAGCTTCCTTAGCTGCGACATTAGCCTTGCCCAAGCATGCTAGAAGGCAAATTACAGTAGGGAGCAGAGAATTATTTTGTCCAAATGACGAACTCAAAGAGGAAATGAGGGAACCACAAGAAGACGAAGTTGATGTTTTCGAGTCAAGTCTAGAACCGAGAGATTGGCGTTTTCCTTATATAGACTGTCTTTTACGGTATATTACCCGAAAATCCAAAAGAAGTCAGGGCAATTCAAAGAAGGGCTTTCCGGTTCTACTATAATACAAAGCTCCAGACATTGTACAGGAAATTTTATGATGGAATTCTACTTCACTGTCTCTCTAACCGTGAAGCTCAAAAAGTACTCGAAGAAGTTCATGCTGGCATCTGCAGAGCACACCAGCCGGGCCAAAACTCTGGGATAGAATCCAAATGATGGGTTATTACTGGCCTAAGATAATGACAGAAGCGGTTAACTACGCTAAGAAGTGTAGGGCCTGCCAAATACATACAGACTTTATACATCAAGCTCCAGAATATCTCCACCCAACTGCTACATCGTGGCCGTTTGAGTAATGGGGTATGGACATTGTCGGACCAATTTCTCCGCCATCAACAAGAGAACACCGGTTCATTTTAGCCATAACGGATTACTTTTCGAAATGTATTGAAGCCGTTTCCCTAATCGAAGTAAAGTCATCGGATGTTATCAAATTCATCAAGCACTATGTGTTTTATCGCTTTGGAGTGCCCAAAAGAATCATTCATGACAACGGGCCTCAATTCATGAGCCAAGTATATTCCAAATTCTGCAACAAGTATAGGATCGAAGATGTAGCTTCGTCACCATATTACCCTGCAGCCAATGGTCTAGCGGAAGCTTTCAATAAGACCATTGTAAAACTTCTTAAAAAGTTTGTGTCGTCCAATCAAAGGGATTGGGATGAGAAGCTCAGAGAATGTCTGTAGGCATATCGCACCACAGTCCGAACCCCCGCTAATGCCACGCCCTATTCTTTGGTATATGGGTCAGAAGCAGTCTTGCCTTTGGAAATTCAAATTCCATCATTGCGAGTCACGTTAACAATTAAAATGACGCAAGAAGAAAGACATCAGTAAAGACACTAAGAATTAGAAGCCTTAGACGATAAGCGCTTTGCAGCTCAACAGAGTATTGAACTATACCAGGCACGGATCTCCAGAACTTTTAACAAAAAGGCCAAACGAGGAACTTTTAAGAAGGGTGATCTGGTCCTGTCAGTCAGAAGACCGATCATAACTAGCAAAAAGTCTAGAGGAAAGTTCCAACCTAAATGGGTAGGACCTCTCCATGTTGGTGAGAAGCAAGTAGCAACCCTCAACTTGACGAAGCCACTTGTAATCTCCATCTTCCAAACCACTATCGGACACCGAAACATGGTCCCCTAACAAAACAACGGCTTTGTATAGTAAGGATCGATCATATCCTTCAAAAGATGCATTGGTTATCAGTTCTCGCAATATTGAGCGAATAGGATGAAGAATTTTATTTTTCCTCTCTTTACTATTAGATGCTGTACAATGCAGGAAAACTTGACCAAATCTAAACTCTTTCTTTCCGTCATAACCATCCGAATATCCGAAGTAATGGTCCTTAGGCCAAGGAGTCAAAGTATAATCAACTGCAAAAAGGAGACATTTAGATTCAAGACAAAAAAAATTAAGAAAGGGATTGCCTTTCGAAAGTTGTTATTGTTACCTCCAATTAAAGGTTCCTGCCGAACCACCATCGAACTGGAGGTTGCTTGAGGGTCTTGATGACCACTGGCAGCAGCATCAGAGGAAGAAACTTTCTTCGGCATCTTTTGCAAATTCAGAAAATTCCTCACGAGAAGAATCGGAAGTTAAAGGAGGCCGAAGATGAGAAGTCTTAAGAACCCTAAAAGAAGAAACTTGGAGTTCAAATTTCTTGAGATAGGAATGATCCTCTCATGAAATCGAGATTATATAGCAGATGATTTGACGACCGAGATCTTCGGATGGACGTGATCTCTGGCCCAAATCTCGTTAGTACCTTTTCATTTAATGCGGCTCAGAGAACGTCTCAATTCCTACGCCGTAAAAAGCAACAGCCTTCCGGCTTTTCCGCAACCAAAAGGGAAAAGGTCACGATCCTAATACAGAGTAGCGTTCCCTCCAAAATGAAAGGTAGCGATCACAATACAGAGTCGCGTACCCTCCAAAATGAAAGGTCGCGATCATAATACAGAGTCGCGTTCCCCTTCCAAAAGTGAAAGAATGAAAATTTGCGACCCTAACACAGAGTCGTCTTCTTCTCCGAAATGAAGGTTCGCGATCCTAATACAGAGTCGCATTCCCCTTGCAAAATAAAAGTTTGTGGCCCTAATACAGAGTCGCATTTCCTTCCAAAATGCAAATTCGCGACCCTAACACAAAATCGTATGTTTCAAAAGCAGCAAATTGTGGCGCTAATAAAAAGTCGCATTTTTTCTTCAAAAGCAGTAAATTCATGGTGCTAATACAGAGTCGTATTCCTTTCAAAATGGGAGTTCGAGATGTTGAGATAGAGTCATGCTGCCTCAATTGAAGAAAATTCTAATACAGAATTGTACTCTCAGAAATATGAAAAATGGAGATTCTAATACAAAATGATATATCCAAAATATTCCAAAACTTCTCAAAGAATCATGATAGCTTTGAAAACTTTGGAGGGGATTTTGTCGGCAAAAAATTCTGGAAAACAAAGCAGATTCGCCAATTTAGGGTTGGAGATTCGCAACTCAGCAGATCCGCAAACCTAAAAATCGAGGTTCGCGACCCAGTGACGACAGAACAGGTTCGCGAATCTAAAATTGAGATTCGCGATACTACCCATAGTTTTCGGGGAGGGGTTTAATACAAAGTCACCCGACCCGAACAAGGGAGTTGCCACCTCGGATCGTGGAGCTAACTGCCAAACGAATGCAGCAGCATTACTTCGATCGTGGGAGTAACTACCTTACGAGTATGACGGCACTTCTCGAGTAGTGGGGCTAACGGTCGAACGAATAAGATAGAAACGTTTCCCTAAAGCCCCTATAAAAGGCGAGAGAACGAAAGAGAAGGAATCGATCATCTTCTTCTTGAATTACCCCTTGTGATCAAAGAGTCCAAAGCCTTCTTTTTTTTTCTGCCAATTGAAAGAGTTTGTGCGGAGTGTCAATGGAGAGCAAGATCGTCCTCTACAGCTACATCAGAACCCAGCTTTAAATAAAGAGAAAATTTATTTTTCTCATCTTCTGTAAACGAAAAACCGTTGGATTGTAATCCTTTATTGAAAAATCACAATATAGCGTCATTTATAATTTTTATGGCGAACAATAGTAATCCTAAATAAAGATCTTAGATAGAGGCTAAAACCAAACTTGGGCTCTAATACCAACTGTAACGCTCTGAATCCCAAGATACAGGTGGCGTACGACGATGTATCATAAATAAATATGCCAAGCCTAAATCACATGAATACATATATACAACTGCTATAAATATATACACATCTGCAATCAGATAATAACAAGGAATTAAAATAATAAATCATTTCAAAAAACAATGATCATGACAAGTCTGTAGGAAGATCAAAAAGGATTCTTATTACAAAATCGAAAATTTAAGTTTGAATAAAAATGAATAATAAAGTTCTAAGAATAACAAGCACTAGAAAGAGTCTCTCTTGTGGCTCTCTTACAACAAACATACTTATTGAGAATTACTAATTCCTTGAAATATGGTTCCAGCTATGGTAAATCTTTCCTACTCGATAACCTGCAAATTAGTATCAGGGCTGCCAAATGAGGGTCATTAAAATGACCTGACAAGTACTATAAGAGGAGAAATAATAATATACAGGCACGCTATGTGTATATATAAATAAAATAATAAAATCATGATAGTATAACAAAAATCTAAATCTTGAAAAGAATGTGAAACATAAATTAAAATATACATGTCTAGGAGAGAATAATTAAATCAACCTGTAGTAATAAAAATATGTCTTGAATAATGTTGGAATTTATGATGATAAAAAGTTATATTAAACTGTAAAATCATGAGTGTATCACAAAATATAAATCTTGAACAAGTTTTAAAATATGAGTTAAATTACATATGTCTTGAGAATGATAATGGTCAGTGCATATATTAATACATCTATGTTATGAATGAGACTGTAGCAAATATAAAAAAAATAGAATTAAACATGCATATAAGACATGATATATATCATTCATATCTGTTATGAATTAATTTGGAACTGCTAGGAGAGAAGACCACATATTTTAAGAGGGTCCCATACATGTCATGACCACGACCCCATGACTTCTGGTACTGCCCCAGGACGTACTGCTAAATACTCAAGAATAATGGACAAGCATATGCTCTGGGCACGAAGCCTTAGAACATGACATGACGGTGATCTAGTAATCACCCGAAACCTCCATAGTAGGTCCCTAAAATTCGGCTGCGCAAGCTAAAAAGTAAAGCTTTAAAAATGTGTTCAACTTCGTCTTTTCATTTCTCCCATAAACCCATTATTTTGTTTTTAATGTTTATGTGTCATGAGTATATAAATGAATTTAAACTAATAAATGAAAGAAGATGCAAAAAGTACATACATTTAGTGGTGTTAAATCGTAAATGACTACCAATTTTTCATAGACGTGCATGGAAATCCAGTGACCCATTGATGGCAAGTTACTCTTTCATTGAAAGCAGCTAGGAAATACTACACACATTTTCCTTTTTACAAAACAGGATGTGTGAATGTATCTACAATTTTCTAACAACTTGGAAAAAGAACTCACGGGAACATATAACATTGCGATATAAACTCAAACCTTACAAAAAACTTAGCAACAGATTAATGTTTTTTAATCAAAATTATATGACTAGAACCTAGTAGTAAATGATTCGTTTTGGGAGGACTTGAAAAAAAATGAAAGAAGTCATATTCACATGTCATGAGATTCATATATGAATCTCTCAAAATAAAGGAAAAATACTCATAATAGATGAAAGTAGTACTGCTATGCCATAAAATATTATAATTTAATATGTTGTGTTCATAAGAATAAATGAGAGTATCAAAGTAATATATTTAAATTAGAGAAAATAGATTATTGGATGAGGGGAAAGAAATGAAGGTAAAAAGATAAGGAACAAAAGAGAGGGTTGTCTTCATTATTGTAATACTTATATTTAGAAAAGAATAATATTGAGTTTCTAATAAAGAAATAACTTCAAAGATATATAAAATTAGAATTAAGTACTTGCATTTGAATGTCACGATGATATAATTTTTGATATAAAGTTAAAAGGAGAAAATAAATTGGAATTAGTTTTTGCCTCGAAAAACTCCACTTTGAAAATTGACCGATAGCGATTTGGATCAGATCTCTTTTTTTCTCTCTCTATATTTTCCTCTTTTCTTTTCTTTTCTCTTTCTCTTTCTCTCACTCGTTTCTTTTCTTTTCTTTTCTTCTCTTACCCTTCTCCTTTTCCTTCACCCTCTTCATAGTTTTTTTTTGTTCTGTTCAGCATTGCGATTGAAGAGAGAGTTTTTTTTTTTGGGGGCTTGAGTTTGTTTGTTTATTTTTTTTATATATCTTTTATATGTACTTTATTAATATTGGGATAAAGTTATATATAGCTAAATCTTTCTGATCCTATCCAAACTCTATTAAGTTTGTTATTATTCAACAAAATAATATTTGAGATAAACTAAAATAATAAGTTGGATAAAGATAAGATTGATTTAAAATAATAATAATAATAATAATAATAATAATAATAATAATAATAATAATAATAATAATAATGTTATTATTACATTAGTTTTTTTAGATAATATATCTGAAATAAATAAATTCAAGGATATTGTATAGATAAATACAAAAACTTTGTATATGGAATTTGGAGTGTTATAATCTACCCACCTTACAAGAAAATTCCGTCCTCAAAATTTAACTTAAAGTGAAACAACCATATAGACATCTTTCACTGTGCACTCTGATATCAAACAATAGGATAGAAATGAAAGGTCAATTTTTAAATAACTAAATTACAAATAATATTAGGTCTGGCAAAAAATTAATAGTGCCGGATCAAATAATTTTTTTGGGATCAATGGATAGGATAGAGATCAAATAAATAGGTATATGCATATATGTATATGTGGTAGTAATTCTAAATAAAGATCTTAGATAGAAACCAAAACCGAACATGCGCTCTAATACTAACTGTAATGCCCCGCATTCCAAGATACGAATGGCATTCAGTGACGTATCATAAATAAATATGCCAAGCCTAAAACACATGAATACATATGTACAACTATCACAAATACATACACATCTACAATTAGATAATAACAAAGAATTAAAATAATAAATCATTTCAAAGAATAATGATCATGACAAGTCTGTAGGAAGATAAAAAAGGATTATTATTACAAAATTAAAATTTTGAGTTTGAATAAAGATGAATAATAAAGTTTCTAAGAACAACAAATACTAGAAAGAGTCTCTCTCCTCGCCCTCTTGCAATAAACATATTTATTGAGAATTATTATCTCCTTGAAATATAGCTCCAGCTGTGGTGAATCTTTTCTACTCGATAACCTGTAAATTAGTATATGGACATGCCAAATCAGGATTGTTAGAACAACCTAGTAAGTATTACAAGAGGAGAAATAATAATATATAGGTACACTATGTGTATATATAAATAAAATATGAAACTAAATGAAATAATAAAATATGACAGTATCACAAAAACCTAAATCTTGAAAAGAATGTGAAGCATAAATTAAATTATACATGTCTTGGAGAGAATAATTAAATCAACAAATAGTAATAAAAACATGTCTTGGATAGTGTTAGAATTTAACATGATGGTAAAGAGTTATATCAAACTGAAAATCATGAGTTTATCATAAAATATAAATCTTGAATAAGTTGTAAAACATGAGTTAAATTACACTTATCTTGAGAATGATAATAGTCAACCAGTATATTAATATATCGATGTTATGAATGAGACTGTTGACAATATAAAAAAAATAGACTTAAACATGCATGTAAGACATGATATATATCATTCATATCTGTTATGAATTAATTTGGAACTGTTAGGAGGGAAGACCATATATTTTAAGAGGGTCCGTACATGTCTAGGACCACGACCCCATGACTTCTGTTACTGTCCTAGGATGTACCGCTAGATACTCAAGAATAATGGACGAGCATATACTCTGGGTACGAAGCCCTATAACATGACATGACGGTGATCCAATAATCACCCAGAACCTCTATGGTAGGTCCATAAAATTTGGCTGCGCAATCTAAAATGGTAAACCTCTTAAAATATGTCTTCAACTTTCTTCTTTCAGTTCTCTCATAACGCCATTATTTTGTTTTTAATGTTTATGTGTCATGAGTATATAAATGAATTTAAACTTACAAATGAAAGAAGAAGCAAAAAATACAAACATTTAGTGGTGTTAAATCATAAATGACTATCAATTTTTCATAGACATGCACGAAAATCTAGTGACCTATTGATGGCAAATTACTCTTTCATTGAAAGCAGCTAGGAAAAACTACACACCTTTTCTTTTTAACGAAACAAGATGTTTGTGAATGTATCTACAATTTTTTAACAACTTGGAAAAGAACTCATAGGACCATTTAACATTGCGAGAAGTAATAAGTAAAAATATATAAACTCAAAATTTATAGAAAATTTAGCACCAGATTAATGTTTTTTAATCAAAATTATATGACTACAACCTAGTAGTAAATGATCAGTTTTGGGAGGGAAAAATTTAATTAGGTAGGACTTGAAAAAAATGAAAGAAGCCATATTCACATGTCATGAGATTCATATATGAATCTCTCAAAATAAAGAAAAAAAAACTCATAATAGAGGAAAACCTTTATTCTTCCTGTCAGGCCTTAAAAAAATAAAAATGACTTTCTAATCTCCTTCTCAACCTTATCCAATGCTTCCATCATTATAGCTTCAACACCTTATCTAATACCATTTAAAAGTCTTAATGAAAAGTCTTAATGATACCACTGTACTCCCTTGAAAGGTAAGGTAGAAAAGGTAAATTTGTTCTATATGACATTTTATTATGTATCTTTACATTCTCAAAAGTACTAGGGTAAGCTCCAAACAATTATATTTATCTCACTTTCCACACAATGGAGCATAGCCCATGCTCTGGGCTAATTATCAACCTCAATTAATATAATGAAGCTTATTTTGATGCAGTCTCCTAGTTTTTTTTATATTGAGATTCTAACTTGGAAATTGATAAACCAACACTTTAATATATATATCTACTTAAGTGAAATGGCCGTAGACAAAATAAAATAAATAAATATGGAGTAAACAGTGCTGTTATGCCATAAAATATTATAATTTAATAAGTTATGTTACTAAGAAATACATGAGAGTATCAAAGTAATATATTTAAATTAGAGAAAATAGATTATTGGATGAGGGAAAAGAAATGAAGGTAATATGATAAAGAACAAAAGAGAGGGTTGTCTTGCATTATTGTAATATTTATATTTAGAAAAGGATAATATTGAGTTTCTAATAAAGAAATAACTTTGAAGATATATAAAATTAGAACTGAGTACTTGCATTTGAATGTCACAATGATATAATTTTTTATATAAAGTTAAAGGCAAAAGTAAATTGGGATTACAGTAAATGAGCTGCCAGTTCAGGTAAGCTACATGAGTCAATGGCAAAAAACTAAAGATTCTATTATCTCTAATCAAAACCTTTTTGAATCATGATCTCCATCTCAATACATTTTTAAGGACCAAATTTCATTAATTTTGAAGTTAATTTACCATTCCATCAAATTGATACAAAATATTGTATTCAACAAAACCGTTAATTTTGTAATGATTTGATGGAAGGCCAAATCAAAAGTAAAACCCAAGAAATTGGAACTGAGTGAACCTTAGAGGGTTCACATCATAATGCAAAAGATATTTTGCAAAAAATTACCCAAAAATAGTGAAAATGGACTGCAATTGTAATGACCTTGCCTTCCAATCTCTAACTAAAATTTTTAACTCTTGATATAATCATTTGAAGTGGGTCAAATGACACCAATGGCACTATTGCAATATGCAAGAAGTACTTGTTGCGAGAGTACACTTCCCCATACCTCTCCAATGACTCCACAATTCCCTCTCCACTCTCCATATGTTAAGTATATATATACTTAACCTCCTCCCTTCCTCTCATTTTCAGCATCCTCCCTAATCTACTCTCTTCTTCTTTCTCTTCTTCTTTCTTTACTAGAGTTCTAGTAGCACCAAGCTCGAGCTTGACTTCGACCGAGCCTAAACAAAGCACATATGTGACTCTTTTCCAAACACAAGGCAAAAAATCACGTATCTCATCTCATTCTCTAGCAAGAGATCACTCATCTCATTCTCTCTAGCAAGAAATCACTCACCTCACTCTCACTAGCAAGAAGCACCCTTTAATTATTGCAAATGTGATTATATAAAAATATTATTTTATTAAGAATCCCTTCTTCTAACTTTCTTCAGTAAGAAAAACAACTCGGGTCTCCCAATTTTTGAGTTATTTGTCCCTGCGAATAGATCTAACTGTTAGCTCAGTTGATCTCGGTATAATATATATAGCTTCTGACTCACCACTCCAAATGAGTTCATTTTTCTTCTATATTATAACTTGATTCTCTACAGCTTTCTCTTGTATCAACCAAATCAATTTTTACTGTAACTTAGTCGAGATTCAAGTAGAAATCGACTCGTTGCACTATTGCTCTATGTTGTCACTTGACACTCCTTCGATATTTCAATCATAACTTTTGCCATATGAAGTCTAAATTGGTTCATTATTTTTGAGATCATATTAAAATTCATTTCCCTACTAATCTCATTTCTTTTTATTTTTCAGTCTTTCCTTTAGCTCGGTCAAAAGTAAGTAGAAGTCAAAGTGGATACAACACGCACTGAATTATCTATTATACACACTCTCAGTATTTTGGCCATAACTTTCTTTACATAATACCAATAAAGCTTATTTTAGTTTTATTAGAAAAAGAATTAAATTTTCTTCAATTTTCAACTAAAATAGCCCTCAAAGTAGACCTTATACATAGAGCTTAGTTTCTCCGAATGCTTAACTCCGCCAACCACTTATTTCTTCAAAAAACTTAACTCCATCAAACACTTAACTCTGCCAGACACTTAGTTTTGCGTGAAACTTAGCCCTGCCAGACACTTAACTCTGCAAAAAGTGTAGCCCTACCAAACACTAAACTCCGCCAAACACTGCTTAATTCCACATACACAACATTAGAATAGTGCTACTAGCTTGGGGTATGGTACACTCTCACTAAAATGCTTATAATGCTTGATCTACATCTCTGATTGAGCTTATCTAGAATTTGTTAGAAATAGAATTCAATAATCTATAAATTCTATAACTATTCATCCTTCTAATTTTCACTATATTCTAATCAAATCATAGTTTGAAGTTGGAGCTACTGCACAACAGTAAGGTTTATATGTCATGTACAATAAACCATGATTTTTTTTATCTCGAAAACCGATTAACTCCATCTTAAACATGTTTGAAAGAGAACTCAGTTCTCTATAACTTCCACTCATACTTTATCTCCTAATTCTAATTATATAAAAAGACAAAAGATTATTTAAGGTCTTAGCAGCAACAAGTCGACTTAACAACAGTGGAATTGCTAAAACTCACTGTGGTTCGCTATTACCCTTTATGAGCATAACCCAACTGTGGCCCTATATACGAACCATATCTCCATTATATTTGTATAATTTTTATATTATTTTGGTTATTTGGTTCTTGTCTTATCACCCAAACTCCACCTAGACTAATCATCTTTGCAGACTCTCCCAACATAACCAACCCACACCAACATATGTAACCACATCAACATTACTTATTCTTGCCAACACTACTAATCACCGACAATATTACTCATCCTTGACAGCTCTACTAGTCTTTATTAACTCTACCAACTCGCCTTTTCTTTACTAACTTGACTCACATCTACTAACATTTTTTTCTTCATAGATCTCTTCATTTTAACTCTACTCTCCTTGCCACTCTTCATTTACTATCCTTGTTAAGAATTAGTGGAGATCAATTTTATTACTTAACTGCATGATTTATTATTTTATTAGTTAATCATCTTACTTAACTGATAATTTACTTGATAACTCTCAGATTTGGTGGGAATGGTTACACTTTAACTAACTACATATTTTACAAAGATGTTTAGGCACATAAACATCTATCTGATAGTAACTCTGTCCAAGTAGTATTCAAATTTCACAAGTCTATCAAAAGAAACAGAAGATTATTATTTTAAGTTTATCATAACTATATTTATTGTGAATCAAGACTTTCTTCTCAGCACGAACAGCAAAAGCATATACATTCATGTTTATCGCGATTTTAATTTTTACTGACTTAATAATTTTATAAATACCCTCTTTCTCTAGGCGAAAAAGAAATGGGGAAAGACTCGACTAGTCATATGTCTCTAAGAAGTATTTGAGGAGATCATGTGCCTGGTTTTTTCCATGACCCTTTAAAAAGCAAGTAGAATTTTGTATAACTGACTGCCTTCTGGGTCTATCAGTTCTTTATGCTAGTAATGCTACATGTTCAAACATTAGTTCAAAACGAGTTCAGTAAAACTAGCTCTAGCAGTTCACTAAAACTATGCTTTAGATGGAAGATTGCTCCTTCGACATAGCTCTTGCAGTAGTAATGAATGACATCTAATACGAAGGACTCTGAAAATCCATTGCAAAACTGAAACTAAGTTCTTTTGACGAGTTACTTGATGCATTCAACAAGTAAGTCAATGTAGAAGAATCTAAAATGTTACTCAGGAACTCTCATCAACCTAAAACTCTAAACGAGGAGGAGCAAGGCTAGTGACAAATAAGAAGCGGGAGTCTGCCCAAGCATCAGCCTGACAAAAATATGAGAGATTGATATTCTGGGATCAAAAAAGAATTCAACCCTCTACATATAAATGGGCCCATATCCTCAACCAAGTCTAGAAAGAAGGGCTACTCTTCAAGCCACCTTCAATGAAGTAAGCATTAGAGAGAGGAAACTCGCAATACTTTTGTAAGTATTATAAAGATATTGGTCACATTATAAAGAGTTGTTTCTAGAGGGATATAGAAAACCTTATCAAGAAACGTTATCTCAAAAATATCATCAAGAAAACACTTGATAGTCATCCAACAATAAACAAGGTGATGACTTCAAGCAACTTGGAAGATCCACAAAATAAAAAAGAGGTATGCTTAGAAGATTATTATCTCCCAATACACTCCAAAACTACTTAGAAATCAAGAGATCACTTTCTAAGCTAGAGATTTGGAGGAGATTTAAATTCCTCATTATGTCATTATTGTCATTATTTCAAATATAGCTGAGCCCAAGGTGAGAAGAACTCTCATTGATATGGGAAGCTCATATATTATCAGTACCTTCAAATAGATAGATGGATATTGATGAGAAGGAGCTCAATAGATCCTGGGATATTTAAATTGTTTCAATGGGACAGAAGCTCCAACCTTTGAAACCATGTCCCTCCATACAACTTTTGGGGAAGTTCTTCGACAGGTAATCCCTAAAGTCAAATATGCCATTATGGTTATTGCCTCTTATTACAACGTCATACTCAAACAACTTTTCTCAATACTGTGGGGGTGGTAGTCACCACTCTCTATCAAGTCATAAAGTTTCCAACCAAACATGGAATTAAGAAAATCTCCATTAACTAAAAGATAGCTTGAAGCACTTAGCTTTCCACCACATAAGGAGAGACTAAAGAAGTTCTCCATATAAAATGCCAGAAGATTACATGCATAAACTTAGCAACGCAAGAGTAGAGAGAGAAACTCAGATTCTGTAATGAAAATGAAGATCTCTGGCCTACTCTCGTGAAAGAAACACACTTATCTAAGAAAGAGGCTTGGAATAGTCCATATTGGAGCATCTCTCTAAGATCCTATCCGCTCCTAACCGATACATTTCTAAGAAGTAACATGAATATTTTTGCATGGACACCAAGAGATATGAAGGAATTGTTTGTAAGGTCATCTCTGATAAATATAGAGTTGACCCAGTCTATATCCCGGTGAAGCAAAAGAAGTGTAACATCGACTTTGAAAAGAGAAAGCTACAGAAGACAAACTCGACAAACTCCTAACCACTAGTTTCGTACGAGATGCACAATATCTATTATGGCTCGTTAATGTGATATTAGTCAAGAAAGCCAATAACAAGTATGGATGTGCATTGATTACACAGAACTTTACAAAGCATGTCTGAAGGACTACTTTTCCATACCAAGAACTAATCAACTTGTAGACTCTGAATCCAATCAGCAACTCCTCAATTTTATATACACTTTCTCAAGTTACAATCAGATCCAATTAGAGAGGAAGATGAAGCCAATACCTCGCAATACCTCGTTCATCATTGACCAAGATATGTACTACTAAAAGTAATACCTTTTAGACTGAAGAGTGCAAGAGCAACCTATTAGTAGCTCATCAACAAAATATTCAAGCCCTACATTGGGAGGAACACAAAAATTTATGTCAATGACATGATAGTAAAATCTTTAGTACTAGCTGATCATATTTACAATTTGTAAGAGACTTTCCCTATTTTAAGAAAGTCAAATAAAGCTAAATCCCTCTAAGTGTGCCTTTAGAATGACCTCACAGAAATTTCTTGGATTCATGATTGTCTTAAGAGGAACTGAAGAAAATCTGGAAAAACTCATTAGAATCCTCAGCAAGAAGGAGCCAAGGGTTATTCGAGACATACAATGTGTTAACGGGAGACTCACTCAATGAGTTCCACATTAGCCAGAAAAGTTCCTTCCTCTTTTCAAAATCATATGAAACAAAACTCGAAGACTGGAAATGCCAGGTGTCTAAAAGAGCCCCGAAATCAAGTGACCTATGGAGGCAAAAAAAACATTCGATGAGTTAAAAGGAATATCCCCGATCACTACCACTCCTAAAATCACCTTGAAACTGGTGAGGACTTATATATATATATATATATATATATATATATATATATATATATATATATATATATATATATATATATATATATATATATATATATATATATATATATATATATATATATATATATATATATATGTTATGGTCACTAATGAAGCTATCAACTTTTAGTCCATAATAGGCAAAAATCCTCATTCCAGATACCAATCAATTATTAAGTCAAATCATAAAATATTATATAATAAACTACTGTAAAGTAGAGAAAGTAGCCTACGTATTTGTAATCACCGTCCAAAAGTTGCATCCAAACTTTCACTCTCACTTAGTTACTATATTATCAAGTACGTTGAGTCAATCCATATTCAATAACATCAAAGATCCGGGCGCATGTAGAACTATTGTATCAGACTTATAGATTTTGATATCTAGTACTCATCGCGACAAGCAATTAAAGCTCAAGCATAAGCTTATTTTTTATTGAATGCACTATTAAGGAAGGCAAGCTAAGCCAACCTGAATACTATATACAAAAAGGAGACCTAATCCATTAGAAGCGCATGACAGATCAGAAATATGGGGAATCTATATGAATGGTTCCTTCCGTAAACTTGATAGTGGAGCAGCATCATCCTAAATGGCCCATGTAGTGAAGTTTCATAGGCACTTTTCATTTTTAGTTTTATGTCTCAAATAATGAGGCTGAATATTAGGCTGTGCTTGCCGGACTAAAGGTCTCACATCATGTTAAAGAAACCAAGTTCGTGGTATTAAGCAATTCAGGCCAATGGTGAGCTAGATCAATGGAGAGCATGAAGCAATAGAACATAATATCTTTCTTATGTTAAAAATTTAATAAGATCATTTTAGAAAATCCAAGTCAGACAAATCTTCAGTAATGACAACCTGGAGGCTAACTTCTTATCAAAATTCACCTTATCAGTTACTTCGAAGCATGGTAGGACAATGTACATTGACCTCCAGAGTGAATCCAACATCCAAATAAAAGAGATCATGAATATCGAGACAACCCTAAGTTGGATGACCCCTTTGATCCAACATCTCAATGATGACTAACTATCTGTTGACTTTCGAGAGGCCAGAAAGATATGTAGATGGTCATACAATTATGCCATAGACAATAATTTGCTCTTACTTGAATCCTTACTTCAAGTATCTTACACTAGAATAAGCTAACCAACTTCTCCAAGAGATCCACGAAGGAGAGTGTGGTAATCATCAAGGCAGTTGAAGCATCACACTCAAAGCTCTTCGACAAGGCTCTTACTGATCCACTATAAAGCAAGATGTTGAGCAACTAGTCCAGAGATACGACCATTGACTAAAATTCTCTCCAATCATGCGGACCACTCCAGTCGAACTTACATTATTATTCAATCCCCTGTAATTTCTATAGTGGTGAGTTTCAAATTTTCCATAGGATGTCAGATTCACATAAGTAGCCCATAGAAGGATACCAACATGAGACTTCCATTTATATGAGTTATTATTAAAAATAGATATCAAGTTGCCTAGAGGTAAGTCCTCAAACATTCAATCCAACTTAACACATGTAGGTTGGATTCCTAAATATCTCTATGGAAGAGCAACAACATGGATTCTTCAATCATGTAATTGTGACGAGCCAGTCAATTGAAACCCGCAATATATAGTTTTCTTCTAATTTTATTTTTTTACCTCTAATTTCATTTTTGCCTTAAGGCATGATGAAGACTAATGGCACTCTTGCAATATGCAAGTGGAAATGGCTGGGAGAGTACCTTCTCCTATACCTCTCCCATGCACATCATCATCCCCTTCTACTCCCTCACTTTGAGTACTTAAAGACTCAATCTCCTCATTCTCTTCATTTCTCATCTCACCTCTTCCTTCTCCTCTACTCTCTACCACATCCTGCCAAAAGCTTCAAAGATTTAGTTACAAAAGAAAGAGCTACCTCAAAGAAAAGATCTCTTTCAAGACTTTTATCAAAGTCTCTTTCCTCAAGACTATGTATCTTTAGAAAGTTATCCATTTCATTAGAGTTTTGCTCTTTAACCGTAAAAGTTTTGATCACTCTAGCTCACCGAGCCTCCAAGAACTCATCTTTTGGATAGATCAAGGCACGAAATCACACACCCAACTCTCTTTAGCAAGAAATCATATTACCACTCACTCTTTCAAAGGAATCACATTCCTAAAATATTTCTAACAAGATTTCAAGCTCACTTGTATTTTTGTAGAAAGAAACCTTGTTGTCTAGCATGGTAAAGCTCACGCAAATTGTCAGATCCTTCGAACTATAAATCCAAATAAGTTTAACATTTTACTTGAAAGATAATTCAATTTTGTACAATTTTCATATATTACTATCATCCAAATTTTGCTTCTAACCCCTTCAAAATCAGATTCAAAATCTTTACTTGTCCAAAAGTGGCTCTGCAGTTATCTGGATATACCTTCGGTTTTTCGATCATAACTTTTGATACGGAATTCCAACTAAGGTGATTTTGGTCTCATTGGAAAAATATTTCAATTTTCTATAATTTTATATATACTTGTCTTCTAGCTCTACTCTAACCTTTTTGAAATTTGGATCCGAAGTCAATGTTTGTACAAACGAGGGTCTGTTGCCATATAGACACATCTTAAGTTTTTCTATCATAACTTTTGATTTAGAACTCTAAATAAATTGATTTTATTTTTAAGGAAAGATAGTTCAATTTTTTACAACTATCATATATAACTTATATCTTAATTATATATACAATCACTCTAACTTTAGGTTCAAAGTTGAAACTTGCTGCAAAATGTGAATCAGTCCTTCGATCTGCATTTGGATCCAACCTATTTGGGTGCCATATGCAAATCCGCGTTTGGTCCATGACTCATTTGGGTGCCAAACACGGACCTGCTAATCTGCATTTGGGTTTGTCCTAATGCAGATCACTTGATCCTTATTTGGACCCAACCCATATTTGACCCTCTCGGAATAGACCCAATCCGCATTTCATTCTAACTGCGCACCAGTTTACTAAAATAATCATAAGTTTTGATTCAGATCTCTAATTTAATTGATCTTGGATTCGTTTGAAAGGGAATTCAATGATCTACAATTCTATAACTTGCTTCCCTTAAAATTCTCATTATATCATAGTCAAATCTTAGTTTAAATTTGAAGTTGTTACTCAATAGTAAAGTTCTCGTGCCATATTAGGTAAATCCATAATATCTCTTGATCCCAAACACCAACCAAATCCATCCTAGATTTGTTTGAAAGAGTACTTAGTTCTTTACAGCTCTTATGTTGACCATTTGTTATAATTCTAATTAGATAAAAAAGATAAAAATTATTTAAAATCTTAGTAATGGCAAGACAATTAAATAATGATGGAGTTGATGAAACTCCTTACGGCTTCTTATTCTCCTTTGTGACTTTCACCTAACAGTGAAACACATTTATGAACTCTATCTTAATGTTATTAGCATGATGTTCATATTATTTTTCTTCTTATCTAACCTCATGAGTTCCACCTTGCCAACCCATCTTTACAAACCTTGCCAATATTACTAACCTCGACTAATACTACTCATCTCAACTAACATTATTAATCTCGGCCAATATTACTCATTCTTGCATCATTATTTATCTCATCAACTCCGCCAACTCTTTTTCACCAACTTTATCAACCTTTGACTAAAAGATATTTTGATAACATAACTGCGTAGTTCATTTAATTATTATTTTAATTGTCTTACTTAGCTAATAATCTACTTGATAATTTTGAATCCTACTCAGAATTGATATGAATGGTTATAATTGACTTTGACTAATCATTGTACTATTTATTGATTCGTTCCTACAATGTCATGACATGATTACTCGCCTAATAACTACATGTATCATGCATATTCATTATATAACTGGCACGCTTCCTACTTTGCCTAGACATGTACTTGAATATTGACTTGCTTGTAATATTTTTGTCTTCGGACATGACTCGACTTGTGTGATATACAACCATGATATTGACCCTACATGATACTGCATATCACTTAACGTGACTTGATTCTTAAACCAATACATTATAAAAGAGTGGGGTATGAGGGAACTAAATGGTGTAATAAAACATTTATTGTGGAAGTTAGGTTGTGTAACCGCATCGGCCCCGTATTGTTGATTTCTATTTCCTAATAAAATTAGCATTAAGTGGTGCAATTAATTCAAGAAAGACCAATGTCTAATATGTGATCTCGGGTATACACGAGATAATACTAATAGTTTGTGTGTGGTTGGTTTGAGAGAGACCAACGTCTTGGCTATGATCCGGATATGTATGGAATAATACTAGCATTTAGCAGTATAGTTGGTTTGAGGGAGACCAATGTCTTAGCTGTGATCCCAAATATGCATGAGATAGTACTAGCATTTAGTAGTGTGGATGGTTTGAGGGAGAGCAACGTCTAGGCTGTAGTACCGGGTATGCACGGTACAATTCTAAAACACATATAATCTATCCACCAATCAGTTTCATCAAGCGATAACTTAGCACCATGGGGATTGAATACTCCGCGAGGATGATATTAACATGTTATACTTAATGGGGACTTCCTCTACTTGCTTAAATGTTTCAGGAGACATGCGGACCACCCTATAACTTAGCATTACAAAGCATTAATTTAATTTTAGGATATTCTATATCTCATTATACATTACATATGCATCTTACCTTGCATGGGTATTATGAATTTATTTATTATAACATACATTTGAGAGCATCCTGTCACACCTTGCATATAAGTACTTTCAGTTTACACATATATTATACTTTCTTTTTATATAATTCATGTTAATATTAATTTGTGTCATGTGGGCAATTCTATTTCTTGCCAGGTCTAACCCCTTGGTTACTTCTACATGCCCAAGTATTAGAGAATTTGAAGAGGGCCAGCCAACTCAGGGTTCACATTCCTAGGAAGAAAGCAGATCTCCGGTCGATTGTTGAAGATTTTCTTCTTCGATGTAATCATCTAAGATTTTATAATAGACATAATTGGGTTTATCTTGTATTCATTTGTTTAATGAATTGCCCTTCTTTGGTTATAATAAAAATCTATTATTGGCAACATTCCTTATAAACATCTATTTGTAATCTTCTTCAGAACCATTTTGGACAATGCAATATAATATTTTGGATTGTAGCAATAAAATTCATTCCAGTTGTGCACTCTGATTCATGGTTCTTAGTTATTAGAGACCTATATCCATGTTTGGGGTGCCCAGCGGTAATGCCTCATCCATAAATAGGATACATCACCAAAACATTTGTGGTATAGTTTGGATATTATAGCTTGGAATTAGAGCCTAGTTTTTGCAAATTAGTCTAAGTGATTTAGATTAATTTGTGACTTAGTTGATTTTAAGCTTGAGGCAGATTGCTACATCCATATTGCACTATCCAATTGATAAAACCTTACCTTCACATCATAATATTTGAATTCGTATATAATTTTTTATTCCAAATTTGATTCTCATCTTCGTATTTTGGTAGATGAATAAATAGAGTCATATTTTAGTTACTTTCAAAAAATGAAGATAGTAGTAATGTTAGGAGGTAAGAACAGTTTTTAAATAAAAATGAACAAGAGATCAACACTCAGATATGTTCTAATAATTATGAATTAGGGATATCAAATACTGAGACTCTTTCAAAGCAATGAAGAAGTCTATACAGAATCTCAATAATTGTGCAAGTTTATTAGATATCAGAATTATCATCATTAGGACATCATCGACCAAGCACTTAGTGAGCACTTCGAGAAGGAGGATAGTACTAATTTACCAACATCTACTAGATTCGTGAGCATACCAAACGATACTTGTTGATAAGTTTTGGACTCATACCTGGCTAGCGGAGCAACAAGCTATCGGTTAAAATTTTACCTTTGCAAATGACTCCATGATAAGCTAGATAGTATAGTGCCAACATAATCAGTACCAATAACAACAAAGGCCCATTCAACCAATTTAGCCACAACAACACCCATGACTTATTATATTGAAACATCACTATTGAGTATGATAATTTAGTATAGCAATCCTATCGCAGAGCATAATTCGTAGTTCTATTACTTACTAAGGCATATCCAAAGTATTTGTAGGAAGGCTCTTGAGCTATGCTTAGGATATGTGACAACATTAGTATGATAATACCAGGAATCTATTGATTAGTCGAAAAACCAAAACAACAAAACCTAGTAGACCCAAATAGCAGCACATGACCTTAGGGATTTTGGATGCAAATTTTGAACACTTGAGGAGAGCAGGTTGTTGAAAAGGAGAAGTCCATTACCCAAAAGCATAATTTTAGTCAAATGGCTGGACCATTTAGGGAATGGGAAATATATAGAGATGTGCAAACCAGTTACCTCTAAATATCTATCACTAGCGTTTGTATTTATTGTTACATGATTGGACAAACTAAAGAGAATATGAGGATATATGGATTGTTTCTGATTGGTATGGCCATAGACCATCTGACATTAGAATGTTACAGAAAGATAAAATTAGTGGGAGATGATAGTAGAAGAAATGCTTATGGACTGTCAAGATATACTGGATCAATACAACCACAAGTTCAGTAATGTAATTGCAACAAAAGTCTTCCAATTTTTTATTAGTCAATATGAAAATTGTGAAGGAGTCATGCTTGCGAGAATGTAGAAAGGTCTCTGATGGTTCTAATTGTTCAGAACTAGATATATTGTGACTTGTGCTTAGTCCATCTATCTACTACCATCTTATCTATCTGTGAACCATCTTAGACATATCGTCTGTATCTATTATCTCTAATAAACTTGCCTTAGGTTATATCTTTTATCTTTCGGCAAAAAAACTCCTATAAAACTTGAATTTTTTTTAATCCTCAATGACTATCTGACATCTTCCACCATTTTGAGTTCTAAACCATGATATGACAATAGTGAGATATAATCTTTGCTGATAACTATTATGACCTGGTATTAGAATATTTATGTGTGATTCTCACTAGATATTTATTTATTATTTTAGATAATGGATAGCATGGTAGACGATCAGGAAGCAACCAGTCCCAATCCAGATTCTTATACATAATTGTCATATTACCTTCATTTTCAAATTAAATTTCAATGATGGGAAATATTTATAAGGTGGGTAAGACATAATGATCCTAATTGATTATGTCTCCTCTATTGTTCTCTCTATATCAGTCGTATCAATTAACGACTCGAAAATCTATACCAGTTCGACAACTAGAGAATTGGACATATATCATAATTGATAATACATTTTTGAACTCTAAGTTGGAAGGCACAAGGTATAATTTGGCTTATACCACCCTATCATATCATTCTTATTCACCGTCATCATATCAATTCCATGTTACTTTATGCTAAAAATCAATCGTGTTTACATACACATGATTCTTGCAATCCTTCTCCTATCATACATCCTTCATTGAATTTCGAGGATGAAATTTGTTTTTGAATGTGGGTAGAATGTGATGACCAAGTCATTTGAAACCCGCAATATGTAATTTTCTTCTAATTTTATTTTTTACCTCTAATTTCATTTTAGCCTTATCTCATGATCAATTATATTGAGTCAAAATAAGACTAATGACACTCTTGCTATTTGCAAGAGGGAGTGGCTGGGAGAGTACCATCTCCGATGCACATCACCATCCCCTTCTACTCCCCCACTTGAGTATTTAAGACTCAATCTCCTCATTCTCTTCATTTCTCATCTCATCCTTTTCCTTCTCTAATCTCAACCTCATGTTGCCATAAGCTTCAGAGTTTTAGTTACAAAAGAAAGAGCTACCCAAAACAAAAGATTTTGCCAAGACTTTTATTAAAGTCTCCTTCTTGCCAAAAGCTTCTAAGTTCTAATTACAAAAGAAAGAGATATCCCAAAGAAAGGTGATGTGATAAATCTACTACAAGCACACAGTATCAGTTGTAGTGCTAACAGGTCGTTCCCATGAGAATCTAAGGTGTTTTTTCATTATTGCTTGTCCTACTATTCTAACGAGTTAATTCAAGGTTCTAGATTGAATTCAAGTTACTCTAATTAGCCTAGGATATAGATTCCACTAGTTTACAATCATGTATTACTTCTATTATCTTCTTCCTATCATAAAAGTTGATCTTTTAGTTTTAATCTTTATTTAAAGTATTCTAAATATGAGATATCAAGTGATATGCAAGTATAACTCATCAAAGAAACTACTTTGCATAAAAAAAACTAAATTATTAGGCAATTCGATGAAGAAGATGAAAACCAACAACCAAAATCCTAACTAAGCTTAGGCTATCAAAAAACTTAACTCAAGTATAACTTATCAAAATATTAATTTCCGAGTTCTTGTATTTTAATCATTTCATGGAAAAATTATATTTTTTTATTTTTACTTTAGGAAGAAACCAATAAAGAGCAATTTATATGGTTGATTTCTAATTTCATCTACATCCTAGAGCTAAAGTAACTTAGCTACTCATAGTTCTAACTATCAAAATCATAATTTTATTCATGAAAGCAAGAAAATCTAATCTAAAAAGCAAGATTAAATTAAACTAAAAGCAAATAAAAGAAAATTACCTAAGAACAGTGATGAGCAGCAAAAGATATCTCTGGAGTTCGGTATGGAAGCCGTCACCCCTTTGGCAAAACTCTAATTTTATTAAGAAAAATACGAGTACAAAACTTGCATCTAAAAAGCTCTCCCTATTACAGGGATTCATGGGGTATTTATAACATAAATACAATCATGCTCCTAGTCAAACTCAATACAAAAGATATAATCCTAATCCAATACAAACTAATTTTAAGATATATAATCTTAATCCAATACATAGGTATTAGAAACCAATGGTTGAGATTAAATGGCATAAAAAATTAATTTTTAGGTCTAAAATCCGAAATTAAGTTCAGCACACCCGTAGCCCGCTGGATCGGATTTTCCATTCTATAGCATTTTAGTAAAATGGCCATAACGTTTGCATTTAAATTCGGATTGAGCTATTCTTGGACTCATTTCAGAGATAATTCTAAGATATACAAATTTCTGCTACATAATATTTTCCAGTTTAAGCTTTATCTTAGACGAATATGCTTTTGAAGTTGCTACTGCTGCACTTGAGTTTCTGTCTTCACCAAAATTGACTTTCTATACTCATTTTCTTGATAAATTTGCATCTTCTACTTCTCTTCCTTGTGAATCCTTTGTTATCTATGAAAACACACTAAATATACCAGAGTAGCAAATATTTATATACAAAATTAGATAAAATATGGGAGTGAAAATGCAAAATATAATACTAATCAAAAGGATCTTTTCCAAGACTTTTATCAAAGTCTCCTTTCTCAAGACAATATAATTTTAGATGGTTATCCATCTTATTAGAGCTTTCCTCTTTAACCATAAAGGTTTTGGTCACTCTAACTCACTAAGCTCCAAAAGCTCATCATTTGGATGGATCAAGGCAAGAGTTTGTCCAAACTCGGATAACTTGATCTGCGTTCGGATTCAACCCGTATTAGACCCGACCCGAAGCAGACCCATGTTTATGTTCTAACTATGCACCAGTTTTCTAAAATTATCATAACTTTTGATCCAGACGTCTGAGGAACTGATCTTGATTCGTTGAAAAAGGAATTCAATGGTCTACAATTCTTGACTTGCTTCCTTTCAAATTCTCATTATATCCTAGTAGTTTAAATTTGGGGTTAGTACTCAAAGGTAAAATTTTCATGTTATATTTGGTAAATCCATAATATCTCTTGATCCCGAACACTAACCAAACCCATCCTAAGTTTGAAAGAGTATACAATTCTCTACAACTCTTTTGTTCTAATTCTAATTATATAAAAGATAAATAATCATTTAAAGTCCCAGTAACAGGAAGATGATTAAATAACGACAGAGTTGATGAAACTCTTCAACCTACTCCCCTTTGCAAATTTCGCCTAACTGTGAAACCCATTATGAACTCTATCTTAATGTTACTAGCAGATCTTCATATTATTTTGATTCTTATCTAACCTCGTGAGCTCCACCTAGGCAACCCATCTTTACCGACCCTGCTAATATTACTAACCTCTACCAATACTTCTCATCTCAACTAACACTATTAATCTCGGTCAATACTACTCATTCTTGCCATTACTATGCATCTCTCTTCCTCCTCTTTTCACCAACTTTATCAACTTTCAGTTTCAAGATATTTTGAAACATAACTGCATGATACATTTAATTGTTATTTTAACTGTCTTACTTGGCTAATGATCAACTTGATAATTTTAAATCCTACATAAAATTGATATGAATGGTTATACTTGACTTGACTAATCATTATACTATATATTCATTCATTCCTATGATGTCATGACATGATTACTCACCTAATAATTATCTGAATCGTATCATGCATATTCATCATATAACTGGCATGCTTCCTACTTTGCCTAGACATGTACTTGGATATTGACTTGCTTGTAATATTTCTGTCTTCAGACATGACTCGACTTGTGTGATGTGCTACCGTGATACTGACCATGCATGATACTGCCTATAACTTAACATGACTTGATTCCTAAACCAATACATTAATAAAATAACGGGGTATGGGGGAATGAAGTGGTGGAATGTGGAAGTTAAGTTGCTCAACCACATCAGCTCCAAATTGCTGATGCCTATTTTCTAATAAAATTAGTATTTAGTGGTGTAGTTGGTTTGAGAGAGACTAACATTTTAGTCATGATCCCGGGTATGCAAGGGATAATACTAGCATTTAGTAGTGTAATTGGCTCGAGAGAGACCAACGTCTTGGCCATGATCCTGGGTATGCATGGATAATACTAGCACTTAACAGTGTAGTTGATTCGAGAGAGACCAATGTCTTGGCTAGGTTTGTACGGGATAATACTAGCACTTAGCAGTGTGGTTGGTTCAAGGAAGACCAATGTCTTAGTCATAGTACTGGGTATGTACAGTACACTTTTAAAACAAATGTGATCTATCTATTAATCAGTTCTATCAAACATTAACTTAGCACCACATGATAATTGAATACTCTACAAGAATGATATTGTCATGTTATACTTAACGAGGACTTCCTAGAGACATGTGAACTACCCTAGAACTTAGCATTACAACCATTAATTTAATTACTTGATATTTTATATCTCATTATATATTACATCTGCATCTTATCTTGCATGGTATTACGAATTTATTTATTATAGTATACCTTTGAGACCATCCTATCACACCCTGTATATAAGTACTTTTGGTTTACACATATATTATGCTTTCTTATTATATAATTTATGTTAATATTAATTTATATCACATGCATGATTCTATTTGGGTCTGATCCCTGGTTACCTCTACACACCCAGGTGTTAGAAAATTTGAAGTGGGCCAGCCAATTAAATGTTCATATTTCTAGGAAGAAAGTAGATCTCCTGTTGATTATTGAAGATTTTTTTTCTCTGATATAATCATCTCAGATTTTGTAGTGGACTTAATTGGCTTTATCTTTGTATTCATTTGTTCAACAAAGTTGCCCTTCTTTTGTTGTAATAAAAATCTATTATGGGCAACATTCATTGTAAGTATCTATTGTAATCTTTTTCAGAACTATTTTGGATAATACAATATAATATTTATGATTTTAGTAATACAATTCCTTCCGGTTATGCACTTTGATTGCATGATTCTTTAATTTTAAAGATCTTGTGTACCCATTCTTGGGGTACCCACCGGTAATACCTTAACCATAAATGGGATACATCGCTAAAACTTTTGGGGTGCCATTTGAGCATTACAGTAATATAATTTCTAACCTTTCTAACCTGCGCAAAGGTAACATAGTTTTGATAATAAGTCCATAGGATAGCCAAAATATAATAAGTACTTATGGAAGAGAACAAACATGGGACCTATATTCATGTAAAACTTTACTTAAACAAGTTAACCTAGCATTAATATTTAAGTCCTCCAAGCAACCTATTCTTAAAATCCTTCAGACAGTATGAATTTGGTAAGATTTATTTCCTCAAGGTAGTTACTATCCAATCTTAGGCCAATAGCCAACTTGCTAACACTTGATTAAAGTAGTTGATTTTGATTCCTCTACGATAGAAAATTCAAAGGATCATTAAGATTTGCTCACCTTTGGGTTAAAGTCAAAACTCTATCATTTTTTTGAGAATACAACAAATCGTTAGGCTACACTCTATTTTTTGAATCAATAAAGTCACCATAGGTACAACCCATAACTCATTGGAATGAGCTCAGGAGTGTGGGACTTTATTGTTTCAAAAAATGATTGACCCATGTCCTCTCTCTCTCATCAAGCCTTCTTCTCAACAAATATAAGGAAATCACAAACTTCCAAGTTTGTCAAAATGGTATCTTCTACCAACTAAATAATTATATACTTATCCACTTTCTGGTAATGTTTACCAACTAAATAATTATATACTTATCCACTTTCTGGTAATTTTTACCAACTAAATAATAATATACTAACCTTCTTTCTCTAGGAGAAAATAGATGGGAAAAACCTTACCTAGAGCTTATAATCAAAGAGAAAATAGATAATTTTTTGAGAGATCCTATATTTCTTCCTTTATATAATGGTCTTTTAGATCCGTCGATGTTCATCCAAAGAGATTCATCCGAGAATGTAGACATAGAGATCTTCTAAGGTGAACCTAAATATATCTGTGTGTATTTTCATTAATCTTCGTTTATTTATTAGAAGCACTCTTGGGAGTTGTGACTTTCCACCTATTTACTCTCATTTGAGTTTTGTTCGAGTCTAAACACCTATTTGATTTTATAAGTGATCTGACTGATTAAACTGAATTTTTTTTTTAAATCAGCAACACATTTTTGTAATTACCTTATATGATATGGACTATTCATCTAGCTCCTGGCATTCCAAATCATCAAGCGATCAGAATTATAAAAAATAAATAGAAATTTAGGTTCTTGGCCTAACGTCCCATTGGCTAGGTATAACTTGCCTCTTAGACTAGGAAAATTTAAGGATTGTGCGGAATACAGGATAGGGAAAAGAGATGACTCTATTTTTCCTTTTAATTTTGTGGGATTTTCGACAGTGGTGGAAGGTCGCTCTTTTTTTCCATTGGTGATTCAAACGTCGACTAATTTCTACAGCACCGAACTCAGACTAGAGTAGAAGAGGGAACTCAGCTCTCTAGATTTTTCTATCTCTAGATCTTAGGATCTCCATCTTCTGGTCTATACTTTCTGTCTCCTCCCCATCTGTCCCCTCTCCATCTATGAGAGAGAGGTCTTTTTATAGACTCTGGAAACATAAATATTCTCTCAAATCTCTCAATAATCAGATATTGAATCGTGGGAGTGCACGAAGCGCACACGGAGTGATTACAACAGACTCCGTATGCGGAACAGAGCTCATGAAGTGCACTGGGTGCGCGCGATGCCCTGGGTGCACAATGTGCCTCTACAAGCACGCACACGTCATCCTTGGGGTGCGCGCAGCACCCTTGATGAGTGCATTGCACCCGGGATGCGCACTACTCTTGGAACGCAAGATGCTCTTTAATTGTGCATGCGGTGGGCACTGTGCATGCACTATGAACCCTGGGCATGCGTGCGTTGTATCTTGAGGCGTGCACTTCTCAATGTATGCTCCTCGATACACAGGTGCATGCTCCTAGGCACACTTCGCTCTTAGGTGCACTCCTTGTTGCGCTCTCCAGGGCACAGGCGTCTGGTGCTCTTGTTTAACTAATTGTTATTTTTTAAGTGCTTACAGAACCCCCTCCAAGATTTTCAAAATTCCATCATTGATTTGTAACGAATTTGAAATATTTTGGACTCTTTTGATTTTGGCTCAGTAGTCTTCATTGTTTACTATGATTTTCATGGTGTACTGTAAACTATCTTCTAAATTTGCCACATTCTTGATCTTTTAGCTTTTACTGATATACTGTTGAACCATGTAGAGAGTCTTAGATGTGTCTTGAGTTCTTGAGTCCCATAGTTTTGAATGTTGACTTAAGATTTACTCTTGATATGAGGTTATAACTCCGCTTCACCTCTTTTCTTTTTATGCAAGTAGACAATCTCACATTCATCATTATTACTTGGAAGCTTCAAGATTTCCTGCAGATTTGTTGACAGCATGTACTTTGCGAACCATCTTCCAAAATCGCCATCTTCCAACTATATTATTGTTGTAGGCAGACTATTGAATTTTTTCATAACTTGTCAAATCTAATCATCAAAATTTTTTTATCTTCATGCGTATATTATTGAACCTCTTCGAAGTATCAAAAATTGCTCGTAGGAAATCTTCCTAATGCTAGAATAGTGTAAAATTTTGGCCTTTGTGCTTGTTGCTTCCAATTGCTTTAGAAATATTGATAAACAGAACACTGTTATGCCACTAAGAGTACTTTGATTTGAATTATCCTTTAAATATAAAGTCTTCTGATCTATACTTTAACTTGTGTTTTGCTTTTAGAAAAGTTTTTGTCAGCAGCATGAATAAAATTGCTGTTCAGAGGCTAAGAGTATGACAGACAAAAGAATGAATTTGATAGATAGAGAAAATTGTTAACGTATCTCATTGGTGGAGACGCAAACTGATAGAAAGAGTCTTCAAAAGAGTTGAGTCCTAACTATTCAATGACGTCTAATATGATAAATTAGGAGATGATAGGCAGATGTATGATGCTAACATGCTCTATTAAGTATTCACTCAAGCTATTCAGAGGTTCTGGATATGATAGATGAGAGTTTGTGAAAATAGGATCCTAACAATTCAGTGATATCTAATATGACGGATTAGGAAAAAAAATAGAAGTATCACTAGACGTGTCGTGTTGTTCAATCTATTCAGAAATTCGGGACATAATAGTAATGAACTGATTAAACAGAGCTAGGATTTAACATGTTTAATCTACCCGTTTAGTAGTATCTAGTATACGGGATTTGGGCAAGGACAGAGATATCATTAAACATGCCTCAAAACTCAGAGGACCTGAATATGATAAGAATGAGCTGACTAAATAGAGATAATGATTAACGTGTTTAGTCTTATGAGTTAACTATCAGAGGCAGCTGCTAACTTGATAGGGAGATGAGTTTCGTTAGAGGTAATTTTTAATTTAATGGTGTCAAAAATAAGTTCATCAAATGTTATACTATTAGACTTGATAAATTATGTTTTGTCTTTTTTGTTAGAGGTGAAAACTTAATATGACAAATGATTTGGTTGGATTTAATCATATTAGGAAAATTGATTGGATTTTGTATTTTGATGTCAGAAATATGATTTTAACATGACAAATATTTTGGAGGGTCACTGACTCTATTAGGAGAAAAAGTGTTAAAGAAAGTTTTGTTGTCAGAGATAAGATTTAACTTGACTATTCTTACTGAGGAATTATGTGAGATTGAAGCATGTCTTCCAAAGGTAAAATCATAGTATGACAAGAGATCGACATCATTAGGTTTATAGCAAAGCCCCACCTATCAATGGATTTGGTTTGTTTTTACCACTCATTTCTTACGTTGAGGAAGGTCTTTTGAGCTGTGGGCTAATCATGCTATTTTCTTCAGCGTGATAAGTTATTGAGAATTTTGTTTGGGCTTACATACTAATTTTTCCTCTTTTCTTTGCTTTTGTAGCTTTGTACAGTGATATATCCTTATAAACGGATAAGGATGTTGTTATAACATATTTTTTGTGGGATTTTTAGCAAACCCACAACTATCAAAAGATTTGGTTTTGCTTTACCGACATCGTTTGAGTTTGGCTAGCCATGTTATTTCCTTTAGCATAGTGAGTTGTCAAAGATTTCATTTGGGTTAAATATCAAATTGTTCTCTTCCTTTTGCTTTCATTGCTTAGGGCATTTTATGCTTTTACCCCTAGCATGATGGGTTGGTGTGGATTTTATTCTCCTCTTTTTTTGCTTTTGCAACTTAGGATAGTTCATGTTTTTATCCCCCAACACAATGGGTTGGTGAGAATTTCATTTTTCTCTTTCCTTTATTTTAGTTGCATTGGATTGTTCATATTTTTACCGTCAACATGATGGGGTTCGCAAGGATTCCCTTTAGGTTTACATACTAAAGTTTTCCTCTATCCTTAGTCATAAAGATGCAGGATTCTTTTCGTCTGGCACCCCCAGCCTGGGGGCGTGGAGCTTCACCTTAGCATTGAGCCAGTATTTCTTCATTTGTTGTATTGAAGATAAGGTCAGATGACTCCATTTCTTTAAGAATGGTATTCTTTAGGAACTTTTCATTATTGGCATCATTATCTAATCACTATGTTGAGTGATCAACTGGTATGCTCCATTGAGTGGACCGTCCTACTACGAATGGACCCTTCCATTTCAGATAGAATTTTCCCATGGTCTTATGTGTCATGACTATCGTCTAACTGCTAAGATCAAGTCACATTCTTTGAAAGTTTGTTCTTTTACTTTCTTGTTGAAGACTCAAGATATTTGTGATTAATAAAGCTCTATTTGTTGTTGAGTTTTTAAGCACTTTTCATCCAATGCTTCTAATTCTCGTAGTTGTTAGTTGTATTTCTCTTCATGGTCATTCTTGTCGCTAATGCCACTCAAAGGAATGGAATCTAGATTTCCAGAGGCAAGAGGCCTCGTACCCATATACCAAGGAGAAGAACATGTCTCTTGTCGGTGTTCTTACCATTGTGTGATAAGTCCATAGACAAGCTCCTAATTTTTTATCCCAGTTACATTGACTTGTGGTGATAAATTTCTATAAAAGTTTCACAATGATTTTGTTGAATGCTTCTATTTGGCCATCAGTAATTGGGTTGTTTGGAGATAAAAACACATTTTGTAATCTGAATTTGTTACAGAATTTGGCGTAGGCCCTACTAGTAAATTGAGAACTGTTGTCGCTATTCGTCTAAGAACACCAAAGCGGTAAATTACGTGGTGATTAATAAAGTAAACCATGTTCTCTATTTTTACTTCTCTTAAAGGGATAGCTTCTGCCCATTTTGAGAAGTAATAAGTTATAGCCGGTATGAACTTATGTCTAGAAAAGGTGGTGGAGTGATGAAGCCGATATTATCCATTCCCCATGTCTCGAATGGCCATGTGATCGTAGTTGGATGTAGATGCTCTGGAGCTTGATGTATGTAGTTCACACACACCTGGAAAGCATGGCATCTCTTCGCATATGCCATAGTGTTTTCCATCATTGTTGGTCTAGTAGAAATCATTATTTTTATCAGGTCTCCTAATTTTGGCCCTGACTGGTGAGCACCACAAGCCCCGTTATGTGCTTCTTTGAGCACTTCTTGTGCTTCTTGTTATGATAAGCACCAAAGTAAAACTCCACTTGATATTTTCAAGTACAAGGTGCCTAATTCGGGATTACAATGAAACTTTTCCAGCAGCTTATTTGGGATCCTTTGGTAATATTCCGTAGAGTGGGAGGTCGACGAAGATGAATCTCCAATCTCTGGGCTCGAAATTCATCCATGATATATAGACTTCATTTGCTTCAAGTATTTATTTAGGACAAGAAAGCTCACGACTTCCAATCGCAATGCATTTGCTAGATTTAGGAGGGAGCGCTAATGTGGCTGTAAGGAAAGTCAAGGCATCAACATATACACTTTTGTGTCATGGCACATAATCAATGTAAAAATCCTCAAATGAGTTTGTGATTTAAATTGTTGCCTCATAGTAAGATAGGAGATGTTCATGTTTGACTTTATGCTCTCCTCTTACTTAGCTTAACACGAGCATGGAATCCTTATAAGCTTTCAAACGCTGAATTCCCAGCTGTTAGGCAATTTGCAGTTCTATTAATAATGCATTATACTTAGACACATTGCTAGAATATGGTTGAGTGAGTAACACAGAGAATTACATGATTATGCAGGGATATTATGACTACTCCCACTTAGGCAGATGTTCTTCGAGCCACTCCGTCAAAGAATAATAGCCAAACTTGTTCTTTGAAGGTCATGTTGACTTCTGCATTTCATCTAGAATATCCTCGTAAAGTTTGGAAGATTCCGAGATAGGTTGTTCTATGAGGAAATTGGCAATAGCTTGTCCCTTGATTGCCTTTTACAATATAGATCACATGTCATACTATGATAGCAGAATCGACGAGTTGGCTAACCTGCAATTGAGTGATGCAGGTTTGGTCGTAAGTACTCTCAAGCGATTTACCCTAGAAATTATATGGTTTGACCCACTAAGTAGTACCGCATTTTCTGAACTGCAAACACTAAGGCCAAACACTCTTTTTCCACCAGAGTATATAAGTGTTCAGCGCCTACCATAGTTCTACTAAGGTAGTAAATGGCTTGCTCATGGAATAACTTGGTGGTTTGGGCCAACAGAGCACTAAGTGAATGGTCCATTACCCGAACATATATTAAGAACAGTTTTCCTGATATAGGGGCTACCAGCACTAGAGGTTTCGTAAATTATTTTTTTAGGTCCTCAAAAGCCTGTTGCAGGTCACATCCCAAATAAATGACACTCCCTTCTTCATTAGTCTGGAGAATGGTTGGCATCGCTTTGAAAGGTTAGTTATAAATCTCCAATTGTATGCTATGCTCCCTTATAAACCTCTAAGAGGTTCATTAGTGGTTGTGCTTCTTGAATCCCTTTCTAAGTGGATACCCTTGAATGTGACGATGAATCTAAGAAATTTTTCACTAGAGACATCAAGAAAACACTTAGTTGGATTCATTTTTAACTAGTGGTTTCTTATGATATCAAACACCATTTTCAAGTCTTGAAGATGATCATCTTTGTTGCGGCTCTTGATGGCAAGGTCATCCATGGAGTACTCAACCGTTTTATGGAGATGCTCATGGAAAATTGTGCTCATAGCACATTGATATGTGGCACTCATATTTTCTAGACCAAATAACCATATAGCAATACATGCCTAACAATGTCATGAACGATGTGTGCTTCTCATCTTCAGAGTACATCTTGATTTGATTATACCCAGAAAATTCGTCCACAAAAGACATCCTTTCAAATCCACAAATATTGACGTTCATGACATTCATTACTGAAAGCATAAATTCATCTTTGGGGCTTACTGCAATCAAATCTTGAAAATTGATACAAATTCGGATCTTTCCATTCTTTCCGAAAATAGGAACAATATTTGCCACCCAATCAGGTTGTTGTTCTTCCAAGATGAAGCCAGATTGTATAAACTTCTTGACTTCATCTTGGATAGATTCCATTAGCTCTGGACACATTCTTCTTTGTTATTGCTTCACTAATTTTGCATTTGGCTTAATATTAAGCCGATGCATGGCAACTTGAGGATCTATACCTGACATATCTTTGTAATTCCAAGCAATGATGTCAATATATTCTCATAGTCTTCTCATTTTTTAGAAGACAAACTCTCACTTATGAATATAGATTTAGGATTAGCTTCATCACCCACGTTCACTTGAACCACCTTATCTACGGTAGATGGTTCACACTATTCAAAGTGCATATTCCATTGGGCATCAAGATGTTTAATTAACGCTTCATCTTGGAGAAGAGTCAGTTTGTCATTTTCTCCTAGAGTCCGGCTGGCAAATATCATGTTCATAGCCAGCTCCTTAGATAGTACCGCCAGACTGATATTCGAGTTCTACATAGAGTTTTCTATGTTTTGACAAATCATATCATCTATATCCAAAAGATCAGGTGTTGTGATATATCCCAACCTCTACCAGTTTTGTGATAATAATCTAGTACTTTTCCTTCAGTTACAAAACGAGCGAAGAAGGCTTCGACGTCCTTTGCCAAAATTTAATCATGGCCTTTATATGAAGTCATGTCCCATTTTCTTCATTATTCAGAGTGATTTTGGTCTGTGATGATAGAATTGAGGGGCTTCCTGATCTTCATCTTTACTATCATCAGATAGGGCCGTATATGGTCGAACCCTTCCAAAGAGAATGAGTTTTTGATCGACCCCGCAAGAAAGCATGATGTGTTGTTAATCATAGCAAGTGTTGGTAGGATAACTGCAACCGATATCAAGATGTTTGCATGTATGTTCTTTTGATCTAGAACATGAATGCCTATCAGCTTGATAACTGTTTGGTATTAGAATATTGAATCCTAATACCCGACTTTGTCTTTCTTTAGCTGGTCAAGGTTGAACTTAGAATGACTTAAGTGTTAAGTTATTTGACCCTCAATTGTTTGATGAGTAGGAAACAATAGGAGAATGTTACACCCTGCTTTGTTCTTGGAATAAAATTCCATTACTGAGAAAGCTTGAAGAAGCATAATGGTCCCCACCCGAGCAATTGAGTTATCGAAAATTCATCGTGGATGCCATTGTATATAAATAATAGCTTCCAAAAGGATGTAAGCACCAGTCCTAGTAATGGTTGCACGACGGTCGTGAGCCTCATAGAAAGTTTTAGCTTAGCAGTGGGCTCAAACCTGATGTCGTTGTTGCATCACTTTGATTCCAAGAGAGCTTTAGAGAGGAAACCCCCTTCAAGTGTGCCCTATAAACTATACGGTGCTGAAAATAAGGCTTGTGCTTTCTGCCATGGGTGCAAAATGGGTGCAACCCTGAAGATGAGCTCGTGTGATTATTTGGATATACAAATACCAACTTGAGCCTCCTATGTGAACTGAGACATGTGAGTGTCATGACAAGCCTCACATGCAACCTAAGGCATGTGAGTGTCATGACAAATCTTGCATGGGAGCTGAGACATATAAGTTTCATTTTGAACTCTATATTGAAACTGGGGAGCTCTATGTGAAACTTTGAATTGCTTGAGTTGCTCATCTTCATATTCTAGATGGATAGTAAGATGGGTGTCTTGCTCAGTTGATTAAGAATATTTTCACCCGCAAAGATAGAAAGTTTTAATAGCTTTCAGCTTAGTTGAACTTATGAGACATCTCTTACCAAGATCTCTTTGTCTTGGGGTAGAGCTCTATTGGTTTGGCTGATTGCTATGTTGCAAGTCTCATGAATCATATGAGAAAATGAGGGACCCTTAGAAACTTCATAGATCTCATGCACGATCCCCAATTCAATCAATTCTTGATACAGAGGAAGGAATCAATTCTTTGATGATTTCCTAAGCCCATATCAAGCTGAAGTGTCTTCAGAGAGAGCTGGAGCAAACCGTTAGTGAAAAAATGAAGTCTCATCTAGGGGCTGGAGAAAATCATAGTTGAACGATATGCTCACCCCCAGTCAGATCTAACTACCCCTAGACTTGGCAAGGATTAGAGTTAGCTGATGAGTATCATATATTGTATTTTTCCTCCCATACTTTATCTATTTTTGTATATAAATAAATGCTACTCGGGTATTTTTAGTGTCTTTTTCAGCTAATCCAATTCATATAAGGAGATGGCATGAAAGTAGAGTTGGAGTAAATCAAAGTCCGAAAAGTTTCTAAACTGGGTAAGACTACGAGATCACGATGCTGAAGAGAGTCCAAGTGCAATAAAATCATCAAAATAAACTTAAAAGGAGAAAATACTCGAGGAGAAGAAAATTCATAAATTAATTAAATATTATTACCGCTACTTAGCGGTAATTTCAGCTAATCAGCGGTCAAAAGTGGGCCCCAAAATCTTATTTTTCTCCCGTGGCTTCTTTGTAGTTTTGTAGTTTCACAATTGTAATATAATTGGATTTGGTTTTTGAAGCCTATATATTGGTCGTATGCTTGTATTCTATAGAATCCAGTAGTTTTGTACTCATTTTTAATTTAATAAAATTAAGATTTTGCTGAAGGGGTGACGGCCACAATGCCGTGCTCCAGAGGTAAACTATAACTTTTAATTCTTTATTTGCTTTTTAGATAGAGTTAATTGCTTTCTAGTATAGATTTATTCACTTTCTAGATTAGATTTTATTGTGTTCATGAATAAAAATTCGATTTTGCTTATTAGAAATATGGATGCTAATTTTCTTTAGCCCTAGGATGTAGATGAAATTAGTTTAATAGATCTAATATAGATTTATCTCATCTTCTTCTTATAAATAAATAAAATTATGATTTTTCTATAAATAAATAAAAGATAGAATTCACAAATTATAATTCTTTGATAGATTATGCTTAATTAATATTTTGATAATTTATGCTTAGATAAAGTTTAGAATTCTTATTCTTTGTTTATTTTTAGAATTATCAATAAAGATTTTCCTATAAATAAATTGAATTGGATAAACTTGAAAAATCTAATTTCTTTAATAGATTATACTTAAGTTCGGTCTTTTAATAGCCTATACTTAGAATTAGGGTTTGAAGTTTATTTATTTTCTTTTGGTTATGAGATTTTCTACTTTATATGATTTCTTATTAAGAAAGGTGTTATCTTTGATGGTCTATAATTGAACATTACTTGATAGGTCATACTTAGGGCACTTGATTAAAATTAAATTAAAAAGATCACCTTTTTAATATGTTACTTAACCGTGCATAATTAAAAAGATAGGAAGAAAGAGATAATTTATTGTTAAACTATTATTCTAATGGATTCGAAATTCTAGGCTAATCTTTAAAATTTAAAACTCATCCTTCCACCTTAGAATTCTTTGTTAATCCACTAGAACCAAAGAAATAGTAAGAATCGCAAAACACCTAAGATCTCTGTGGTACGACCTGTATAGCACTACAACTAATATTGTACACTTGCAGTAATTTATCACATCAAGTTTTTGGCGTCGTTGCTGGGGATCGATGGTGTTATTTTGCTTTTTCTAGCGTTTTACGGGTTAACAGTGTGTGTTGAGTGTGTAGGGAACTGTAATTGCAGATACATGAAGATAAAAAGGATCAGAAGAGCCTCTGAAATAAACAGCAGAAACTAGAGAGTCAAACTCTCTGGTTGAGCCGCTATTTAGCGGCAAAAACCGCCAATTGGCAGCAAGTAAAGGTGATTCTGAACCCAAATTTCCTTCTCTTCTATGATTTGATTCCCTGGTTCTGTAAAAAAATTCAAAAAAAAATCAATCTTTTTTATTTCTTTTCCATCTCTCTCCCTCTCCACTTTTTTTAAAAAAAAATTAAAAACAAGTTTCAAATTCAAACTGGTTGTTATCATTGTCATGATCCATATCATAATTATTATCAGTGTCCATGGATAAGAAGTTCGTTAGAATTAGGTCATAATCAAATTCAGAACACATATAATAAATCAACGAGTGTTTCTTATACACAAAATTACAATTATGAATGGATGAATAATTCTAGTTTTGCATATAATAAAGAGTCATACCAAGAGAGTCCTCCATATGATCCTTTCTTTATGGGTTATTCATCTTTATATTCCACATTCAATCATGAATAAGATATTCAATTGAATATATTAGATGAAAGATTAAAAAGATTAGAAGCAAACTATGCATGTCATGAGAATTTACCTTCAACCACTTCATATCTGTCATCAAATATATACACAGATCTATCATATCCACCATCAAATTTCACTCATGATCTCGAGATGCAATCATTTGAAGAAAATAAGGAAAATTACAATCATGAGTCTGATGAATGAAAACGTAGAATTGAGGAAGATATAGAAGGTTTGCTAAAATCATCCTCTCAAAATTCATCCTCTAAAACTGCAGCTTGTATGGAAGATTTTCTAAAACGATTTCTCAAACTGAACTTTTTGGAGATCAACCATCTAATAGTTTGAACATTTCTGACTCCAATGAGTAACCACTTCAGTCATCTTTTGAATTAGATATGATTCAAAATGAGTTAAATAATTTTGTACATGATAAGTTTATAATTCAACATTGTGATCAACCTATTTTAGACTATTGTAAAAATAATTATGATGAAACTGGTGATAAAGAAAATATTTTGCTTGGTGATTTGCCTCATGATGAGCTTGCTAGTGATACATTATCATTTGATTCTTTGGATAGAAATTGTGAAGAAATTTGTATAGAAGAATTTTTATCCCTTAATAATAACTTGACTAATGATAAGTCTACTAGTATAGCATTTTCTTTTGAGAATTTTGATGACAGAATTGAAGAAAATTTGCCTGACAAGCACATAATAATTGAAGAATGGAATGAACATCAGAAGGAAGAGGTCATGGTACCTAATGATTTAAAAGGACGAGCCAAAATCGAGCTCATGATTCTGCTTTATCAAAGTGAGTATGTTATTTCACAAGTTAATAAAACCAAAATACTTACTGCTATGAAATATGCTCGTAGGTCAAATATCAACGATAAAGTTACGATTTCCAACTACAAAATTTTATTATTTAATAAAAAAGAAAAGTAAAAATAAATTGAGAAAAATCAAAAACAAGATGGAGAGATTAATTGCAAAAATGATAAAAAGGCTAAGTTCACCCATATCAAAACATAAAAAGATATACTATGAGAGTGGAAAGCGATCAAGAAGTCGTAACCAGTTTGAATTTTATAGTAAATATATAATATGTATATCATAGTTTTCTTATTTATTTTACCACACTTGGTTTGTGTATGAGAGCATATACGAGTTTAGGTGTGGAGGACTGGGTTAAGATATTTTCTTCGTATTTTTCTAGGGTTTTTAGTTTTTTTAAAATTTTTATTTTATTTTTAGATTTTTGGGTTTCTTTATTTTACACTTTAGGTAGTTTTTAGGGTAACTAACTAAAAAAACTTAAATACTGAAAAAAAACTGAAAAAATTTATATGTTTTCATCAGTAAATCAACTAATTACAAATAAAGGTTTAGATTTGAAATTGGATATGAGAGTATATTAGACGATACACTTTGAATTTTATGAAAAAAAGATTAAAATTCGAAAAATAAATACCACTAACAGTAGTTCTGAGTCAAGTATACATCTATTTTTTACTTCACAATAGTTTATTAAATTAAGGATAAAGATGATAAAGAATGAGTAAGTCTTCTCTCTCTAAATAAAAGAGTGAGGATAAATAATGGGATGAGTCAGATATTAAGGCAATAGTCTCGACAGTGATAAAATAATAGGGTGCACTCGAATTGAAATGGTGATAGCATGTAGATGTATAGAAGCCAATAGATTATCTGTTAGTAGGTATTGAAAGATAGAATTTAAATTTTTTATTAAAATGATAAGTGTATTTGATATGATGCTCGAATTGAAAATTGATAATCTAAATGCGTTCTTGAGTTTATATATTAGTGAGATTAATTGATGAAAATATCATTAAAAAAAAATTTCTTTCTTTTGTATAAAATTTCTATTTTTCTTGATTTTCGGTTATCCTTATTTTTCTTTTCTTTATTTCTTAATCTATTTTCTTCATGAATTTTGTGGGTGTATTCACTACAAACCCTCACGAGACACAACTCGTCCACTAGGGTAACTTAGAGGTTTAAAGGCTTGTTGTACGTGCTAAGTACAATCGTGATTCCTGCAAAAGTTAGGATTTTTCTTTTTCTTTTTAGGTTTAGGTTTTGCTCGAGGACTAGCAAAAGACAGGTGTGAGGGTGTGATGAGTATCATATATTTTATTTTTTCCTCCCATATTTTATCTGTTTTTGTATATAAATAAATACTACTTGGGTATTTTTAGTGTCTTTTTCAGCTAATCCAATTCATACAATGAAATGGTATGAAATCAGAGTTAGAGTAAGAAATCAAAATCCAAAAAGTTTCTAAAGTGGGCAAGACTATGAGACCATGATGTTGCAGAGAGTCCAAATGCAATACAGTCATCAACATAAACTCAAAAAGAGAAAATACTCGAGGAGAACAAAATTCAAAAATTAATTAAATATTTTTACCGCTAATTAGCAGTAATTTCAACTAATTGGCAGCCCAAAATGGGCCCAAAATCCGATTTTTCTCCCGTGGTTTCGTTGTAATTTTGTAGTTTCACAATTATATTAGAATTGGGTTTGGTTTTTCGAAGCCTATATATTGGCCGTATCCTTATATTCTGGAGAATCTAGTAGTTTTGTACTCAATTTTAATTTAATAAAATTAGGATTTTGCTGAAGGGGTGACGGCCACAATACCATGCTCTAGAGGTAAGTCATTGCTTTTAATTCTTTATTTGCTTTTTAGATAGAGTTAATTGCTTTCGAGTATAGATTTATTCGTTTTTTAGATTAGAGTTTATTGTGTTCATGAATAAAAATTCGATTTTGCTTATTAGAAATATGGATAACTAATTTTCTTTAGCCCTAGGATGTAGTTGAAGTTAGTTTAATAGATCTAACATGGATTTATCTCATCTTCTTCTTATAAATAAATAAAGTTATGATTTTTCAATAAATAAATAAATAATAGAGTTCACAAATCAAAATTCTTTGATAGATTATGCTTAATTAATATTTTGATAATCTATGCTTAGATAAAATTTGGAATTCTTATTCTTTGTTTATTTTTAGAATTATCAATAAAGATTTTCCTATAAATAAATTGAATTGGATAAACTTGAAAAATCTAATTTCTTTGATAGGTTATACTTAAGTTCAGTCTTTTAATAGCCTATGCTTAGAATTAGGGTTTGAAGTTTATTTATTTTCTTTTGTTTATGAGATTTTCTACTTTATATGATTTCTTATTAAGAAAGGTGTTATCTTTGATGGTCTATAATTGAACATCACTTGATAGGTCATACTTAGGGCACTTGATTGAAATTAAATTAAGAAGATCACCTTTTTAATATATTACTTAACCGTGCATCATTAAAAAGATAGGAAGAAAGAGATAATTTATTGTTAAACTATTATTCTAATGGATTCGAAATTCTAGGCTAATCTTTAAAATTTAAAACTCATCCTTCCAACTTAGAATTCTTTGTTAATCCACTAGAACTAAAGAAATAGTAAGAATCGCAAAACACCTAAGATCTCTGTGGTACGACCTGTATAGCACTACAACTGACAGTGTACGCTTGCAGTAATTTATCACATCATTAGCCATGGATACCTGTCCATTTTTCTTCTTTGAATCATTCGTATATTGTGTAATTCACCATATTGATAATTGCTTGGTTGATTGATATAGCCTCATCTGAAATATATAGATTGGGTAATAACTACCCCAATACAGTAGGTTAGCATATGTATGTGCATCAAGACTAGTGCGAATCACATGGCGAAAGTGTTTCTGGCATTACTTTGGACGATTTTGTTCGCTTTTCTTAGACATGAGAGCTTCTTTAGGGTTACAAAAGACAGCTCTTTTCTCATGTTGGAAAGTATTTTGTTTGGATGGAAACTGATCAATCTTATTATATCAAGCCCTGCAACAAGAATAAGTTATTTAAGTATCACTTTGCATATGGGTCAGCTATCACTTTCAGTCTTTCTATGTGGCTAGCTTTATTAGTTTTGCATACTGAAGCTGAGTCTAACCAAAAACTAATTTTCTTGGCTTGTAATAAGTAAGAGCCCTCTTGAAATACTGATATAGTGCGAAAGCAAGAGCCTTCTTGAAACACAGACACAGGCCCTACCCTTGGGTGGGCCATGCAAGATTCCTTGGATTGCAGCATATAAGAATCATGTACGGAGTGATTTATGCAAGGTTGAGCCCTATGTTTGCTTTGGTTCACATAGGGCTAAGCCTCTCATCTAATTTGTTCAAAATTGGATTGAGCCTTATGCATGATCTGATTCACATTATTCTAAGTTTTGCATCTGATTGCTTGAGCCTCATAATTAATGTGGGCTTCACAAGCTATTTTCTTCTTTGAAGACCTTAGAGTCCATTGTTTCATTTAACTTATGTTTGACTTTGGCCAAATCTCTATCATATAGACAGTTAGAGTAACATCATGCATCATGAGGTACGAATTTTTCTTGCTTGGACAACCAAAGGATTGTAATATCATGAGTATATCCTATTATGATCACGAACATAGCTAATATGATTAGCTTCTTGAGGTAAGAGGATTATACTCTGGGCAACAAGTTCTTCAAGGTTGTGAATGAGCTCAGGGATGTCATATGAAGGAAAGTACTCAAGGATTATGATCACTACCACCCCTTAATCCTAAGAAGTAGGTTGTACTTAGCAATACATTCAGATCTACATGGAGCTCCAGTCTTGATTTTGGCTTGTTGCCAAACCCATAGACAGATCAGCAATGAAGGTATCCTCTATTTCACCATTTCTACGGCTTGCCATCACATCCCAATATAGTTATCCACTATAGTTAAATATGCCCCTTGAACCATGTCTCGTGACTGTCGAGCTACTGAATTCCTCATAAATTTTATGAGCATTGGTTATTAAATTCCTTATAAATTTTCTCAAAAAACGTGGTTGCATATAGCCTATGCACGGAGCACAGGGCGCTTGTGCATCTCCAATACTGCATGCTTCAAGGACTGTCGACGGAGCACATGGAGTGCGCACCTCTATTGCTGTGCTTGGAAGAGCGTGTAGAGGGCGCACCTCAAAATCTATGCAAGGGAAACGGTATATATGCTTCATGATTTGCACATGAAAGATAGAGTGAAAGTGCGCCAAGCATGCACAGTTGAAGAGGATCTCGAAGGCATAGGCTCTACGTGCACATCTAAAGAGGCATATGGAGGTACAATAGAGGCACGCAAAGGCGTGCACTAGGGCGCATGCTCTATGCACGCATCTGTATAAGCATGTGGATCAGTGCACCCGAGGGGCCATAGCAGGGCGCATAGCACACGTAGTTGGTTCCGGGTACGCGTGGATGTAGTTTTGTGGGTGAGTGTGCAGAGGCAGTTTCATGCACGCATCCAGTTCCACACACAAGCAGCTAGTTTAGCACATGTGGCCGGTTTCGCACAGGCGAAGTAGCGTGCTCCATGCACAAATCAACATACAAATTAGCGCGCGAAGCAGCACACAATGGAGATCGCACATGGAGAAGCATTTTTCACATTCACTGCTGGTGTCTACTGCTACTGAGACTTGTGCATGGAGCTTTGCATGCGAAGTTGCCCGTGTGCAGATGCTTCAGACTGTAGATTCTCAATGAACACCTCTTTTGTAATGTTGAGGTGCACTAGTTGGGCCTTGCATCTTTTGATGATCTTGATTTCTTTTTTGCAGCTGCATTAAGGCTGAGCTTCGCTTGATGACATTATTTTCAGTAGAACAATTGTCTAGAGATGACTGTACAATAGCAGATCTGCAGTTGATGCAAACTTCATTATTGATAGGCGATAACATCGTATCTTTTTTAAGAGGCAATGATGCCCCATATTTATCAACAGACGATGACATCTTGTCACTGTTGATGGGCGATAACACCTCATATTCTTTGATAGGAGATAACGCCTTGTCATTGTCCATGAACGATAACTCCTCATATTTTTTGTTGTCACCTTGCGATAACGCTTCATGTGTTTCAAGCTGAAAAAATTGACGATAATGTCAGATTGCGCCACCAATTTCTCTTTAATAAAGAGAGGCTCCCACTGTGGTCGCCAACTCCTGTACGACTGAATTTAGAAAATTTCCTTTCATCGCCATTGATTGAGAATTACAGCAAAATAAAAGAAAATTACAAGATTTATGATTCGGAATACAGGGGTAGGGAAAAGAGATGACTCTTTTCCCCAGTAAATTTCATGGGATCTTTGGCAGAGGTTGAATGTTGCTCTTTTCGTCCTTTGACGATTTGAGTATGAACTGATTTCGGCAGTACGAAGCTCAGACTAGAGAAGAAGAGGAAACTCTGCTTGTTGGATTTTCTCATCTCTAGATCTCAGGATCTCTGTCTCCCAATCTCTCCTTTCTGTCTCCTCCCCACTTATGAGAGAGAGGTCTTTTTGTATACTCTGAGAACGTAACTATTCCCCCAAATCTCTCCATAATCGGATATTGAATCGTGGGAATGCACAAAGCACACATAGAGCAGTTACAATAGACTCCGAATGTTCGCACAAAGTTCATTGGATGCACAGTGCCCTTGGCGTGCGCTATGCCACTGTGATCACATGCTCAGCGCCACTGTGAGCACCCACGCAGTTCTCTTGCAAGCGCACACAATGCCCAAGCGGGCCGTGTGCAATTCCCGTGTAGGCGCGTTGCTTTCGGGGTGCGAGTTGCTCTCAGGACGTGGGGTTCTCCCTTGTTGTGTGCGTGATGGGCCCTGTGCACGCGACTTGAACCTTGGGCACACGAGTTGGACCTTGGGCATGTGCCCATTGTGCCCTGAGGCCCGCATTGGTCGATATGTGCTCCTCAGTGCACAGGCATGTTCCTTGGCATGTGCTCTTAGGTGCATTTCGCTCTTAGGTGCACTCTATGGTGCGCCCTTCTGAATGCGATCGTCTGGTACTCTTGTTTTAATTGATTGTTCTATTTTTTGAGTGTTTACAATTGATAAAAAAAAAATCTAATTTTGGCAATAATAGTACATTTTAATCTTTTGGTTCCCACTTTTTAAAAAAGTGAAACACACTTGGCATGAAGCTCTGCCACTCTTAGAGTTGTCAACACGACCCAAGCCTGACAAGGGTTTTACACCATGCTCGAAACCATACCTAGAAGGTCTGTGTGAATTGTTGTGGAGAAACGATGGGCCCCTCAGGAGCATAATGAGTTTTAAATATAAAGTCAAGGACCCAAAACCTTATGCTGATCGGTAGAGGCCCCAATATTGTATTTAAACCCATGAACTTTGTTTCCCGTAAAACTCGCACTTCCTTCCATTGCCATAGATTAATGGAATTACAATAGTTCTTGAAAATACAATGAAAAGCAAATAGCAAAACAAACGAAAGGACTTATATAATATCTCTCTCTTTTACAAAAGGTGTGAGTTTATAACGTGATTATGGAACGTCAACTTTATACTGCATTGACGATTTGATACTTGGATTAGTCTTGAATGTAAAGAGTTGATGAAGAACGCTCCTAGCTAGTGGCTTCTTACTGCTGGTGGCATGCCTTTGCACAGGAATCAACTTGCCAAAGATCTCCAAAGATTGCAAAAACTCCTCTCTTGATCCCTATTTATAGTTTTACCTTAGGAGATAAGAATGGAATCGCATCTCAATTTATCATCGGAACTTGTATTTTAGTTGGATTTAAACCTTCAATTTAGAATAATTAGATATAATTGGAGTTGGAATTCTAGTACAAATCAAAAGGAAATCCTCTTTGAAAATTGATTCAGCCCGCACACAAGACTCTTATCCCTGCGTGAGGCTGTCATTCTCACGCGAGGCTATTCGCCCCATGTGGCCCAATTCTCTTGAGTACAAAAAATTTTCCTCCTACAAGACCCCCTCCAAAGTTTTCAAAATCTCGTTTTTTTATTTCTAACGAGTTTTGAAATAATTCTGACTTCAATTTTTTAAATTTCTATCACACAAGCTTCTTTTGTTCGCGAGGTCAATCAGCTTCAAGAAGCTATTGCCAAAGCTCAAGCCATACAGGAGGCCACCCAAGCTAAGCAGGTTGAGGTACAGAAGGCAAAATGAACTTGTTCTATGTTATGGACCGCTTCAATAAAAGATCAACATGCGGAACAAGGTCACTGAGGCAGGTAGGGCTCAGGCTACTCAGCGGTTGGCCATCAGTGAAGATGAGTTGCAGCTTCAAGTGTGAGCATCAGTGGAGGGAACCATCGGGAGGCCATTAAGGAGGTAGAGACAAGCTTAAGGGCTCGGGGGAATCCTTAAGCCTCTTTTCATTTTTGTCCCCATCTTTTTCTTTCTTATTTTGATGAAGAATAAGACTATCTTTGTTCTTTCCTCACTTTTTCTCCTTTTCCTGGGTGTTTAGGGTTGATTCCCTGAAAGGAAATTTGCTGTATATGGAGCTTATCGAGGTTGTATCACTTCCTTAGTCAGTGATTGTTTTTTATCATTATGGGAACGACTAGTCTGGATAACAGACAGAGTCAGGGTGAAAATTCTGAATTATGAATTTGTGAATCTTTGGAGGGGTAGGGTTGTGGAAGATGGAATTTGTAATGGGTATCGTGTGTCCATAACAAGTTTAGTTTTAATATTTGTTATGAGAGTGACTCGCCCAGATAGCACAGAGAATCGATCTGAGATTAGGGAGTGACTTGCCTGGAAAGCAAACAAAGCCGGTGATCGGGTTAGGATCAACAAAACCGCAGACAAAGGTATAGATAACATGCCTAGTGGTGACTCGCCTAGATAACAGATAGAATCGATTTGAGATTTGGGGGTGACTTGCTTGGAAAGAAAACAACACCGGTGAACGGGTTAGGATGAGTAAAACCGCAGACAAGGATATGAATGACATGCCTTTGGGGTGACTAGCTTGGATAATAGACAGAATCAATTTGAGATTTGGAGGTGACTTGTTTGGAAAGCAGATAGAGACGATGATTAGGTCAAGATCATGGGGTGACTCACGTGGAAAGCAGATAGAGACGATGATTAGGTCAAGATCATGGGGTGACTCACGTGGAAAGCAGATAGAGTCGATGATCAGATCAGGATCATGAAATTGCAGATAGAGGTATCACTAATATACCTATGGGGTGATTCACCTAGAAAGAAAACAGAATCAATAATTGGGTCAGGATCATGGGGTGACTCGCCTGGAAAGCAAACAGAGCCGATGATCGAATCAGGATCTTGAAACATTTATTTGCTGAAGTATGGGTGGGATGATTTATAAGATGGGTGAGATGATTCAAATCTCGTTGTCAAAGGTAAAAAATTAACATGACAGGTTTGTGACAGGTGTCTTTATGAATTGACATGGGTAAAATGGTTCAAATCTTGCTGTCAAAAATAAGAGCTTAACATGACAGGTTGTAACAGGTTTTTATAAGAATTGACATGGGTGAGATGGTTTAAATCTCGTTTTCAGAATATAAAGCTTAACATGACAGACTCACGGGATTTTTAGCAAACCCCAAGTTATAAACGAATTTAATGTGTCTTTACTAATCGCCATTTGTATTGGGCTAGCTATATAATTCCCCTCAGCATGATGAGTTGTCTAGAGTTTTATTTGAGTTTAGATGCCAAATGTTTCCTCTTTCTTTAGCTTCTTTGAGCTTTGGGCTATTGATTTCATACTCTTACTCCTAGTACGATAGGGTTGGTGAGAAGTTTTTGATTTTTCTTCTCATTGCCTTGGCGATATTAGGTGGCAAAAATTATATATATATATATATATATATATATATATATATATATATATATATATATATATATATATATATATATATATATATACACACACACACATCTAGCCATTTTGGCAGCAAATTTTTTTTTCTCTTTTTTATCTTCTTTTCTATTTTCTGTTTTCTTTTTTTTTTACTCAAATTTTTTATTTGTAGCACTCATTTTGCCATCAAATTCCTAGTCATCACACCAAAATTTCCAATGGCTAGCTAAAGCAGCAGAAGCAGTAGGATGCTTATCACGTTAATATCTTCAATAGTATCGGTCCAATCCGACTGCTAGTGAACGAGGATGACTTGGTTGCAGCTGTAGTTTGGAGCATACTCAGGAAGTACGCTTGCCAGTGCAGGCTGCCTGTGCTTGGCAAGGATCCTGGTAGGTTTAATCTCTGCTGTGCTAGCATCAATCGAGTACTTTCTTTAGTTTTTCTTGAACTAGCCGAGGAAGTCCATTGTTCATCTTTTAGTAACACTACGTGTACCCCCATAATTTTACTTTTTTTATAGAAACTGGGGAGAGTCCTTTTTGCTTCAAATTATGTGGGACGTAGTTCTTTACTACCATTTTTCCCGTAGGGATGGGAGCTGCGTCGGCTGGAATTTTCAAATATCCCATGGTAATTATCGCTGCATTTGTGGACACTTTTTTCTATTCAGGTCTTAACTGGATCACCTTCGCATTGATGAGCACTTGAATTTTATCTTTCAGAATATAGCAATTCTTAGTTGGGTGCCCAATGTTTTGATAGTAGTAGTAATGCTTGGGATCATGTGTTTTCCTAACTTCCTCTGACTTTCGATTTTCTGGCAACTTGAGCATCTCTTTTTATTTAGTAGGTAAAAGAATGTGACTGCTTATTTATCTTTAAAATCGTATGTCCGTTGCAATCTAAAAGAATCTCGATTATTCTGTGCCTTTTGGTTTGCAGCGGATCGGGTAGTCATTGCCTCATTTCCCTTAGGGAAGAATGGGTGTGGCTGAAGTCTGTTTGTAGACACTCTCCTCTAAGCACGATATTCATCGATATGTCGAATTATGTTCTCTGCTTGCTCCCCTTATTTGACTAGATCGTTTCAGGTCTTGGACTCTACTGCTCTCATCTTAATGAGAATATTGGTTTGGAAGTTATATTTGCAGGTTTCCACTAGCATTTCTTATGACATGCCATGCAGATATCGCAATGACATCTATCGAAAATGTTCTACAAAACTTTTCGCAGTCTCATCCTTTTTTTTGTTTGTTTACAAGGAGAGTATAGATCGAGATCTCTATATTATCTTCGAAGAAGCGATGCAGGAATTCTTTCTACAAATCAGACCACGATTTAATAGTCCCTGGGGGCAACTGCATAAACCTTGTAAATGCGGGCCCTCTCAAAGTACTTGCAAAGATCATAGTCATTATAGGATGATTTCTCATGAGATGACCTGTTGGTAAGATAGGTGCTGATTGGGAGTTTCTATCGAAAGATTCTAACTTTAAAGGGTTGTAGTTTTTGGGAAAAGAAGTCGATTTCCACTCCACTGGATATGGTCTAGTAACTCGAACTTTTTGTAAGTTTTTTATGCGCATCAGGGCTTCCAATTGGTCTTACATCTTTTCTGCATATGGGTCTATGACAAAGTCAAAATCCTCTTCTTTTCCCTAATTTCCACCGTCATTCTTTGGGGGTTTATTAGAGGGTTTCTCCATTTTATCTTCTACGTTCTTTTGTATATTTTCTACTATTTTTGGAAGCTGTGTCTAGAGTTCATCAAGACTCTTCTGTTGTTCTTAAACTAGTTGTTCTTGGGCTTCTAGCCTCTGGTTCATTTCGCTAGAGCTTCCTATCATATGGACCGTTGTTTCTTCAAGTCTGGAAGACTCATATGAACGAAGTGTTGCAATGGCCAAATAATCACTATCTCCTTCCCCTTCTGTATCTAAACCCCTAGCCAACCTCTTATAGTTTTGTGGTGCTAAAATTCCTGACCTGAGCTATGTGTAATGATGTGCTTCTGCATCAGAGGAGTATTTATTTTCTCATTGTTTCTTTCCTTTGTTCACCATGTTTGAAGTCATGAAAAGAGGTTCCTCGTCACGATGACTCTACATCTTCTTTTAGGTGTATTGTTCTTCAATTCGGTTATTCGACAGAAAAATGAGGGTCTAGACAAACCGCAATGGCAATTGGTAAGTATTGCAGAGATTATTTGCTCACGTTGGTATAGTGGTCAAGATTGCGCCATCTTCCTCTTATTAGTGAGGAATTCTCGTAAATCGGTTTCTTAATGAGTTTCTTTTTGTTCCAGCCTCTGCAAGACCTCCTGTTGTGTTTATGGAAGTCTGCGGGCATGGAAGAATGGAATCTCTACCATAATCAGTGTTCTGTTCTGGTCTTTGTGTGTGTTTCACAGAGATGAGGCTCAGTTTTGTGTTCTATACTTTTTACGCGGGGCTGAGTAACCTTGCATTTTACTTTTTGTGCGCGAGACTGAGTAGCCTCGCATTTAGAAACTTCTGCTAGGGTTGATTAGCCTCGTGTTGCAGTTTTTATTTGTTGGGTTGATTAACCTCATGCTTAGAAATAGCCTTGCGTAATTCTACACTGAGTTGATTAACCTGGCATTTTGAAATAGCCTCGGGTAAAGCTATGCTGGGCTTATTAGCCTAGTATTTTGAAATAGCCTCGTGTGAAGCTATGCTGGGCTGATTAGCCTGGCGTTCCAGCACTTCTACGTTAGGCTGCAGCTATGCTGGGCTGATTAGCCTGGCGTTCCAGCACTTCTACGTTGGGCTGATTAGCATCGTGTTTGAGACCAGATCTATTTTGGACTTGATTTTGATGCGAAACTGAGTTCTGATCAGACCAGATCTTAGCTTCTCTTTGGTGTCTTACGCAACCATGATAAGAAGAGATTTTTCCTTTACTAAAATTCTGGAATCCGAAGATCCAAAGGGCTCCTGTTCAATTGGAGTCCCTTTTTCATTCGAATTCGTCATTTAGATTTCTTCTTGTTTTGAACACGAAAAGCCAAAAAGTTCCTACTCAACGGGAATCTTCTCATCATTCGAATTCATTTTTTTGGACTCCTTCCTATTTCGAACTCAAAGATCTAAAGAACTCTTGTTCAACGCAAGTCCCCTTGTCATTCAAATTCGTCCTTAGGATTTCCAAACAGCGATGGAGTCATGTTTTGGTCGAACTTACCAATCAAGAAGACAAGTATTCCTTATATATCTGTTGGTCGACTTCTACGACCAATATCTCCACAGACTTACCAATTTTCTTAGCATCAGATTGGGTCACGATCTTCTTGTCGGTGTAGAAAACTTCTCCCACTGCAGTCACCAACTTGTATCCAGCAAAACTCGTGCTTCATTCCATTGCCATGAATTTATGAAATTACAATGATTCTCCAAAATACAATAAAAAGAAAATAGGAAAACAATCGAGAACAACTATATAACGTATCTTTCTTTTATAAAAGGTGTGGGTTTCTAACATAGCTATGGAGCATCGACCTCGTACTCTGTTGACAATCTGATACTTGAATTGGTCTTCAATATGAAGAGTTAATGAAGAAAGATTTTGGCTGGTGGCTTCATACTGTTGGTTGGCATGCCTTCGCACAGAAATCAACTTGTCAAAGGTCTCCAAATATTGCAAAAAACCCCTCTTGACCTCTATTTATGGTTTTAGGGGTTTTCTTAGGAAATAAGGATGGATTCTCATCTCAATTTATTATTTAAACTTCTATTTCAGTTGGATTTGAAATCTTCAATTCGGAATAATTGGATATGATTAGAGTTAGAATTCTAGTAAAAATCAAAAGCAAACCCTCTTTGGAAATTGATTCAGCTCAACACGCAAGGTTGTCATCCCTGCACGAGGCTATTAGCCTCGCGCGGGGCTATTAGCCTCACGTGCGTGGGGCTATTAGCCTTACGTGTATTCGCTCCATGTGGCCCAATTCTTTTGAGTTCAAGCTTTTTCCTCGTACAAACTTTTTTTGTTCTATTTGATGTGGGAATATACTTAGATACGAAGTCCTTAAAAATATCTCTATTCATTGTGAACATACTATAATTATCTATGAGAACCATGGGCTCGTAAGCACCAACCATCCATAAACAATCTCAAGTTTAGTCTAAACTAATAACCATCACTAACCATGACAACTAAACATTAATGTGAAGGATCGTCGGAAATCAGTTGGCTCTAATCCCAGTTGTTGAGGAGAAACGTCAGCCCCCTGAGAGCATATTGGGTTTTAAATACAAATCGAGAACCAATCTGATCCAAAAATTTAAACTAATAGGTAGAAACTCCAAATTTATATTTAAACCCATGAAATTTTCTTATTCTATAGGATGTGGGACTATACTCGCATACGAAATCCTTAACAATTTGGGGTTTGCAACTCCCGATCAATCTCGAATCACAATGTGATCACACCATTGAGATCATCGAGATAAGAAATATAAAAAAAGTATGAAAAGAACACAACAATTAATGTGGTTTGGCCAACTAAGTTCGATCACGTCTACGGAGTAACTAGAGGAATATCCAATATAAGGAAAAAGGGGTTATAGAAAGAGATCCTCTCACTTCTCTCATAATAACAGAAGCTCTCAATCAATTGATCACCTCTCTCATATCACATACAAGATATATATTTATACTGCTACTATTCTAATCTTATTAAGATAGAACTATCATCATCTAATTAGTGTTCCAATCTAATTAGAATGCTAATTTTCTGACCCAAGTTCAATTGGAACTCCTCGTGATTTCCAATCACATCGGAATACTCATTAGATTGTAGATACAAATCCAACAATTTCCATTTGGCTAGTATCAGTTGAGTCATACATCTTAGAGAAACTCTATTGTTCTCGCGATCCACTTTGCAGACATCCACCGCAAGTTTGTCATGCTCCACCTACTGGGAACAACTCATACAATCACCACCGTCTCAACACTTGAGCACTCATGGCCTCTAAATTATGCTCTCCTCCAAGCACTTATGATCACTAAACCATACTCCATACTTGAATACTCACGACTAGTACACCATACTCTTCACCAAGCACTCATAATTGTTATACTATATTCCACTGAACACTCACGACTACTACACCATGCTCTTCATCAAGCTCTCATAATTGCTAAATCATGCTCTACTTCGATCAAACACTAGGACTATCTGAGCACTTTCCATTACTCCTCGCACCAAATAAAAGTGATCACCACATCGTACTCCACCTTGATCCAAAAAACCATGATCATCTCTAGATGAAAACATAAGTGATTATACATTACCAGGTGCTATACCATGTCTCAAAGCAACTATATCCATCACCATAAAGAACCATGTCATACCTTATCATTGTGCAATCAATCAACTATCGACCATAAACCATCTCGGTCAACGTCGACCCTCGATCATGGTCGATCACCACTGATCTGCACAATATCTGCTCCAAATAGTGGATTTTGTCTAGTTTGCATCCACCATTGCTTCCATAATGCTAAAAAATATAGGATTTGACTCCTGATTTATCATATTCTGACACTGATTTTTTATCCACGCTCCGATCAAGCACAACGTCGATATGTACTTCAGAATCCATCTCATTTCTTCTCCACTCCTTTGGTGTTTGTTGTACTGGAACCAACAACAAATCAAGTCATCATATAAATACATGACCACGCAGCGCTAGCCTGGCAGAGCCGCCCACGCCTGGCCTGGTCACGCTATGTGGGCCCGGAGGGTGTGTGCCCTGTGCACACTTGCTGCACCTGGCTACTATGGGCATGCCTGCTTTACCGGCTGGGTGCCCGCTGGCCTGGCGCTCTTTGGCTAGCTGCCCATCGACCATGCACCCTCTGGTCAGCCTCGCTTCGGCCCTGTTCACCAGGGCAGCCATTCCTCGACCACCTCTTTTTTCTTCCTTCTTGTGGCATTTGCCCTGATGCCTCCGCTAACCTCTTGCCAACTCGACATTAGTTCTGCCATCTTGCAACTTAATTTCAGATTTGTAACTCTGGCTTTGATATCACTTATTGGGGCTTGCAACTTCTAATCCAATTTCAAATCACAACGATATCACACCATCAAGATTATCGAGATAAGAAATGTGAAATAAGCATAAGAAGGAGACAACAATTAAAGAGATTCGGCCCACCAAGTTCGACCTACATTCCCAGAACAACTAGAGGAATATCCATTAAGAGAAAAAAAAATATTACAAGAAGTGATCCAATTATCTATCTACCTCTCGCATATATCATAATAATGGAAACTCAATCATTTACTCACCTTTCTCATATCATAAACAAGAGATATATATAGTTCAACTATTCTAATCCTATTTGAATAGTATTATTATCATTTAATTAGTGTTTCAATTTAATTAGAATGCTCTTCTAATCTAAGTTCACTTGGGACTCCTTGTGATCTCCGATTACATGTGGATACTCAATGAATGCGAGACACAAATCCAATACGAACCCCGAGTCAAGTACAGTTAGCTCGAAAAAAGCCAGTGGGTCTTTCCCTAGGATTTAATAACTTGGGAAAAAAGATAAATATCAAAAAAATAAAAAATTACAAAAAATCTAGAAAATAATGCCAACACACAAAAATTTTCATTAAAAATTTTGTAAAGTTTCTTATAAAATTGATCTTAACAATATTATAATAGTAGAGTACATCCCAATTCGATTGGCACCTACCCATTTTTTCATGTCATATGTAACTATTTCCTTACAAATTTAGAAATAAGGAAAAAAATTAAAGTTCTTTTTATTAATCTGCATCTAAGTCTTGCATTGAATCTTCGATATTCTTTAGGCCTTTTCGCTTTTTTTGGGGCCTTCCATGTTCCTAAAAGCACATCAATGTTCAACCATAGTTTGGATCATGGGAGATTATATAGTGGTAAATCAAACATTTTATAATGCTAAATGCACTTTCTAAAGTTACAGTAGGCACTTGAACTATTAGTAAATTATGAGTCATTATGGAGACAACAGGATATATCGTCGATCTCTGTATCTTCCACTATAATATTAAGTCAAAATCATCCTCAAAATCTACATATCATACTGGTCAAGTTCAAAAATTCCCCAAGATTACAATGTCCTACCTTTTCCAACTTATTTATTAACTAAAGAATTTCTAAAAAAAACTTTTAGCTTTTCTAACTAGTTGGTACTGCAGATGGAACTTTTGATCTAAAATCATATTTAATATTATAAACTTCAAATTATTGATTTTAGTAAAATGTAATACACAAAAGAGCTTGTTAACTTCTTGATTGTCAATACTATGCAAAACATCTAAATAATTGTTAAGACCTTTATTTTTCATGTATGGATCAATTAAAATACATAAATAAAAAATAAGAGGAATATAATAGTAATAATTGTGAAATTTTCTTCAATTTTTTAATCATACATTATCCTCTAATAATCTATTAAAAAATATCTAAATACTAAAACTTGTAAATGAGCATGCTAAATTGTTGCATAATGCAACTAGATAATCAAACAATAGCAACATAAAAGATATATCATTTAATTTAAGCAACTCAAAATACTCTACTGATCCTCAAGAATGATGTATCTATAAAAGAATGAACAGTTGGATATAAATAATTATATTGCATAATATATTATCTATAATTACTTTTTTTTCTAATGCAGTTTTTCAACATCATATAAGATGAATTCCACTTATGCTCAACATCTTGAAATTTCTTTTATAGATTTTACTTTATTTTTCATATTAATTTATAAATTATAAACCTAAATATAGAAGCAGAAATAAACGTTCAAACATTTCTAACTTTTTCTATCATATCCCTAATATCATCAAAAGTAATATGTACAATCACATTAAGAATATGCAAATACATCTAACATGAAAAAAATCATTAATACCAATACAAACTAGTGACCGAAAAAACTTTATGAGTCATAAAGCAATATTATCATTTCACGCATTGTTCAAGAAAAAATTAAGATTTTTGTGATAGTTCATAATGTCAATTTTTGCCAAACTAAATCTACAACATTCCTTTCTGTATGTGCCACATTAAAGGAGCAAAAGAAATTATCCTTTTTTGCATTTTTCAATTTTCCACAATCCAATGTACAATAGTAGTTAAATAAGTAAATCGTTGCCTAAATGTCCAAATATCAAAAGTGAAAGAAATTCAAGAATTAATATTTAAAAATAAGTAATTAAATTTTTTCCATGTCTATAATGCTTAATAGTATCATATTGGTAAGTTTGGTGAAATGATTTTTTAATACCTAGATTGAAGTTAAGTATCTTTAATTTATTTCTTCAAATTTTCTTCTTCTACCATATTAATAGGCAAGTTTCTAAAAATAATATACTTGACAACGACTTTTTTAGTTTTCACAGTATCGTATGGCAACATGCACTGGCTTAACATTAATGAAGATTGTAATATTATAGCATGGCTGATATCGAGTTAGAATTCTTGTCTCTTACTGTGTCCTTTTATGTGACGCTTATAGTGAGTTGTCCTTCTTATGTGGTGACCTGGCAAAAGCTTTTTGCATTCAAGACACTTCATATTGATCATGGTCACAAAGCCGACGTTATTCTTGAAGGTAGCCTTCTTGAAGAAATTCCATGTGTTAGATTGTAACCGTTTGGAAGTTGAAGCTTCCATAGTTTTTTCATCGAGAGACGTAAAAGCAATTCCGATGAAGTGAGCTTAGGTGGTGTGACTTTCTCAATCTCATTGATATTGTAGGATGAAAATGTCATAAAGAAAATTTTTTAAAAATTAAATTGAAACTTTGAGATAGGAGATTAAGATAGTAGATAGTTGGTGTGATTTTTTTAAGAATAGAAGAGAATCTAAAGAGTTTGAGACTGTGTGTAAAAAATGAAGATAAGGAGTTGTTTATAGAGGATGGGGTGAAAATGTAAAAAAAAATAAAAATAACAAAAAAAACCCCAAATAGCTACTTTTAGACTAAAAAGAATTCTTAAAAAAATTACGAATAGCCTCCCATTGGGGTTATTCTTTAAAAATTACAAAATCCCAGCCCGCAGCTATAATAATCATTCGAGGATTGTTGACGTCCGGTTCTGATTTTTGTCCAATGATAATCTCAACTTGGGCTGGCTCGAGTTTCCAATTCCGTACCCTGACCCAGGCCCAAGAGTCACCCTGTCAACTAAACATGGATATTTTCTGGTTGGATCTAGACTTTTGTACTTTCTGAACACTTTTAGCCACACCCGTGTAAATTCTTAGCACTTACTATCAAACTGCACATAAAATGATATTTAAAAAAAGTGATTTGGTATGAATCAACAAAAATGAACAAAAAAAGTTAAAATGGCAAGCACAAAAGAGAGAAGAGGAAAAATTGATGTGTTTATTTCACTCAATTGCCATGTATATATAGGCAAATTTACAAGATTCAAATATACATAAAATAGACAGTAACTAAAGCCTAAAATATTGGGCTATTATGAACTTCTTGATTTTCATCCAATAAATTTACAACATTCAAATATTCATAAAATAGGTAGGAACTAAAGCATAAAATATTGGGCTATTATGAACTCTTTGATTTTCGTCTAATACTCTCCCTCAAGTTGGAGTTGGGATTGAAATATCAAGAACACCTAACTTGCAAAGTAGTCGGCGATAAGCGTCACCTCCAAGTGGTTTGGTAAAAAGGTAGGCCAGTTGGTCACTAGATCGTAGGTAGGAAGGAGCAAGAAGATCTGCTTGAATCTTTTCTCGAACAAAATGACAGTCAATTTCAATATGTTTGGCGTGTTCATGGAAGACAGGATTTTCGGCGATGTGAATAGCAGCTTGATTATCACAATGAACTGGAATTGGTTGTGAATGATTAATACCAAGATCCGAGAGAAGATATTTTAACCATTGCAACTCAGAAGTAAGTGCAGCAAGCGAACAATATTCTGCTTCTACAGATGAACGAGAAACTGTTGGTTATTTCTTGGTTTTCCAAGAAATAGGACTAGATCCTAACATGGTAAAATAACCAGTGGTGGAGCAACGAGTAGTGGGACGGACAGCCCAATCAGAATCAGTATATCAAACTAAAGTAAGAGAACTAGACGTAGAAAGGAATAAAGTTTTACCAACACTACCTTTAAGATAATGAAGAACCTGATTGGATGTATCAAGATGGGAGGAATATGGAGATTGTATGAATTGACTGAGAGTGTTTACAGCATATTGAATATCATGTCGTGTTACAGTGAGATATAAAAGACGACCCACGAGTCGATGATAGATTCCCAGATCGGGAAAGATAGTACCATCTTTTGGTCGTAAACGAAGATGCTGCTCTATAGGAAAATCTGATGATCGAGAACCAATTATACCAGAATCAGATAATATGTCAAGAGTATATTTTCGTTGACATAGAAAAATTCCTTGTTTCGAGGGAGATACTTCAATACCTAAAAAATACCGAAGATTGCCAAGACTTTATTTGAGAAAGATTGAGCAAGAAATTGCTTGATGTCAGCGATGGCATCATCATTGTTTCCAGTGATAATAATATCATCGACATAAACGAGAATAAAAATAGAAGTCTGATTACAAATATAAGTAAAAAGACTATAGTTTGAAATAGATTGACAAAAATCTCGGCAGACAAGAGTGGTTGAGAATTTAGAGAACCATTGATGAGAAGCCTGTTTAAGGCCATAGATAGATTTATTTAATTTGCATATACGAGTCTCCCCCTTACGAGAGAATCCAGGAGGAAGTTTCATATAAACCTCTTCATTGAGATGTCCTTGGAGAAATGCATTGTTGATATCAAGTTGGTGTAGTGACCAATTTTTAATGGCAGCAATGGAAAGAAGAAGGCGAACAGTAACGAGTTTGGCCACAGGTGTAAAGGTATCATGATAATCAATTCCTTCAACTTGAGTATAACCTTTGGCAACTAAACGAGCTTTATATCTCTCTATAGAACCATCAGACCGATATTTAATTTTGTAAACCTATTTACAACCAATGGGTGATTTTCCTTTGGAAAGTGAGCATAAAGACCAAGTGTTGTTTGATTCAAGAGCTTGAATTTCTTTGGCCATGGCATCACACCATTCAGCAAATTTCATGGCTTGAGAATAAGATCTTAGTTCTTGATTTTCAATGATATCAGTTAGAAAGGCATGATGAGAATGACTTAGATGGGATAAAGAAAAATAATTTGCTTGTGGAAAAGCAATTGAGAAAGAAATATGATTACAAATATAATCCTTGAGATGACCGGGTGGGCAACGAATTCGTTAAGGATGATTATTAATGATAGGAGCAGGTGTCGTTGAAGGGAAATTCTAAGAAACAGATAGAGAATTGGTTGAACTATCAAGCTCAGAAGAAGTGGGATAGGCACTGGAGGATCATTGGAATAATCAGCTAGAATAGGAGGGATATAATCACTAGAAGAAACATCAGTGAGAACAATCGGTGGTGTAATGTAGTCAAAAGTTCCATCGTCGTTGATTGGAGTAATGGTAAGTGGATTTTTTAAAGATGGAGATGGAAGATCATAATATGGAAAAATTGACTCATGGAATATGACAACACGAGAAACATAGATTTGATGAGTTTTGAAATCATATATGTGATATCCCTTTTGACCATACGGATAACCAACAAAAATACTAGGTTTGGCTCGTTCATCAAATTTATGTTGAATATTCATATTTTTAGCAAGACATAATGATGTGATAATTTAACTGCAAGTGCACAGTATCGGTTGTAGTGCTATACAGGTCGCCCCACAGAGATCTCAGGTGTTTTACGATTCTTACTATTTCTTTAGTTCTAGTGGATTAACAAGAATTCTAAGTTGGAAGGATGAGTTTTAAATTCTAGAGATTAGTCTACGATTTCGAATCCATTAGAATAATAGTCTAACAATAAATTATCTCTTTCTTCCTATCTTTCTAATTATACACGGTTAAGTAACATATTAAAAACGTGATCTTTTTAATTTGATTTTAATCAAGAGCCCCTAAGTATGACCTATCAAGTGATGTGCAAGTATAAACCATCAAAAATAACACCTTTCTTAAAAACAAATCATATCAAGTAGAAAATCTCATAAACAAAAGAAAATAAATAAACTTCAAACCCTAATCTAAGTATAGGCTATCAAAAGACCGAACTTAAGTATAACAAATCAAAGAAATTAGATTTATAAGTTTATCCAATTCAATTTATTTATAAGAAAATCTTTATTGATAAGTCTAAAAATAAATAAAGAATAAGAATTCCAAACTTTATTTAAGCATAGATTATGAAAAATTAATTAAGCATAATCTATCAAAGAATTATGATTTGTAAACTCTATCTTTTATTTAATTATAGAAAAATGATAACTTTATTTTTTTTCGAAAGAAAATGAGATAAATCCATATTACATCTATTAAACTAATTTCATCTACATCCTAGGGCTAAAGAAAATTAGCTATCCATAATTCTAATAAGCAAAATCCTATTTTTATTCATGAACGCAATTAAATCTAATCTAGAAAGCAATAAAATCTAAACTAGAAAGTAATTAACTCTATCTAAAAAGCAAATAAATAATTAAAAGCAATGGCTTACCTCTGGAGCACGGTATTGTAGCCGTCACCCATTCAGCAAAACCCTAATTTTATTAAATTAAAAACAAGTACAAAACTTTCAGGATTCTCCATGGAATACAAGGATACGGCCAATATATAGGCTTCGGAAAATCAAACCCAATTCTAATACAATTGTGAAACTACAAGACTAAAATGTAGCCACGGGAGAAAACTCGGTTTGTGGGGCCCACTTTTGGCCGCTAATTAGCGGTAAAAATAGGTAGTTAATTTACAAATTTTTTTTCCTAGAGTATTTTCTCCTTTTGAGTTTATTTTGATGACCGTATTGCAGTTTGACTCTCTGCAGCATCGTAGTCTCGTAGTCTTGCCCACTTTAGAAACTTTTTGGACTTTGATTTCCTACTCCAACTCTGATTTCATGCAATCTCCTTATATGAATTGGATTATCTGAAAAACATAGAAAAAATACCTTAGTAGCATTTATTTATATACAAAAATAGATAAAATATGGGAGGAAAAATACAATATATGATACTCATCACACCCCCATACCAATCTTTTACTAGTTCTCGAGCAAAACCTAATCCTAAAAAGAAAAAGAAAAATCCTAACTCACTTTCGCAGGAATCGCGATTGCACTTAGCACGTACAACAAGTTTTTAAACCCCTATGTTATCCTAGTGGACGAGTTGTGTCTCGTGAGCGTTTGCAGTGAATATACCCAAAAAATTCATGAAGAAAATAGATTAAGAAAAGAAAAGAAAATTAAGGATAACCGAAAATCAAGAAAAATAAAAAATTTGTACAAAAGAAAGAAAAAAAAATTTATGATATTCTCATCAATTAATCTCACTAATATACAAACTCAAGAACGCATTTAGATTATCAATTTTAAAATCAAGCATCATATCAAATACACTTATCATTTTAATCAAAAATTTAAATCCTATCTTCCAATACCCACTAACAGATAATTCATTGGCTTCTATACATCTACGTGCACGTGTGATAGTCTACTTTGGGTTTGGACTCCAACTCTAACTCATGATTCTTCTCCTCTCTCATAACAATTTTTTATCCTTTTTTTCTTTTTTTTATTTTTTTCTTTTCTTTTTTTAAGAATATTTCACCTTTCATGCGAATATTCACGCTTACTTAGGTGCAACGTATCCGATTACTCGGTTCATACTCTTTTCTTTTTCTTTTTTTAGAATATTTCACCTTTCATGCGAATATTCACGCTTATTTAGGCGCAAAGTACCCGATTACTTGGATCATACTCTTTGTTCACTCTTGATGCTATTGCCTTAATATCAGGCTCACCCCATTATTTTATCACTATCGAAACTATTGCCTTAATATCAGGCTCACCCTATTATTTTATTCTCACCTTTTTTTGTTTAGAGAGAGAAGACTTACTCATTCGTTATCATCTTTATTCTTAACCTAATAAACTATTGTGAAATAAAAAATAGATGTATACTTGCCTCAAAACTACTGTTAGCGGTATTTATTTTTTGAATTTTAATCTTTTTCATAAAATTCAAAGTGTATCGTCCAATCTACTCTCTAATGCAATTTCAAATCTAAATTTGTTCCTTTATCTGTAATTAGGTTGATCTATTGATAAAAATATATAAATTTATTGTTAATTTTTTTATTTATTTTTTCATTTTTTAATTTTTTTTAATTTTTTTTCAGTTAGTTACCATAAAAACCACCCAAAGTGTAAAATAAAGAAACCTAGAAATCATCTAAAAATAAAATAAAAACTCTAAAAAACTAAACTCACAAATATATATATATATATATATATATATATATATATATATATATATATATATATATATATATATATATATATATATATATATATATATATATATATATATATATATATATCCTAACCCACTCTCCCACACCTAAACTCGTATATGCCCTAATACACAAACCAAGTGTGGTAAAATAAATAAGAAAACTATGATACACATATTATATATTTACTAGAAAATTCAAATCGGTTACGACCTCTTGATCGCTTGTCACTCTCATAGTGTGTCGTTTTATGTTTTGATATGGATGAACTTAGCTTTTTTGTCAGTTTTGCATTTAATCTCTTCATCTTGTTTTTTATTTTTCTCAATTTATTCTACCTTTCTTTTTTTTTATTCAATAATAAAATTTTGAAGTTGGAAATCATACCTTTATTGTCAATATTTGTCCCACGAGCATATTTCATAGCAGTAAGTAGTTTGGTTTTATCAACTTGTGAAATAACATACTCACTTTGATATTGCGGAATCATGAGCTCGATTTTGGATCGTCCTTCTAAATCATTAGGTACCATAATCTTTTCTTTTTGTAGTTCCTTCCAATTTTCAAGTATTATAGGCTTGTCATGCAAATTTTCTACAATCCTTTCATCAAAATTCTCAAAAGAAAATGTTATACTAGTGGACTTATCATTAGTCAAGTTATTATGAAGGGATAAAAATTCTTTTTCACAAATTTCTTCCCAATTTCCATCAAAAGAATCAAATGATAATATGTCACTAGCAAGCTCATAATGAGACAAATCACCATGCAAATTTTTTCTTTATCACCAATTTTTTTATAATTATTTTCACAATGGTCTAAAATAGGTTAATTACAATGTTGAATTATAGACTCATCATGCACAAAATTATTCAATTCATTTTAAAACATATCTACTTCAAAAGATGACTGGAGTGGTTGCTCGTTGGAGTCAGATATATTAAAACTATCAGATGGTTGATCTCCAAAAAGTTTAGTTTGAGAAATCACTTTGAGAAGATTTTCCATACAAGCTGCAGTTTGAGAGGATGATTGTGGCAAAACTTGTATACCTTCCTCTATTCTACGTCTTCGTTCCTCAGACTCATGATTGTAATTTTTTTTATTTTCTTCAAATGATTGCATCTCGAAATCATGAGTGAAATTTGATGGTGGATATGATAGATCTGTGTACATATTTGATGACAGATATGAAGTGGTTGAAGGTAGATTTTTATGACATGCATAGTTTACTTCTAGTATTTTTAATCTTTTATCTAACATGTTCAATTGAATATCTTGTTCATGATTGAATGTAGAATATGAAAATGAATAGCTCATAAAGAAAGGATCAGATGGAGAACTCTCTTAATATGACTCTTAATTATATGCAAAATTAGAATTATTCATCCATTCATAATTATAAATTTGTGCATAAGAAGTGCTCGTAGGTTCATTATATGTATTGTGAATTTGATTATGACCTAATCCTAGTGAACTTCCTATCTATTGACACTGATAATAATTATGATATCAATCACGACAATGATAGCAACTAGTTTGATTTTGAAATTTTTTTTTAATTTTTTTTTTTTTTTTTTTGAAAAAGGTGGAGAGGGAGAGAGATGGAAAAGAAGTAAAAAAAAAAAGATTGATTGTTTTTTATGAATTTTTTTGCAAAATCAGGTAACCAAATCACAGAACAAGAGGAAATTTGAGTTCAGAATCACCTTTACTTACCGCCAATTGGCGGTTTGGGCCTCTAAATAGCAGCTAAACCAGAGAGTTTGACTCTCTAGTTTTTGTTGCTTAGTTCAGAGGCTCTTCTAATCCTTTTTATCTTCCTGTATCTGCAATTACTGTTCTCTGTACACTCAACACACACTGTTAACCCGTAAAACGTTAGGAAAAGTAAGAAAAACACCGTCGATCTCCAGTAACGGTGCCAAAAAATTGATATGATAATTTAACTATAAGCACATAGTATCGGTTGTAGTGCTATACAGGTCGGCCCACAGAGATCTCAAGTGTTTTGTGATTCTTACTATTTCTTTAGTTCTAGTGGATTAACAAAGAATTCTAAGTTAGAAGGATGAGTTTTAAATTCTAGAGATTAGCCTAGAATTTCGAATCCATTAGAATAATAGCCTAACAATAAATTATCTCTTTCTTCTTATCTTTCTAATTATGCACGGTTAAGTAACATATTAAAAAAGTGATCCTTTTAATTTGATTTTAATCAAGAGCCTCTAAGTATGACCTATCAAGTGATGTGCAAGTATAGACCATCAAAGATAACACATTTCCTAAAAATAAATCATATTAAATAGAAAATCTCATAAACAAAAGAAAAGAAATAAACTTCAAACCCTAATCAAAGTATAGGCTATCAAAAGACCGAATTTAAGTATAATCTATCAAAGAAATTAGATTTACAAGTTTATCCAATTCAATTTATTTATAAAAAAATCTTTATTGATAATTCTAAAAATAAACAAAGAATAAGAATTTCAAACTTCATCTAAGCATAAATTATCAAAATATTAATTAAGCATAATCTATCAAACAATTATGATTTGTAAACTCTATATTTTATTTATTTATAGAAAAATCATAACTTTATTTCATTTTAGAAAGAAGATGAGATAAATCCATATTAGATCTATTAAACTAAATTCATCTACATCCTAGGGCTAAAGAAAATTAGCTATGCATAATTCTAGTAAGCAAAATCCTATTTTTATTCATGAACGCAATTAAATCTAATCTAGAAAGCAATAAAACCTAAACTAGCAAGCAATTAACTCTATCTAAAAAACAAATAAATAATTAAAAGTAATGGCTTACCTCTGAAGCACGGTATTGTAGCCGTAACTCCTTCAGTAAAACCCTAATTTTATTAAATTAAAAATAAGTACAAAACTTTCAGGATTCTCGCTAGAATCCAAGGATGCAGCCAATAAATAGACTTCGGAAAAACAAACATAATTCTAATACAATTGTGAAACTGCAAGACTAAAACGAAGCCACGGGAGTAAACTCGGGTTGTGGGGCCACATTGGGCCGCTAATTAGTGGTAATTACAGCTAATTAGCAGTAAAAATAGGTAGTTAATTTACGAATTTTTTTCCCTCAAGTATTTTCTCCTTTTGAGTTTATTTTGATGACTGTATTGTACTTTGACTCTCTGCAGTATCGTGGTCTCGTGATCTTGCCCACTTTAGAAACTTTTCAAACTTTTATTTCCTATTCCAACTCTGATTTCATGCCATCTCCATGTATGAATTGGATTACCTGAAAAACACACTAAAAATACCCGAGTAGCATTTATTTATATACAAAAATAGATAAAGTATGGGAGGAAAAATACAATATATGATACTCATCACACCCCCACACTTATCTTTTGCTAGTTCTCGAGCAAAACCTAATCCTAAAAAGAAAAAGAAAAATCATAACTCACTTTCGCAGGAATCGCGATTGCACTTAGCACGTGCAACAAACTTTTAAACCCCTAGGTTACCCTGGTGGACGAGTTGTGTCTCGTGAGGGTTTGCAGTGAATATACCCACAAAATTCATGAAGAAAATAGATTAAGAAATAAAAAAAATAAAGATAACCGAAAATCAAGAAAAATAAAAAATTTTGTACAAAAGAAAGAAAAAAAAAATTATGATATTTTATCAATTAATCTCACTAATATACAAACTCAAGAACGCATTTAGATTATCAATTTTCAAATCGAGCGTCATATCAAATACACTTATCATTTTAATCAAAAATTTAAATCATATCTTTCAATACCTACTAACAAATAATCCATTGGCTCCTATACATCTACGTGCATGTGTGATAGTCTACTTCGGATTTGGACTCTAACTCTAACTCATGATTCTTCTCCTCTCTCATAATAATTTTTTTCTTTTTTTTATTTTTTTTCTTTTTTAAGAATATTTCACCTTTCATTCGAATATTCACGCTTACTTAGGTGCAACGTACCCAATTACTCGGTTCATACTCTTTTCTTTTTCTTTTTTTTAGAATATTTCACTTTTCATGCGAATATTCACGCTTACTTAGGCGCAAAGTACCCAATTACTTGGATCATACTCTTTTTTCACTCTTGAGGCTATTGCCTTAATACCAGGCTCACCCCATTACTTTATTACTCTCGAGCCTATTGCCTTAATACCAGGCTCACCCCATTATTTTATTCTCACCTTTTTTTTTATTTAGAGAGGCTTACTCATTCGTTATCATTTTTGTCCTTAACCTAATAAACTATTGTGAAGTAAAAAATAGATGTATATTTGCCTCAAAACTACTGTTAGCGGTATTTATTTTTCGAATTTTAATCTTTTTCATAAAATTCAAAGTGTATCGTCCAATCTACTCTCATATCCAATTTCAAATCTAAATTTATTCCTTTATCTGTAATTAGGTTGATCTATTAATAAAAATACATAAATTTGTTGTTAAATTTTTTTAATTTATTTTTTTCATTTTTTTCAATTTTTTTCAGTTAGTTACCCAAAAAACTACCCAAAGTATAAAATAAAGAAACCAAAGAATCATCTAAAATAAAATAAAAACTCTAAAAAACTAAAATCACAAATATATATATATATATATATATATATATATATATATATATATATATATATATATATATCCTAACCCACTCCCCCACACCTAAATTCGTATATGCCTTCATACACAAAGCAAGTGTGGTAAAATAAATAAAAAAATTATGATATACATATTATACATTTACTTGAAAATTCAAACTGGTTACGACATCTTGATCGCGTTTCACTCTCATAGTGTGTCCTTTTATATTTTAACATGGATAAACTTAGCCTTTTTGTCAGTTTTGCATTTAATCTCTCCATCTTGTTTTTTATTTTTCTCAATTTATTTCAACCTTTCTTTTTTTAATTCAATAATAAAATTTTGAAGTTGAAAATCGTACCTTTATCTTCGATATTTGACCCACGAGTATCTTTCATAGCAGTAAGTATTTTGGTTTTATCAACTTGTGAAATAACATACTCACTTTCATGTTGTGGAATCATGAGCTCGATTTTGGATCGTTCTTCTAAATCATTAGGTACCATAATCTTTTTTTTTTTTTGTAGTTCCTTCCAATTTTCAAGTATTATAGACTTATCATGCAAATTTTCTTCAATCCTGTCATCAAAACTCTCAAAAAAAATGCTATACTAGTGGACTTATCATTAGTCAAATTATTATGAAGGGATAAAAATTCTTTTTCACAAATTTCTTCACAATTTTCATCAAAAGAATCAAATAATAATGTGTCACTAGCAAGCTCATAATGAGACAAATCACCATGCAAATTTTTTTCTTTATCACCAATTTCTTCATAATTATTTTTACAATGGTCTAAAATAGATTGATCACAATGTTGAATTATAGACTCATCATGCACAAAATTATTCAATTCATTTTGAATCATATCTACTTCAAAAGATGATTGGAGTGGTTGCTCGTTGGAGTCAGATATGTTCAAACTATTAGATGGTTGATCTCCAAAAAGTTTAGTTTGAGAAATCGCTTTGAGAAGATCTTCCATACAAGCTGCAGTTTGAGAGGATGATTGTGGCAAAGCTTGTATACCTTCCTCTATTCTACGTCTTCGTTCATCAGACTCATTATTGTAATTTTTTTTTCTTCATGAGTGAAATTTGATGGTAGATATGATAGATCTGTGTAAATATTTGATGACAGATATGAACTGGTTGAAGGTAGATTCTCATGATATGCATAGTTTACTTCTAATCTTTTTAATCTTTCATCTAACATGTTCAATTGAATATCTTATTTATGATTGAATGTAGAACATGTAGATGAATAGCCCATAAAGAAAGGATCAGATGGAGGACTCTCTTAATATGGCTCTTGATTATATACAAAATTAGAATTATTCATCCATTCATAATTATAATTTGTGTATAAGAAGTGCTCGTAGGTTCATTATATGTGTTGTGAATTTGATTATGACCTAATCCTAGCGAACTTCCTATCCATGGACACTAATAATAATTATGATATGAATCACGACAATGATAGCAACCAATTTGATTTTGAAACTTCTTTTTTTAATTTTTTTTTTTTTTTTTGAAAAGGTGGAGAGGGAGAGAGATGGAAAAGAAATTAAAAAAAAATTGATTATTTTTTTTGAATTTTTTTTACAGAATCAGGGAACCAAATCATAGAACAAGAGAAAATTTGAGTTCAGAATCACCTTTACTTGCCGCCAATTGGCGGTTTGGGCCACTAAATAGCCGCTAAACCAGAGAGTTTGACTCTCTAGTTTTTGTTGCTTAATCCAGAGGTTCTTTTAATCCTTTTTATCTTCCTGTATCTGCAATTACTATTCCCTACACACTCAACACACACTGTTAACCCGTAAAACGTTAGAAAAAGAAAAAAAACACCGTCGATCTCCGGCAACGGTGCCAAAAACTTGATGTGATAATTTAACTGCAAGCGCACAGTATCGGTTGTAGCCCCATACAGGTCGTCCCACAGAAATCTTAGGTGTTTTACGATTCTTACTATTTCTTTAGTTCTAGTGGATTAATAAAGAATTCTAAATTGGAAGGATGAGTTTTAAATTCTAGAGATTAGCCTAGGATTTCGAATCCATTAGAATAATAGCCTAACAATAAATTATCTATTTCTTCTTATCTTTCTAATTATACACGGTTAAGTAACATATTAAAAAGGTGATCTTTTTAATTTGATTTTAATCAAGAGCCCCTAAGTATGACCTAACAAATGATGTGCAAGCATAGACCATTAAAGATAACACCATTCTTAAAAATAAATCATACCAAGTAGAAAGATCTCATAAACAAAAGAAAAGAAATAAACTTCAAACTCTAATCTAAGTATAGGTTATCAAAAGACCGAACTTAAGTATAACCTATCAAAGAAATTAGATTTACAAGTTTATCCAATTCAATTTATTTATAAGAAAATCTTTATTGATAATTCTAAAAATAAACAAAGAATAAGAATTCCAAATTTCATCTAAGTACAGATTATCAAAATATTAATTAAGTATAATCTATCAAAGAATTATGATTTGTAAACTCTATCTTTTATTTATTTACAGAAAAATTATAACTTTATTTCTTTTTAGAAAGAAGATGAGATAAATCCATGTTAGATCTATTAAATTAATTTCATCTACATTCCAGTGCTAAAGAAAATTAGCTATCCATAATTCTAGTAAGCAAAATCCTATTTTTATTCATGAACGCAATTAAATCTAATCTAGAAAGCAATAAAAGCTAAACTAGAAAGCAATTAACTCTATCTAAAAAGTAAATAAATAGTTAAAAGCAATAGCTTACCTCTGGAGCATGGTATTATAGCCGTCACCCCTTCAGCAAAATCCTAATTTTATTAAATTAAAAACAAGTACAAAACTTTCAGGATTCTCCCTAGAATACAAGGATACGGCCAATATATAGACTTCGAAAAATCAAACCCAATTCTAATACAATTGTGAAACTACAAGACTAAAACGAAGTCACGGGAGTAAACTCGGGTACTACAAGACTAAACTTTGGGCCGCTAATTAGCTGTAATTACCACTAATTAGCGATAAAAATAGGTAGTTAATTTATGAATTTTTTCCCCTCGAGTATTTTCTCCTTTTTGAGTTTATTTTGATGACTGTATTGCACTTTGACTCTCTGCAGCATCATGGTCTCATAGTCTTGCCCATTTTAGAAACTTTTCGGACTTTGATTTCCTACTCCAACTTTGATTTCATGCCATCTCCTTATATGAATTGGATTACCTGAAAAACACACTAAAATACCCGAGTAACATTTATTTATATACAAAAATAGATAAAGTATGGAAGGAAAAATACAATATATGATACTCATCACATAAACATTCAAAAACTCGAAGATATGAATATGATGGAATAGTTCCAAGTAAAACTTGATGAGGTGATTTGTATTTAAGGATTGGAGTTGGAAGTTTTTTAATAAGAAGGGCAGCAGTGAGAATACATTCACCCCAAAAAGAAAGAGGCAAGTTTGCTTGAAATCGTAGAGCTCTAGCAACATCAAGTTGATGTCGATGCTTACATTCGACAACGCCATTTTGTTGGGGGTCGCAACGCAACTACGTTGGTGAATAATTCCATTGTCATGAAACCATGTTTGAATTTGTTTAGAAAGAAATTTAGAACCATTGTCTAATCAAATGGTTTGAAGTTGAGGAAGAAAAATATCCCCATTACCAGAGTTGATACGAGAAATTTTTGTCTTGAATTGACGATTGATTTGGTTAAAAAATGAATTAAAATGGTGAAAGTTTCAGATTTATGTTTCATTAAATAAATCCAAGTACACCTTTAATAATCATCAACAATAGTTAAAAAGAAACGTGACCCATTTTTAGAAGGTATAGAAAAAGAACCTCAAATGTCAACATGAATTAATTCAAAATATTGAGAAGAACAAGATGTACTTTGAGAAAAAGAAAAGCGTGGTTGTTTAGCATGCAGACATACATCACAAACAAAATCTTTATTTGCAATAATATTTGGAGAATTTTTAACAATAAAATCAAACCGAGACCTAGATGGATGACCAAGGCGAGAATGCCATAGGTCAAATTTATTACAACACTGGAAAGAAAAGGCAGAATTAAAATCTAAATCTGCATCTAGATAAAAAAGACTATTTCGAGCACTACCTTGACCAATCTTCTTCTTCGTTGCTCGGTCCTGAAATATATATTCAGAAGATGAAAAAATGACATCACAATTTGTTGACTTTGTTAATTGTGAAATAGATAACAAATTGAATTTAAAAGATAGAATGTGAAAAACATTCGTCAGAGTAAGTGATGATGAATAATGAATCGTGCCTATGTGTGTCACAGGTGCCCGAGAACCATCAGGCAATTGAACTGATATATTTTTATGAACAATAAAATACGAAGAAAAAAATAAAAGAGATGTACATATATGGTTAGAAGCACCTGAATCAATAATCCAACAAGAGGATAAACAAGTGAGAGTTGTACACGCCAAATGGACTGATGATCCTCTAGATTCTTCTTTGGCTAGAAGTGCAAGAAGCTTATTGTATTGTTCAGGTGTTATCTGATTAGTAAAATTAGCAGAAGTGGATGGCAGTGGCCCTGATTTATTCACCTGCTTATCTGGGAAGCCATGAATTTGGTAGCATGTAGCAAGAGTATGACTATGTTTGTTACAATATTCACAGAAAGGACGTTGGCGCTTTTCTGAAGGACGATATGGTGGTTTAGACACCTGAAGCACTGCAGAATCAACGGTAGGAGTTGTTCGAATGTTAATCTCTTGTTATTTTTCTTCTTGACGTACCAAGTTGTAGATACGCTGAATTGAAGCAAACGGCTCCATCAAGAGAATTTACTGCGAATGGCTGAAAAACGATCATGGAGTCCCTGAAGAAACTCCATGGTGCAATCTTGATTTGTTGATCAATAATGCTCTTGGCATTACCACAGATACATAGAGTGATAGAGATAATGGAACTGAGTTCGTCCCATAAAGATTTAAGTTGTGTGAAATATAATGAAACTGACATACCTTCCATCTTGATGGCAGATATTGATTGTTTCAATTGATAGATCTTAGAAGCACTTGATTGAGAAAAATGATCCTTCAAATATGTCCAGATTTGTGCTGCAGTTTCAGCATCTATGATACTTGGATGGATATCGGGTGAGACAGAATTAAGAATCCAACTTCCAACTAAATCATTACATCCTTCCCAATTGGTAATATCATCTTTCTCCTTAGGAACTAGGAGTGACCCATCAACAAAACCAAGTTTGCTTTTTGCATGAAGTGCCATTGTTACTGCACGACTCCATGATCCATAATTGTCTCCTATCAATAGAAGTGTAACAAGAATGGTAGAAGGGTTATCTGAGTGATGAATAGTATAAGAATCTGTTTTGATCGGTTTGTTGATTGTGGGAATGATGATGATGAGACATTGATGGCAAGATTTTTATCAGACATGGTGAAGTAACGAAAAAAATGAATATAAGGCTGGAATATGATATGATTTACTGCTCTGATATCATGTGAAAATGACAAGCACGAAAGAGAGAAGAGGAAAAATTGATGTGTTTATTTCATTCAATTGCCGTGTATATATAGGCAAATTTACAAGATTCAAATATACATAAAATAGGCAGTAATTAAAGCCTAAAATATTGGGCTATTATGAACTCCTTGATTTTCGTCCAATAAATTTACAAGATTCAAATATTTATAAAATAGGCAGTAACTAAAGTCTAAAATATTGGGTTATTATGAACTCCTTGATTTTCATCCAATAAAAAGCATGTAAGAAAGAATTATCTCCGAAGTACCCTACACCTAACAATTTAGAGTATTATTGTTATCAAATACTAAAAATATGAAATAACTATTAGATACCTCCAAACGCAATTTCGCCTCAAAAGACTTTTGCATCTATCTGGGAATTCATTTTCTGATGATCCGTTATGAAATGACCCTACTTTAGCAAATTATAGAGCTCAAAATATAGCTAATAAAAATTTCTAATCATCCATATTAGTTTGTGCCCTTCCTTCAGCTAGTATGAAACATGGGTGCTTAAGTTACAAACAATATTTAAAATAGTGATAATGGTAACGTAACGTTTTGCCTTTGTTAGGTTATGTCGCAAATAGCGTAACGCATAACGTAGGTTATGTAATTTTTTATTTATTTAATAAAAATAAATATAGAACCATATAAAATAATTTTTAATAAATTAAAAATTAAATTTAAAATATCTAAAAAAGAATATAAAACCATTTTGTAATACATAATATGTTCAAATATTATATTAAGTTTTACAATAATTTTTATATATCTTCATAAATTATATTAAGTCTGCAAACGTATATATAATCATCATTTAAATAAAAAAAAGTAAGATTCTAATTTTTTATTTCAATTCTAATTATTATCATTGTTATAATTTATATTTTATAATGTTCAATTTATCTTATTTATGATTGTTGATTTCAGTTCAATTAAAAATTCAATAAAATCAACAAGTAAAATATTTCAGCAACCTAACGAGAAATACAAGTGAACTGGGAAACAAATTTAAATTATTAAGTTAGAAATTCCACAAGCAATCAAATAAGCTAACAACTAATTAAGCAAGAAAATTACATCAATTCGCTAATAATCAAAATAATAATCAACAACAATATATAAATTACTAAAAAATAATTGTAAATAACGTAACGTAACATAACGTAATTTAATGTAACATTATGTAGTATAACGTAAAATAATATAAAAAAACATACTGTTACGGTGCACTAAGTTATTTCCAGTTGTTACGTAGCGTTGGGGTTCCGTTAGATTACGTAATGCAATATAACGGGTTTCACCACGCCTTATTTTCAACAATGGTTACAAACTTTTCCAAACAAAATATATGTTGTTACATTGTTTTCTATCATGAAAAATCACATAGGCCATGTCATTCTGATTAAACCATGCATGTGAAAACTAAACCAATGTGAATTTTTTTTTTGGTCATCAAGTGGCATGACAAATAATGTACTCTCTTGATCATCCACATCATTAAGTCATGTTTAATTAATTCCATATATTATCAGATTCATAAGCCCCACTCTACTTTTGGAATGAGACTCCACTGCCATACCAGGAGGGCATCTGATGATGAGTCTCTCATTCTCTCATCTATGTCAAATCACTCCCTTGCTTTCATTATTATCCTCCCAATGCTTAAAAAAAAAAATTCCCAAGAGCTTGTTTGAGTTTCTTCACTCATATGTTGTCAATCATTGCCAGAAACTCCTTTCTGAGCAACAGCTGATGGAGAGAATGATGAACTCCCCTCTTGTCATTTTGTGGAGATTATAATATTCTCATTGATACTCTTAACTTCCATGGCCAATGATGCTTAATGAACCCTTTTGACTTGAGGTCTGTATGGGATCTGTAGAAAAGGATTTTGATTTTCGTGTGCTGATTTATAAATAAGTACAATAACATAATTAATAGGTAAAAAAAGATTTAACACTTTCGAGTAGTTTCATAAACGTATTTTTGAAAATGCATTTATTATAGATCAACTAGAAGCTTTGGACTACAACCGCTAGCGAAATTATAAGGTGACTATACAAACTATAGTGAATGCTTATACGAGTCAATGTTCTTCTTTCTGCAATATTAGACTGTAATAATTTACTTTGAATTAGGTGGATAGATTAATTGCCAAACCATTATATTCATATCCATCGGATTCTTCTCACAGAGTCTTGCACCATGAAATCTTTCTTTCCCCAATTTAGGGGCTTTAACCATGGAGTCTCATTTTTTATATAATATATATATATATATATATATATATATATATATATATATATATATATATATATATATATATATATATGCACCAAGAGCTTATCCCTTAGTTTTAATAGGTTTCATCTTCTCTCATTTTTATGTAGATAATGCACACGATGTAAGACAAAGGTGCAGGCATTATTCGCAATGATAGGACGGAAAGCATCTGTAGATGGCTTTTCACGTCTGTCATCAAATTCCAGGGCTCAATCCTGGATAGGCGATGAAAACTACCAAACTGAAGTACGATAGGGACAGAGGAAATTTCCGAAAAAATTTAAACCTTGAACCTCTTGTATGACCACCCGGAGAATTTAGCACATAGAAAATCATTGCTTTCTTTTAATTTGAGAGGAATAGTCAGCCAAATACCAGACAAGTGGGAGGCATGAAATCATGGTTTTATGACCATAAATAGCAGCCCATCAACATAATTAATTACAGTATCCTGGAAGCCATGGCCACAAGTTGCAATCATTCTCAACATTAGCACAAATCTAACAGGCACGGGCAGATCCACCCTTATGCGAAGGTGGTAGCCGCCCCTTCTCAATTTTTTTTTAAAAAAAAAATTAGTGCAATTTTTGTGTGTATGCCTCGAGATCAACAATTATCTCTCCTCAAAATTGGTTAGCTACTTCTCATTTTGTTCTAGAATTCTTCTTATTTGTGGGTCATTTGTGGCATATGGAAAGGGCCCGTGCAGCTACAGCAGAATTTGAAAAAGAAATTGATCATGATTTGAAACTTGTTCTTTCCATAACCCCTCTTAGCTGAGATTTTTTTTAATTTTATTCTATTGCTTTTTTCTTTTCTGGCTCGGCTATCCCACTTAGCCGAGCCATTCTCCTTTGTAACCCTACCAAAACAAATTACAAGTCTGCCCTCCTCCAAGTCTGAAGAGTTAAAATTAGAACTCATTTTTGGTCCTCCAATATGGCCTTTCCAGCTCTCTCCCAACAAAACTGTAGAATCTCTTTTCTTCAATTTGCCGATTGAAGTTGGATCTTTATCTCTCATCTACCAAATAGCAGTCACTTGTTTTCATAGTTTGCAGGTATTTTTCACTCGTTATCTTAAAAAAATTTAAAAACATATTACTTAATATTAAGACTTTGCAACAATTTATCAAATTATATTTTGATCATGTATCGGCGTATAAAATTATAATTTTATCATCGAATTCATATTATTACAATATAGAATCTTTTCAGGTCGTAGGCTTTGCGCTCATGCCACCTTCGGCAGGGCACTCCACCTGCTGCACCGTTGACGAACTGCACCTTTGACGAACTGTCCAGATCTCCGCACTCCAAGTTTGAACGCATGGGTCCGAGCATGCTAGCGGGTGCACATAAATTGACAGGTTGAATTACAGTACCCTCAATATAAAAACTGTTACGGAACGAAACACATTAGATGGGACAATATCGTTCGTTTTGTTAATTCGATCTCCAAATATTTAAATATTCAAATAAAAGAGAAAGGAATAGTAAGCACAGACATCTGAAACACTGTAAACTCAGTAGAATGACCTTCTAAAGCTTACAATTGTAAGCACGCGTAATATATTACACCTCTTTTACCTGCCAAAGTCCCTACTCTGCTCCTAACTTATGATCATCACTGTCAATCAAAAACGATTAGCTCGAGTAACTGAGTACAACCATGTCAGACATCTAACTGTGGTATCAGGTTCTCTTTAACTTGGGAAGTCTCAAGACTTGCGATTTACTTTCAACTCTTTGGTCAGTGACAAAATTTTTAGCAGCCCTTAGCCTATTGGAACCAATACTTTCAACTCTTTGGTCAGTAACAAAATTTTTAGCAGCCCTTTGCCTACTGGAACCAACAATTAGGAGCTTGCTTCCTGTGGTTATCGATAACTTCTCTCTTCTTCCGTTGGTTTCTGCAGAATGGCACAAACTGGATCATTTAGGTGCAGAGAAAGAAATGTCCACGTTAGGTATCTATGGTTACTAAAATAAACTTTAGATGATGCAGGAGAATTTGGGGGCTATATCATCACAATATGCATGTCTAATGACAATGTTCAATTAGTTTATGGCAAGTCGAATCCAATCACATGACCTGTATTGGGCTGATAAGTCATTCCGATAACAGATAACAGATTGGCATCTTTTTCATTTCAATATAAGTTGAAATAGAGAAATTGATTTTATTTTTATTTTTTTGGTTCAATGCATCCATCTTTTTCATTTTTAGAACAAGTCAAATAAATTTCCTCCTTTTGCAACTGTTGCATACATAGTCTTGCATTCTAATCATCTACATCTAGATCTATTATTTTTTTCATTTAATTATATTACTTTAGTTTTTCTCTAGTGTTTATTGGATTTTATATGCTATGTATCTTAAAATTATTTTAGCTTTTTTTTTTTTTTTTTTTTTTGGTCCCAAGTAACTAGGCTGATATCTCAAGTGGTTTATTATGCATTTTGATTGCAATATTGCCAAAGATGGATATAAGTTAGATAAATAGATTAGTGTCACACACGTAGTCACCTGTTTCATTTCGAAGACTTAAGAATGATCGCTGGATCTTGATAAGCGCCTGATTCTCTCCCATAAGATTCCTATATTTTGACAAAAGTCCTGGTTTGCCCATGAAAAATCAAGTCCTGGTTTCAAAAAGTGAGAATTTTTTAAAAAGAGCTTCTACAACGTACCATACGAGGTAAAGAACTCTAGCGTGCAAGCTCCAGCTCTCCAAAACCCCCCATGGAGCCCCCCGATGCCAGTTTCCTGAAGCAAATGCCATCGCAGAGACAACAGAACTGAAAAAAGAGAATTCTGTAATTGGATCAAAGTAGACAGACATATAGAAAGAAGAGAAAAATATTCTCACCAGCCAAAAGAAAGGTATCGCACCTTTTTAGAAGAAATTGAGGTCAGTGTATCCATGGGAGTAAGGCAATAGTTCCTCCACCTCAATTCTAGAGCTCGGGCAACTCATATTTCTGATCTTACTATGGTCGATTGATTCCACTTCCGCAGTAAAAACACTATAAACCGGCCTGTGGTCAGATAACCTTGACTCACCACGAACATAAGATAACTGGTTTAGGCCCGTTCCATACCATAATATCCGATCACACCTTCGTACACAGACAGAGAACACATAGAAGATAGTTATGACTTGCGTGCTTGTTAGATTTTCTACGGAATGTTTGGTGTTAACGATTATTACCAAGCTGGTGTGCGTCGCTTCTCTTTTGTCTTCGACTCATCTCCAGCATACCTGTCAGAATTGTTCGAATACTTGTATGTCGGAGGAAAATAAATCCTTCCTTCATTCCAGCCTTCAAAGACTCGGCCACACCTTTGTTCTATCCGAAGCTGTTCATAATTAGAGAAGGTGGTGTTGATCCTTGTTGTCACACTAGGTAAAGGATAAGAATCATTGCTTTCTTTAGGTTTACAAGACACCAATCTCAACAGATAAAGTGGAGAAACAAACGAAAGCACGATAAGAAGCTAACTGTTTATAACACAAGATATCTCCCAATACTTTTGGAAAGAACCTCAATAGTAGCAGCTATGGCTACGATAGGCAAAACTACCTGGTCTTTTTCCAACAATGCCTTCCAGTTGTGCATTTCGACTAGAGCCTTTGCAGAACGGTAAGAGAGAGCAATACGGTAGTTTAAATCTCCAAGCCAAATAATTCGACTAAAAACAAGAAACACACGTAAATATCATCTCCCAAGGATATTTAGATGAATCGAAGAAGATAAAAGATAATTAGTTTGGACGATGATCCTACTCGTGATCAAGGATTGTTTCAGGAGATCTCTCATCACCTAGCCCATGAATCCGAGGGAATCTTGTCTTTCTCAGTATCTCCATTACATCAGAGTTCCTTCGAAGTTCGTCCCCTTCCTTCTGACCTGAGGTCAAATGGCTGCAGACGAAGCAGAAGCTTGTTTGGTGCAAACACATGCTAATCGAAATCGAACCCTGGAAGAAACAAATTAAGATTGTTCTTTTGATTCTTGTAAATGCTTGCTTAATATCCGTAAGTAGGACATAAATCAGCCACAAGAAATCGAGTTACTTTGAAAGTCAAAGGAAATGATAAGTAAATTACACAAACAAAATATACCGATAATGGATAAGTCTGTTATTTTTCAAGGCATTTACCTTATTTCCAAGATAACCCATCAACCCTCTTCCAACACAAGAGACTTTCAAATTCCTCACATCATCTCTTACTTCGCTCCGAGCCCAAATTGTAAGGAATATTCCAACCATTTGCTTACTTGCAACCAAACAATACCTGCATTGCGAAGGTAGAGAAGTAAAGAATTGTTTCAAGAAGCAATATTTTTCACCAAATATCGAATCAAGTTTTTCTGAGGAATTACCGTGAGAGTCCTGATAATCTAGCTCTCTCCTCCATAGATGAAGAAGCACCAAATCTATAAGACATGGGGGAGAAGAAGACGGTGCTTGGTGAATCCCCGGTGATGTTCTCATCATCAGAGGAGCCACCACATCTGTAGTTTGTATCAAAATCACTAGGACGGCTCCCATACATAACCCGCTCACATACACTGTAACGGCGGTCCAGCCTCGGTTGAGGTGCCATGATATCGTCGTCCATTCTCATGCTACGATTGAGAGACTGAAATGAGCGACGGTGGAAGAAGCTGCTCTGGCGGGTCGATGAGGATCCTTCAAAGTCATCATCGAGCTCCACAACTGGATTTGGAGCAGGAGAAGGCGTGCGGTTGCTGCCATTGCCACTTGACCCTGGGAGATTGTTGAGTGTTCTCCTAATAAGAGCAACCCATTTCTTTGCAGGACCATTGTCTTCTGTTCCAAGAACATTCCCAGCATTCAAAGGGACTATCTCTTGAAACCTATACAGAATCAAAAGGAACGAATCGGTTTTGGCTCAAACATATACCATGTTCTTAGAGAAACAAATAGTTGTATGTATTAGTAGTTTACCCGAGTACATATATATCAGCCGTAGGAGAGGCTTGGAGCCAATCCTCAAGGCTCAAATGACCTGGTGGGCATTTCCCTCCTACATTCCATGTCGCCACAAAGATCCTACTCGCCAAATATTCCCAAAGACTGAATATATATCAAATTTGGACGATACCAATGATTTCGAGTGTATCGATGTTTTAGTCTACATTTACCTACCGATATTCTTGAGTGTTTGTAACTTGTGCTGCATCACAATCGATTTTTCCTCGTTGAACTTGGTCTGCGTTATGCTTGAACAATCTGTCTGAGGGGCCAACAAATGCAACAAAGTAAGTGAAAGAAGAAAGAAGAAGATATATTGTTTTTAGTTTGTGGTCCAAAGGATGGTGATCATAACCGCTCTTCTTTTTCTTGACTGTTGATACCTCCCTCTCTGCGAAGCTGTTCCTCCAATCCCCATCACCACCTGAAAAAGAGCAAACATTTCAGAGAGAGAGAGAGAGAGAGAAATAAAAAGAGAGAGAGAGAGAGAGAAAAAAAGGGAGATAAAGAGGTTATGTGCTTTGCTAAGACCTATGCACTCTAATTATTAGTCTCATGAATTCAAACAGTGAAATGGTAAAGTATAGATTTCATCTCTTAACCAAGAGAATGCATTGTTGCCAGCAAAAATAAATTCAAATGTGCAGTAAATTCAAGAGAATTCAGTAATATATTGGTTCCCGATTCTATTACAAATTTCTTTATGAACATATATTATATATCCCATCAATGAATCCAAACAGGCAGGCATGTTGCATATTGGATTTAAAAATACAAAAATAAATAAATCTACTCAAAGAAACAATAGAGAAGGCAATGAACTAAATTGAAATCTTAGAAAAGATTAAAGCACACCTCTGCTGACAATATCATCTGAATGAAAATCTTGAGCCTTTCCCTTGATGTTGAACCATTTCCTAATTAGAGATTTAGGCCATGAGAGCTTCTCTCATCCAATTATAGAAACAAAACAAAACAAAGAAAAACACCAAGTCAGCAAATTTATAAGGCAGAGCAATGCAGTACATAGAGAAATAGATGCTACTTATGTTAAAAATCAATAAATAAATAAATAAATAAACCTTGTTTTTCTTTGAACTCTCATCTTTCATTGCACCTAAAACTCCGTCCAACTCCTCTTCAGGCAGTCTCTCAATGGAATTGGTTCATCTCAAACTCAAATAGAGAAAAATGGAAGCTATAATTGAGCCTTTATCCTTAATGGGTTTTGCAGCAAAAGACAAAATTAGGTTCCTTTTTTCTCCTTTTTCTCAATTGAGGTTTGGATTTGAGCAGGAACCCAACTCCTATAATTGAAAAAAGATTGGCTCTTTGAGTTGTAGGAAGCAACCATAACAGTAACAACAGATGAGAGAGAGAGAGAGAGAGAGAGAGAGAGAGAGAGGAGGGAGGGAGTTGGGAGTTGGTGTCTCCTTCAAAACCTCATTCCAATTTGAAGAGAATAAAGTGCTGCTAATCTCTCTCTCTCCCTCCCTCTCTCTCTCTCTCTCTCTCTCTGACTTTTTACCCCAAATCCAAGGCCAAGCCAAAACAGGACATTGGATATAAAAATGAATTCAAAAATCCAAATTCTATCATTTTAAGTGAAGAACAGAAGCCAAAGCGAAAGAATAGGAACTGCCCGATCTGCCCGGGTCAAGTTAGTTGAATAGCTGTTTTCACTTGGTCTTCCCCTGGGTCAGCACTCAGATCAGCAGGGAGTGTTGGGGGAAAAAAAACAAAAAAAAAAAAACAAAAAGAAGAAAAAAAAGCAGTTAAAGGAAAAAAATGAAAAAGATGAGGGAGAGATTTTCTTTCTCTTTCTTTCAAGAAATTTGAAAAATAAAATAAAATAAACAAAGGAAATTCTTGTGTGTGGGTATGTGTGAGTGAGAGATATGCTTTGCTTTCTTTTGTTGTGTCCCCTCTTTTTCTTTAAAAAACCAACCCAGATATATCTATATATTAATTTTTGCATTATTTTCAAGGTTTTGTGTTGGGTTTGTTAAAGCAAGAAGGGGGGGAATGTTTAGGGAAAGGAAAGAGGTGTCCTGGGCTTGTACATGAGTTTAGGACTGCTACTAGTACTCTACTACTTGAACTAACAGAGCACATTTGGTCATTCCTTTTGAGTGTTGCAAACTTGTGGGGAGCTTGGCGCTAGTTTGAATGAACATAAAGCCCCTCATTGGAGGCTTTGAGTTGGTGCTACATTACATATTTGCTAGCTCTCTTGGTTGGACTTTTATTGGTACTTGGTTCCTTGGAGTTTGCCAGTATAGGGATGAATGGTACATTTTTACAGCTCATGCTAAAGAAGCTTAGGGTGTCATTTGAACATGTTAAGTTGTTCAAAATCGTTTGTTTTTTATTTATTTTTTTTCCCTTCAAAATTTATTTTCAAAATTGGTTTTTGAATGGGACAATTTTGTGTTAAAAAAATACTATTTTTTTATTTATTTTTAAAAACCGACCATGTTTCTTCGTATCGAGTTCTTCGTAAAACTATTGTTGAACTATTTTTTAACTATTTTTAAAAAACTATTTTTGAATTTTCATAAAACTATCGAGTTCTTCGTATCAGCAAAACTTGGTCATTGTTCCATTTTTTTTTTTTTTTTTAAATATGATCCACGAGAATCCTGTATTGATAATACCAGATTCAAAAAACTAATAAACTGAGAATCCGGAATCAGCAATCCTAAATTCCTTTCCGTTGCTTTAGTTATGTTTGATTTGAAAGAAAATGAAAGAAAGAAAAAGAAAGAGAAATGAGAAGAGAAGAGAATGGAAATTGTTTTTTTCTTAGGCTGTATTTGGTTTGAAAGAAAATAGAAGAAAGAAAAAGAAAGAGGAAAAAAAATAATAAAATAAGATAGAAATTGGTTTTTCCTTAAAAAATATTTTCTTTTATGTAAAATTTTCTCTAATCTTTGTTATTTTCTTTTATTTTTCTTCATTTTCTCTCAAACTAAACAGAGCCTTACTGTTTAGTTAGTAAAGAAATATTTCTTTTTCTTTTAAATTTTCTATCAAACCAAACAATAAAAAAAAAAAAAATCTTTCTATTTTCTTTTCTTTTCCTTCATTTTCGGTCAAACCAAACAGAACCTTAATGAACTCGGGCTCCTGCAGTTTCCCAACCCATCTTGACTCCTGGACTGTTGGTCACTGAGAATCCAAGACAGTCAATAAGCCAGAGATGTTTCAAAAGATGGGCAACTTCATAGAATTGTCCTTCTCCTTAGCAGTGTCATTCATAAGAATATCAATAAGAACGGGAACGGTACCCTCCCCCATGATTAGTGGCAGTGTTCCAAGCTTTGAGAGCATAAAGCATGAAAAATATCCCCCACACTCTCTTGCTCTTTCCGACAGTCGGTTTCAAGCACTTCTGCTAGCGAAGCAATGCACCCAGTTGTTCCTTATCAAACAACACCAGACCCTCTTTAGCATCAGTCATGTATTTTGAGCAAAAATACCTCACCAAAATAAAATATTTTTGTGCAAGTAATAAAATAGATTACAGTTTTATACTTTTATCCACTTCTACTCCTTGCATGGGTAATCCTACAAACAGAGTGGAAGGATCCATACAAGTTAAGAAATTAGAAGTAGGCAGCAATAAAGAAATTAGTGTGGGATCTTTGTTGATCCTTGCTTTGCTTGTTTTTAAGAAAGTTACAGTTTATGCTTCCAAGGCTTGTACACCTCCAAAATCTTGACTGCCATTGGAGGCTGTGTATAATGCCCCATGCTCTAATTTTATTTTTTCTTAACTAAAACGCAAATCAATAGTTCAGTAATCAAGTTATCCCCACATACTATAAGATTCCAGACATAATAAATATATAAAGTACATTCCATCTTGGGCTCCATGGCTTTACCCATGCCTCAATTTGGAAACCTCAGATACTATTTGATCAGCCTAGCTAGTTAGGCTCCCACTTTTGTTAGGCATTATATATACACATAGAGAGAGAGCAAACGGAAAATTCACTAGTAGTGATGAAAGTTCCTTCACCGCTACTTAGGTAGTCTAATAAAATTATTACACTTGGTGCCACTTAAAGGACGGTTAAGGAAATTCTTTTATTTGTTACCTTAAATGGCGTCACGTGTAATAATTTTATTGGGTCACCTAAGCGGCGGTGAAGGAACTCCCTTCACCGCCAGTAAATTTTCCGTTTAATATATATATATATATATATATATATATATATATATATATATATATATATATATATATATATGGGATTACTGTAAGTGAGCCGCCAACTTAGGAAAAGTTACGTGAGCTAGCGACAAAACTATAATGATCCAATATTTTTCTTCAATTTCTTTTAATAGTTACTATCTCTATCTCCTTAACTTTTTTCAGATTAAATTTCATAAATTTTTGTGTTTATTTACCCTTTCATCAAGTGCATACAAAATGTATTATTCATTGAAAACCGTTAATTAAATGTTAACTTGATAGAGGTTCAAATCAAAACTAAAACCCAACAAATTGGGAATGAGTGAACCCTACGGGATTGAGATCATAATCAGAAAGAAATTTTTTAAAAAAGATTATTAGAGATAGTGGAAATAACTGCAGCTCAGATAACTTGCTGAGCTGTCAGCTCATTTCCATTTTTCTTTATATATATATATATATATATATATATATATATATATATAGAGAGAGAGAGAGAGAGAGAGAGAGAGAGAGAGAGAGAGAGGACACCAGTATTTTTACTTTGGGAATGTCTTTCATAGTCAATAGTGTCGAAACTAGTCCTACACGGCAATTTCCACCACATTCTGACGCCAGATTTAAGCTTCAAATTTTGATCGGAGTTGCTTTCCAATTTATTTATTTATTTTTTTCATGTTTGAATTAGCCGGCGAGACACCTCAAAATTTTCAGTTGCGCATAACTAAGTTATGGATGTAGTTGGAATTTTTTGATAGATGTAAAATATTAATGACTTTTACTATACAACTTGGAGTTGAGTGAAGTGAAGTGGCTCCATAGCAAGGAAATTTTTTCAAGAATCCAATATTACTAAATACGTCTCCAGCGGATGAAAAGACTCAGTTCTAGAGAATATTCCAAGTGTCTTGTCCAATAATTCTATGCACTCATGTAATGTAAATAATTTTCTTAGAGACATCAAGATATGGCGAGATTGGTATAAAAGAGGATTCGAAGAGGAATCCGTCAATAGGAATGCCAATTTTGATGGGTTGCTTCAATAGTAATACCAACATTGATGGATTGCTGAATTTAGGCTATATATGTTTGGTTTAATATAAAATGGAAGAAAGAAAGAAAGAAGAAAGAAGAAAAAAAATAGGAATCGAAAAGGAAATAGGACTCTCTTTGTTTATTTATTTTTTATTTTTTTGAGGTTGAAATAGTGAGGAAAACCGCCGTCCGTGCTCTATTAATGAGCGATAACATAATAACCGTTTTACATAATAACCTGAAGTTCTAATATTTTGGTTTTACAACAGCAAACCTAAAAACACAAAATACAGAAAAAGATAATATACTGCTCCTACAGCAGAAGGCCTTCATTGTATACGGATTATAAGGATCAAACAGTATGCCTCCTCAAACACCATCACCCGGTCCATATGAGGCTTTATCTGGAGATTCGTCCTGCAGTTCCTCCTCTGAAACCTAAATCTTGATTTCGAAAAATATTTCCTCTTACTTTCCTCCCATTTTCTTTTTAAAAAAATTTCTTTTTTTTAAATTAAAACCACAATGACGCTACTCTAGCGTAGCCTTCGGCAAATACCAATCAACCCTAACAGTAAACAAACAAAACAATTGAAAACGCAATGACGTTACTCTACCCATAGCCAAGATTTGTGCTGTTGGATCCCCTTCTTCTTCTTCTTTAATGACTCATGGATTAACTTCCATCACAACTTTTTTTTTTTTTATTAAGCATGACTGTCGATAATTGCCGAGATAACTAATTATAGCGTGGCTAAGCATATAAGGACTTGAACATGAAAATCAATTCAATATATAAATTCAATTAATGAACTTAATCTACAACTGATCGAATGCAAACAACAACAAATCTTTTTTTTTTATTTTGTTAATAAAATGTAATGCCCAGCATCCTAAAATACGTGTAACACTAGATGACACATCGTACACGAATACACGAAGTCTTAAAATACATGAACAGAAGCATGAGTTAATGTCACAAATGCACATATATATAATGAGATACAACAACAACAACAACTAAGCCTTTTATCCTAAGTATTTGGAGTAGGCTACACAAACCAAACAAGATAATCATGCCGGATCGATCATTTCGATAGTCCTTCTCTATTTATTTCTATCAAGTAATATCTCCTCATTTAAATCTCTAGAACCCATATCTTTTCGTATCACCTCTATCCAATTTTTTCTTCTGTTTTCCTTCGTTCTTTTCACATGCCCTATATTGATAAACTCTTCTCGTCGAACTGGTGCATTTGTATATCTATGTTGCACATGACCAAACCATCGTGAGCAATTTTCTCGCATCTTCTCATCGACTACACCTATTTTAACACGAATATCTTCATTTCTCACTTTATTTCTCCTAATATTGTCACACATCCAACGGAGCATGCGCATCTCCGTTACACTTATCTTCTGTGAATGACGTTTCTTTATACTCCAACATTCCATACCATATAATAAAACTGGCCTAATAACAGTCCTATAAAATTTTTCTTTTAGCCTTAACAGAATGTTACAGTCGTATAAAACTCCCGTTGTAATCCTCCATTTCGACCAATCAGTTTGTATCATATGGTTAATATCATTTTCGATCTCTCCATCATTCTGAATAATGTAACCCAAATACAAGAAACATCATTCACATACATATAATGAGATAACAAATAGAAATAAAAATAAAAAAATTTATTTTAATAAATGACGTTCAAGGTAAGTCTATAAGAGGACCAAAAGAAATCCTTATTATAGCTTGGGAAAAAAAAAATTAAATTTGAGGAAATATTGGTAAGGATAAACAGTAAAGTTTCCCTAATTAAAAATAATAATAAATAGTAGAAACTCTCTCATTCCCTCTTGCAGCATAAGCATCTGTTGAGTTCCTTTCTCTTTCTCACTCTAAACATCTAAGTGCAATGGATTTCCTTTCTCAATCACTTACAAAAACATATCACGTGGGGTTGCCAAATAAGAGTCGTTACAATGACCTAACAAGTGCTGCAAGAAAAGGTTATATAGTACACAGCTACGCTATGTGTGATATAGATAATATGCAAAATATAAAAAAA